>JAGQDJ010000110.1:0-188200 GCA_022885665.1 Triops longicaudatus | reverse complement strand
GGCCATGCCTATTTTTAGTAATTCTTTATTGGTTATGAGTTAAAAGACTAATTTTTTAATTGTTAATCGATTTTTGTTCGTATTTTCTGAAATTGGCGTTCGCGACATGTTCTTTTGTCAATGGACACCCCGTCGGGGAAACCGAATATCTATCGGGGCAACCCCTGGCGCCGCCACTGTTAATAAATACAGCGGTCTCTGCTTAATTTAATAGCGGCTATATGAATACTCCACGCAATCGAATGAAAAGTTGCCTGTTCCATTCAAACCCATTTAATTAAATTCGATTCCGTATTTTTGAATACTCCGCCTGTTTCACGTAGACGCGTGACTTTCGCTGCTTATATGGTAGGGAAATGGGAAGTAAGAGCATGTGTTTTTTTGTTATTTACTTGTGATTGTCTTTGTTTTTCTTTTCTTCAGTCACAATAGGGAAAACTATTGGGACTACTGAACTTGTATCTTTTATCCAAAATTTCTGCGTCTTTTACAGACCGAAACTCACCTTACGTTGCAACTCCTTAGAAAAAACTTTTGGACCTAAACGTAACTTCTATCTTTCGTAACAAATACCTGCTGTAGTCAGGTGACGCTTTGCCGAAAGTCAACTTTAGGTAAGATACAGGTGTCTTGTACTGGAAGTCGCACCTTAGTCTTTGTACGCTTTTTGCGTGACTTTTTTAACCTGTGCTCTCCTCTTCCTCAGAATCCCTTGTCATGTGGCCAAAATGTGTTAAAACGCCGACGATTTGATTTGGAACAAAATTCAGCAACCCGAACCCTTTTATGAATTCTGATTTCACCGAGTCAGCCTACTCTCGCATACATGGGCGCTTGCCGATCGCCAGAAGCTTTGTACCCAGTGCTTCGACCAGGGTCTATCACGGGGAGTGGAACTGACAACCTGTGTCAGAAGTGAAGAATGCTGCACAAATTCATAAGTCTTTCGGTGCACCTTTGTGAACGTGATTTTGTTTAAGAAAATACGTCAGCAAGGGATATATTTTTTCCCAATTTACTCAGATAATTAGACATTATAAACATTTAAATCCGATAGGTGGCATTTTATTGTTTTCCAAGAATTCCTGTGTCAGCGAGGAGGCCAGTTTGTTATTATTGCGTAGTTTTCGTCTTGTGATTCTGTTCTTACGTATAGTGCCAATGACTGACCGGTTTATTATCTAACTAAACAAAAACTCTTAAAGTAGTGAAATTTATGCATTTGTTTACGCTGTTTTTTAGATTGTCGTAAATTACTATAAATTCTTGGTATTCAACTCCCGCCGATGTATTCGCATCGCGTCGTAAAGAAACAGAAGAAAATATGTTTTTATGTACAGAAGAAATATATTTTTGTGTACAGATTTGTATGTACATTTTTCTGTGCAATGTAATGCCTCAGGTACAGAAATACACTATGTCCATGTTAAAAAAAAGTTTATACGGAAAACCTTCCGTTGCAGATCTTTTTTCACGAAGTTCCAAAATAAATATCGATTACGTAATTCGGACTGAAAATCAATTGTCAAAATTTTTCTGGTGTGTCATAAAGGGGGAAATTTTAACATTTGCTTCAAATTCGTAATTCACTGCTTCCTTAAAGTTCGTAGCTTCATGCCGCCGCCGCTAGTTAGCACGCCAGTAATTTTGTTTCTACCAACTTAAACAGTATTCAAGTATGGGCAAAGAAATCCGTGTTCTTAGGTGACCCGTTCGTGCCACGTACTCCAATTAACCGAATTTTAATAATATGCAAATTAATGAATTATTAATTTGCATATTATTAAAATTGCGAATTATTCTCCTCTGCGCGAGGATTCCGAAGCTGTAAGAATTATTACGCTAGCCCTTCAAATAAGGGAAAAAACTGAGCTTGAATATGAAATTATGTCCTGAGAGCGTCTCAGGAGACAAAAATTTTGAAATCCCATAATGAATAACATGGGAAAAAGTGCGATGCAAAAGCTAGGTTACTAAGCTCCAATTCGGTGTTCAACAATACATAGCGGACTTCGTTCCTTTTCCCGTGTTTTTTTTTTTTTATACCTGAGTAGCATAAGTAGCTTTTTGATACCTGAGAAGCATAAGATGGCCTATAAAATCTTTTTTCTTATCAAATGTTTAAGTTTTTCATGCAACTTTTCTTAAAAACTACATCATTGCTTACTTCATGCTACCCTCCATAAATGAATGTATGAGATTCCTCATATTATTCAAACGTACCCTCCACGTATGAGATTCCTCATACTTAGTATGCAATAAGATTCTTATAATTCCAAATTTATCAATAGGAATAACTTGAAAATGTTCTGTACGTCGCAATATATAGAAATGTGCATGAACCTCAAGTGTTGACAATAGTACTTAATTTTGAACAAACTTCCTGTCAGAATGAAGTCTAGAAATAATTAAATAACAGTACTAGGTGTCACCTGTGACTAGTTGTATACTACGTAACATATCGCCAGTTTGTTTTATACTTCAAACAATATTTCGTTAACATGAATGTAATGGCCGAGCGGTCCAAGTCTTGGACTTGTAATCGTGAGGTCGTGGGTTCGATTCCCTGTGCCTGCGGTTCGGTTTATCAGAGGAAAAGACTCGGACAATACCCTGTCCTGCCTCCTATGGTACCTAGTATATCCCAATATAATGGATTTACCAAGAGTACCATTGGAAACAGTATGGGAAACAGGAAAAGGGATAGGATAGGGTGAACGAGACCTCGAAAAGCATGATGCTGGCATCGTGCATCGCACTTTTTCCCATGTTATTCCTTATGGGGTTTCAAACTTTTTGGCTCCTGAGACGCCCTTAGGGCATAATTTCATATTCAAGCTTAGTTTTCTCGCTTATTTGAAGGGCTAGCGCAATAATTCTTACAGATTCGGAATCCTCTCTTCGAGACGGACAATTTGCATTCCTTAATTTCCAAATTGCAGACATGTCGGTTAATTAGGTTCATTCGGAATAACCCATCATTGTAATTCTAGTAAAATTAATAAGTACGATAATAATTGTTCCAGTACAACAAAATTTTGTTTGCAGAAATAAAATTACTACCGTAGATTTAGGTCACGGAAATACTGAAAACCTATCAAAAGTACCGTTACCAGATCTTGAGGACATAATTTATCTCGGCTTTTGCGACAAAATCTCATTTTTGTCTAATAGCGGAGATCCAATTAAGAGTATAATTCTATCACGTTGTTAATTGCAGTACAGTATATCTCAAAATTTTCAATACTGCTCATCGACGTTTTGGTATTTTTTTTTTACTAGGAAGCAATCACTGTGTAACACGTCATTCACAGTGAACTTTTGATACAAACGGGAGTAGGAAGTATTTGCACTTCGTTATGAAATCGTAATGCATTAGAGTAGAATAGCATTTATAACGAAGCCCTTTATTATGAACAGTAGACGGTTACAGTAGACGGATTGGAGGTTCCTAGCAATGTAAACTGTACCAAAAAAAGTCTTGTAAGAGGAAAACTGATTAAACTAAACAGTTTTTCTGTTCTTAGAAGATTCTTTACAACGTGATCCTACGTTATTAGCAACGAGCAACTCGTGTGTTATAAGCATATTTTTGTCCTTATTTCTGTTTACTTTCGTCCTCATTTTAATGGGCTTATCCCACTTGGTTTATGTTCATTGCCATAATTAACCCTTCAGACGCTCTTAATAAATCTGAAGAAAAATAATTCCATTTGTCTCATTATCACTAACATAAACTCAAATGTAACTCATGGGATTTCTCTATGGTATGGAATGAAGACACCAGACACAGTACTTAGAAACATAAAAATGTATTCGCCATCTGGATATCGAATATTGTACAATTTAATAGTATCTCAAGTTAGTCGGCTTAGCATGCGCTATGATGAGAGCAATTCAAAGTCGTCTACTGAAACATGATTTATTCTGAAAGCTTTTCAGAATAAATCATTTCGTTTCACAATTTTATCCCAGAGTACTCCCTCGATTGATAAGAAACGAAAGGTATTTAGAAAAGGAATGGTTTATTTGTCATCTGATATCTGATATAATACATTCTTTAATAGTAAAGGTTGTAAGCTGGCTTGGCAGGCGTAGGGGCGACAGGGACAACGGGGACTGGAGCAGCGGGCGCTTGGTAAAACGGGAGCGTACGCTTTGGGCGTTTCCATCTTGGGAGCCTCGTATTTAGGAGCTGTAGGAGCCACGGGAACGGCAACTGTAGTTTGGCTTTTAAGAGCTTCGTATTTAGGCTCTTCGTATTTGGGTTCCGCTACATTGGGAACTTCGTACTTCGGAGCTATGTATTTCGGAGCTTCGTACTTTGGAGCATCATAAGCAGGTTGGGCAGCAGCAACAGCGGGAGCGGCGGCCCATTGTTCGGGGGTGAGTTTGGGGAGAGTGGGCAACATGGCAGCAATCTCGACCGGCACTGGGGGAGGAGTCGGGAGGTGGTCTCCGGTGGCACGGAATCCGTTTTCGTCAGCAACCCAGCTCGTTTGGATCGTTTGGCCGTCAGGAGCAATGTAGGAACTGAAGCCTTGGGCAACAATACCCATAGCTGCGCCAATTTGCTTCTGGTACTGGCTTTCTTGCATTGACGTCATATCGGAGCTCTCATAACTGTTGAATTGAGACTTACGTTAGNTTTGCTTCTGGTACTGGCTTTCTTGCATTGACGTCATATCGGAGCTCTCATAACTGTTGAATTGAGACTTACGTTAGTACAGTCATATAATTTGAGTTTGTGTAGTACCTGTATTTGGAGCTTCCATCCAGGTTGCGGACATCTTGCTTGGTAATGGTGGCGTACTTCGGAGCTTCTTCTTTGACTTCCTGTGGTGCTGCTCCGTAACTGTATGAACCGTATGGGATTGCTGTAGCTACTGCTACCAAAGCGGCAAGAATGAAAATCTTCATGGTGGATCTTCATTCTTCAAGAATCAAAGCGCCTTCATGATGGATCTTCCTTTCCTTCAATGTTGTCAAGTAACAGCGATGTTCATTCCTGCAAGGTACAGAGCGGCTGGCAATTGTTGCACGGCGAGACGCGTTCGTGAAAAACCAGTTTCCAAGCGGCGAGCAAATCACAGCCGGAAAGGCAAATGGCTCAGCTAGGGAGGTTGGTATCTGACAGAAACAGCAAAAAAGTTAATTGATATTTCGTATTTAATTTGTATCACTACTTTCATGACTTTGTAAGGAAGCCTAAATACTACCAAACCAACCCTCGCACGGCCCCGAACAACAACAACCAATCCAGGCCTGGACCCATAAGAAATTCACCGACAGTTGCGAACAAACCCAAGTAGACCACGAAACAAACCTAGACTGCAGTATTCAGCCAGCACCGGTATGATAAGCATCAACGAATTGGTGCAGTGCCAAACCATCAACACACCAAACAAATTCCCTTGTAAATAACGAAGATATCGACAGAGAATACGACAAATATCGAGAGCAGTATCGGGACACCAAGCCTTGGAGCATTCGATTTGCCCAAACGAGAAAAAGCGAATTTCGTCCATCGAAACGCCTGGGGCTAAAACTTCACCCGTTGAAGATGTCCGGAAAACTTTCCGACCAGGACACATCCGACCATTACAACCCCGTATAAACCGACCGAAGACAAAATGTACCTTGGAGCAACTTGGGGTACCTTGGAGTAACGAAGACTTGGGAATAATGAGAGTGGGGAAAAAACACTTAACTTTTAATGGCGTGTAACCGTCTGCAGGCAAAATCAAAACGCCCCGTTTCTCCTAGGTGTCGAAAAGGCGCAACGCAGCCATCACAGCCACGAAGGACGACCAGCCCCGATTATGAACAAAATTGCACCAACGTGGGTAGCAAGATGTAACCTATACGAATGAAACCTTGAATAATATCTTCGGCAATGCACATAAGTTACAATACCCAACCCATTTGAAGATGATACATTCCATTCACTGCCGTTGACGAGCGTTTCAGTGTCCGCACGACGTACAACATACCGGATCACAGACCAAGATCAATGGATCACGATGCAAAATCGGTGTTCGCTAAAACACGTGGCATTCCGGGCAATCCAATCACGTTGAGAAAGTTAATAATATTCGCAAAGAATGTAGACGACCAGATCTCCAAGGTAGACTTCGCTAGAAATCCACGGAGTATGCACCAAACGGACAATCGGCTTCTAGTAGTGTACTTTCCCATATAGAAGCATGCGTTGATTCACGTCAATGCAGTTGAGTCTATACAATTGAAGATCGTTTAGGCGCACCGAAACTAGGTAAACAGAAGGCACGAAAATGATTAGTCGTGAAATTATAAAGCATAACCAATACATTGTATAGTAAAGGTAAAAAATGCACACTATTACTCTATTTAACATTTCTTTATTTCATATTACTCTATATCAGAATGAGAAACGAACAGAAATGCGATATAACAGAATGAGAAACGAACAGAAATGCGATATAACAGAATGAGAAACGCAACAGGAAATGTTGGTCTCCAAGTTAAACATACCTTAAAGAAAACGGGCAGAAAACACAAGTAACCCATTGAAGACGAAGCGCGAGGCCGAAGCACGTCACCGGCACTTGATGTCTGGACCACTCGAGTATGTATGGCTGCAGCTTCTTGAATCAAAACATGAAAAGAAACAAAACATGAAAATTAGCAATCAAATATAAAGGATAATAAAGAACAAATAATGTGATATAAAAACAAATGGATCAGAATTTTTTTTTACTTCCCATAAACGAACGAAAAGATACATTTAACTTTGTATGAAAATAAGAGCAGTTGGAGAAAATAAGAAATAATCTGGCCAGGATTATTTCCCCCTCCCCTCCAACTGGGAAACGCCGCTCGCTAGCTAAGCTTAGTTTCCCTACAAGATTACAACTAAATACTGACATTAACTAATCCCATAAGTCCCAATAGCAAAGTTTTAATGGTCACAAACGATTCAATGACACATACCTTACGTAAACGTGAAGGGAAGGGGGGAAACTGAAACTTCCTTTTTTACTCCAGAATGGCAGGAGTCGTTGAAATGCATGCTGTGGCCAGAAAGAAGCATTCGTCTTTTTGCTGAAGCAGTTTGGCTTTTGCGGAATCGGATTCAGTAACGGCTTCATAAACAGGTGGTGCTCCCAAACCCTCAGAAATGGTACAATGAACAGTACCAAATTGCCAATATACAAACGCTGCTAGCTGCCGTGGATAGCGTCCCAGCGCGCAGATATCACCAGCGTTACCATAGGCTTTAAAAGTCATAGGCGAGTGGAACCTGCAAGATATACAAAACAAAATTTATTTACACTGAACAACCATTCCCTTTTTCTTTTTTAAAACAAGTGGTAAAGTTCGTTACCTTGGGATATTTCTTGATAATCCAGAAGAATTTCGTTTGCATAGGAACACATCAAGCATACACAGCACTAGCGGAATTGGGGCTCGGAATCGACTTGATGACGCCCCCAAACCCCAGGAATGGCTACGTGTGCGATTCTCCTATTGCCCTTACATGTGAAAGACCTAGTGCGAAAAAATTCTAAGCTAGAACACCTATTCGCAACACGTAGCCATTTCTGACCCCCCAGCAAGTTACTTAAATTTGCTGGCATACCTTTACCTCCGGATTCCTTGAGGTCCCAAGGAGAGCTGAAATCTTTTGTTGAGCCGGAACCGTGCAGATCAAGTCGAGGTGATTTCTTCCAAAGGCACTACTGCCACGTTGTACAACATATTGGCAAAAAAAATAGTGAAAATCGTTACCTGGAGCGTTTTTCTTGAAAAACGCAGAAGACTTTCAGCTTTTGCTTAGGAACACATTGGCCGTGCACTGCATTTGCGGAGGTGGACTCGGTAATGGCTTGAAGAAATCGTGACGCCCCAAACCCCAGAAATGGTTACGTGTGCGATTCCCCTATTGCCCTAACATGTGAAAGACCTAACCGAAACAATCTTAACTTGAAAACCTATTCGCAACGCGTAGCCATTTCTGACCCCCCAGCAAATTACTTAAATTTGCTGGCATACCTTTGCCTCCGGATTCCTTGAGGTCCCAAGGAGAGCTAAAATCCTTTGTTGAGTCGAGCCGTGCAGATCAAGTGGAGGTATAAGCTTCAAGATGCACTTGTTTTGCAACGAAAGTTTTCACACTCACAGACACTACTATCACACGATACCACGTTTTGCACGTTGTGTGCGGCGTACGCAAGCAACTGATTGGCAATGTACTTAACTATAACACACACACACACTTCCAAAGAAGCACCAAGAAGCCCGCACGAAAATCGTCTTTTACAAAGTAAAACACTTGATACACATTATTTGTGTAATCGTCAAAACGCACTAATTTGCACATGTTGCGCAACGAAAGTTTTCACACTCACAGACACTAATGCCACACGATCACTACACGACTTAACGCAAAGACGACTGGAGAAGGAATGAACCGTTTCTAAAACCGTTCGCCAAGCTAACACAAACCCACTGAGTCTTTTTTTAAGAAAGAAGGCTGGCCATTGGAGGAATGTGTCTTGAACTGAATGCTGGAGGAATGGGACTTTGAGGGGGTGGTTTCTCGTCCAAACGGAATTTTCAGTGTTATGCTCTGGGTTGAGTTGAGGGCCTATCTTCTCACCAGTTACCCTTTTGCTTGAGGTGACGTAACGTAGGTCATAGCTTCGCAATGTTTACATGCGTACTTTTTTTATTGGAGTTGGTAAGATTGGATGTGTGACATGTCAAGGCACGCGCTCTTGCACAGGTATTGAAGTAGATTAATTTTTTTTTCCTCGACAGGAAGTGATAGAAACTTCTACTTTCTTATGTGAACATTTTTGGGCTTACAGATTGACTTATGTGACAATTGCTCGGTTCTTTTCAGGGTCACCTTGGATTTAATTCTTGCATCGTTTTCTTTTTCTTTTTTTTTCTTTTACTTTCCGTGTTTCTGAAGCGTGTTAGGCTTCGTCGAGGCAGTTTATCGCATTTGCACAGCTGAGTTTTGATACCATGACGTGTGCATTTTCGTTCCCACGAAAGGTTGCGTTGCTTATGTTAAAACTTCTGGACATATTTTAAATTGATACTGTTCGTTAGGACTGAAATGGTTTCCTGTTGGGGCTACCGTACCTCTTTATAACATAGAACTCGTCTTTTGGATTGACTGATGGTTTGAAGCGTATTCCTCCTGAAGAGAAGAAAAATACAAGCGTCCTATGGGCATATCATTGAGGAAATTTCGAAGCGAACTTCTATTGAAAGCCAGATGACTTTTCTTATCATAAGGTGTGCTGTTTCATCTCAACGAAAGTTTGTATTACGTGTCATTAGTTTTTAGAACAATTTTGAACTTCTTGCTGTTTTCAAGGAGCACATGCTTTTTCTGTTGGCTATCCTGTTTTATAAAATGAAAACCGTCTTTCGGACGCCGTAATGATTTGAATACACATTTCTCCCGCCAGAAAACCAGGCAAGCGTTGTATGGACATCTCATTGAGGAAATTACGAACGTAACATCCGTTGTTGAGGAAACCAGTGTGTGTTTCCTCTTGGGCGGGCAAATTTCTGCCTGTTGTGACTTTTCTATACTATATAAGCGGCCCTGTGGAAATATTTCCTTAGTTACTTTATCTAAGGTAGTTTCTGATGTATTTTTTAAGTGAGTGGTGATAGTTTTATAAAATCCTAATGAATTCAACTTCTTTGCTTAAACCAATAAGTTCTTCTTAGTACAGCCTTATCCTTTGAATTATTTTAAGTTCAAATTTTTTTCGACAACTCCCTTTGTTCAAGCAGCAATGAAAGCCTCCAGTTTGAAGCCTTCAATGTTAAAAGGAAGGTCTTTACTAGCTCGAATAATTATAACTCGACTGTTCGACTGTGAACGAGCTGGTTTCTGTTGGGATGCGAGTGTTGCACTGAATTTTCGCTTTCGGTGCAAGGCTTTTATACGAGTCTCTCACCCTGTTGGTTTGGCTTTCATCCGTAGGGTTAGACCCCTTCTATGCCAAACCAGGTCAAGGACGTTAGCAAGCGTCCTTTGCAGTCATATGTGTGTGTAATGGTCATTTCGTATTCCGTAGGCACATATTCCATCAGAGCAGTAGCTTAAAGTTTTTTTTTCGCTTCTTTTCTTCATTAGCATACATTGTACAAGTTACTTTGCATAGGAATACTGAAGGGCTAGAACAATTTTACAGGATTTTTTTAATACTGATATTCCGATTTTAACATCTGGAGCAAATCCTCTCACAAATAAATGCGCTGACATGACGTATGTAAGTTATGAATAAGACTAATTACAGAATGTAGTTTCTTTTCATAACTAAGATCCCATTGTATTACAGATTAAGGAGATTTAAAAAAAAAAATTTAAGGGAAGATTTTCTCGTTCTAGAAAAGATTTTTTCGCGGCACACTGTGATTGGTTTATATTTAATAGGAAAACTACTTTTTATTATAAATAATTGTGGGAAAATAGTTTTCTTGTAGTATCTTGGAGTGACTGAAGTAAATTGGAGCAAATTTTGCAAATCCTTTTTTTTTCAATCCTTTTTACATGTACTTTTCTATTTACTCGTTACATCGCGCTATAACGTACACTAGCTACAACAAGATAACGACAATTGTATATAAGATCTCAAATCGCGGCGAAATTAAAAAGCTTTTATTCCAGTTTTGGTCATTACGTACAGTCGACTATAATGGACAAATACTCAGTCCCCGTACTTGTACGTTATAACCAGATTTTACTGTATTTTACTTAATTTATTAATCAGTTTGTTATTTGCTTTTGATTTATTGTTTTAATCACTGATTTGTTCAAACTAAAATATTTTCTCGTTTGAAATTCATGATGTGGGAGATTTCGATCTGAGAACCCCATCTCAGGTCATAGTATGGTGAGGTTCACTGCGTGGGGTTACTGAAAGGGAAGTGTCAACAAAGAACACCGTTATAAGTGCCGTTCGACGCTTATCCATGCTCTGCTACAGTTTTTGTAAGGAAGAAATGTAAGTGCGTACAAGACTCAACTTGCCCTTCTTGCTTCGCGGATTTCTGTTTCACTTATTGGTAAAATATATCTCTGCTACTTTGGAAAAAGATTAACATGAAAGACACCCGCTGTTAAACTGTTAGGATTAAAAGGGGTAAAGACATATATAGAAAATGAAAGTTTATTTGTTATCTGGTGTCTGATATAATACATTCTTTAATAGTAACGGTTGTAAGTTGGCTTGGCAGGCGCAGGGGCGACGGGGACAACGGGGACTGGAGCAGCGGGTGCTTGGTAAATGGGAGCGTAGGCTTTGGGTGTTTCCATCTTGGGAGCCTCGTACTTAGGAGCCACTGGAACGGCAACTGGAGCTTCGTATTTAGGCTCTTCGTATTTGGGTTCCGCGACTTTGGGAGCCTCGTATTTTGGAGCTTCGTACATCGGAGCTTCGTACTTAGGAGCATCATAAGCAGGTTGGGCAGCAGCAACAGCGGGAGCGGCGGCCCATTGTTCGGGGGTGAGTTTGGGGAGAGTGGGCAACATGGCAGCAATCTCGGCCGGCACTGGGGGAGGAGTCGGGAGGTGGTCTCCGGTGGCTCGGTATCCGTTCTCGTCAGCAACCCAGCTCATTTGGATCTTCTGCCCGTCAGGAGCAATGTAGGAGCTGGAGCCTTGGGCAACAGTACCCATAGCAGCGCCAATTTGCTTCTGGTACTGGCTCTCTTGCATTGACGTCATATCGGAGCTTTGGTAACTGTTTTTATGAAATTTGCGTTAGTACAGTCATATGATTTGAGTTTGTGGTAGTGTATTACCTGTATTTGGAGCTTCCATCCAGGTTGCGAACATCTTCTTGCTTGGTAATGGTGGCGTACTTGGGAGCTTCTTCTTTGACTTCCTGTGGTGCTGCTCCGTAACTGTATGAACCGTAAGGGATTGCTGTAGCAACCGCTACCAAGGCTGCAAGGATGAAGATCTTCATGTTGAACGAGTAGATTGTTGCACTGATTGTGATTGTTGCTTGTGAGATACTTCGTGTTGCTCTGAATTCTCACTTTCGTTGCAGCCCTTTTATACTCGACCACTCGCCCCTCCTCTCGCTAACCCTGCGGTGTAAGGCCCATCCTTTTCAAACGAGGTCACGGGCGGCGTGGAGAGTGTCTTATTGAAAAATATTTGCTTCAACCGCACTCTTCTTTTACCGCAATACAGTCTCAAGGTCGGAAACCACATGGGTTGATTAAACATATTGAAATTTTGCGTATTTTTACTTTAATAAAGTATAATTTTTTAAATCGTTCTTTAACATCCTCATACGCTTTCGTTTTTTGTGCCTTAAGGAAAGATTGTATATTATACGATTTTTTTATTTCTGATTTTTTTTTAATTTTTCGATATATCGCTTTTGAATTTTCTAGAATTTAGTATTCGTAATATGACCAGATTTCCGTAATAAATTATGTTGTGTCTGAAATAACGCTATTTTTTGCTAATGATGACACAAGTTTTTGTTGCTAAATTTTTATTCACAAAGCGTGTCGGCGTTTACACAACAAAAATGACAAAATATTGAGACAACACAATTACTAAAACCGACAGAGACCCTATATATATATAACGAAGTATTTTTAATGAACGGTAACTAAGTTTCTTTACAGCCGTTCTTGTTTGATCACGCAACAAAGACTCGTTGTGTGCAGTGACTCCTTCACTCTCTCCCAGAAAAAGAAGACTGCATGATCAACGTTAAAGTAATGCTAACTAGCTTGAAATAACAGGAAGACAATTCATCTACAATTCGCTGAACTTCACAATAGTTGTCTACTTTTTCTAGTAGCTAGAGGCACTGCCTTTGACACGATGGGGCACACACAAACAATACAAATCGGCTTAAAAAAACACGGGGCCTATGGCCTCCTCTTGACTTCAACAGACATAAAAAAGCAAAAGAAAACAAAAATGGAAAGAAGTTGTGTTGCATAGAGCCAAAACTTCAGTGTGTCGTGGTTTGTGGATTTTCTCAATACCTGAACAAATACACAACTCATTGTACCGCTTATTATGCTTCACTCCCCAGAATGACTGGATATGAATATAGTGTATGGGTTAGGAAAAGCGCATTTGTTTTTTATCTTAAGATCGCTGCAATCACCGTTTCATCTCCTGGGTTACACGTCCGTTCCTGGACGATAATATCGTACGCCGTTGACCTAGGAAGCACAAATTAGAACAAGTTACCCAACCTCCTGAGCGTCTCGGAGAGACTTACTGTCATGTCGTATTCCGTTAAAAAGACAGGAATTTCCAGCTGGTCCATATCTATTACGCTGTATAAGTACTCAATACCAGGAACGGAATGAACCTTTTCTTTGATTGCAGGGGCCATGAAAGTGGTAAACCACCACGTCATAATCTTCGTCCAAATCGTGGGATGGACGATGTAAAAAGCTTTTAAATGCTTTCTGTGCCTACATAACCGATACAAAGTTACTTCCAATTCGATCTTGCAAACTAGGACTAGAATAATTACTTGTATTCCAAAACATTGTAAACTTCCCGGATCCAACTCATTGAAGGATGGTTTTCACTCGTTGTCAGCGTATGGAAATAGACCACAACATAATCTCCCTTCACAATCGGGTCCAACAGATAAATCAGATACAGTAATGCCTACAATAAAACGTATTAATCAGTAAAGGAATGAAAGCAAACAAATCGGCAATGTACTTTATCAAGATTGATCTCCCTAAAATTGAACCACTTGCCCACGAATACGATAACAGGTCTCCCTAACTTATCCACTCCGCTTTGGTAAAGGCATCCAATTCCAGAGACTTCGGATAAGTCTTCCGTTTTTGCTCTTCTCAAAATACGTTCATATCTTGCAACATTAGAAAAGAGACAACGGGTATTATATCAACACGAATGCAGAATGATAAATTATTATGTGATCTGTTTATACGCTGAAAGACCGCGTTACACTAACTTAACATTAACAGCGAATATACTTTTTTTTACTCTACTTGCTTCCGGTCATAGGCGTCTTCGCTTATCAGTATATAAATCATAAAAAATATACAAAAACTTATAAAAAACTTATAAAAAAATAATACACTCGCTACTGTAGCTTGAGAAAATGTCTACTAATCGAATTTTCCTTCTTCGGCCAGTTTGAAAGCGACAGTCACGTTAGAACATAACAAAACCATAACAAAATGACCTGACTGCCATAGACAACCGAGTTCTCTTCTTACAGTTCTCGTTATTTTGCCAGGTGAATTTTTCAGCTATATAGATGTGGCAACCTATGCCGATACAATGCATTTCCTTACTATAATAAGCTCGTGCTTTTTCCTATCTATGCCTTAGAAATACCGCAGAAACTTTTTAATTTAGTATTTTTGCAGATCCCTATTGCAATAAAACGAGGTAAACGGATTTTTTTTTAAACCATAGAGGATAAAGTAAACTTAAAAAGGCCTGTGACCGACAATCCATATCCAAGACTGCTCAAACATGAAAAGATGCACAAAAATAAGCCTTAGAAGTACTTCAAATCCCCGGAAAATACAATACATAATTAATAAAAATAATAATACCTATTTTAAAAGTAATGTCTTAAAGTGACACTACATAAATGAAATATAAGTAACTTCTGGAAAGAATCGTAACTTTACTTAACAAATAAGACAAAAAGTAGATCTAGTAGCGTCTACGTAACCTAAGTGATGCTTGTCCCAAGAGAAATATGACCGAACTGCGGGCGTGAACGTTGATTCTGGATTCAGTCACGTTATATTCCGAGTCAAGACACGTAATTTGACAACGAACGCACATTTAATGGAGTTAATTTCTTTTTCTTTACGAGAAATGTGTATACACCCCGTGATATCTTTGAAACCTATTCTTAAGCAATACCTCTCGTGATGTTGAGCTTCTTGGGTCAAAGTTTCTATGACGGTCGCAGGCCGTTCGCGCTCTCCGCCACCCAACAATCGCATCTTATCGACATCATCCTCCATGTGGGTGAAGGCGTGACTGCCTACCGCCACCGAGGAATTCAACTGAGACGCCAGGTCCACTGATTCTTCTAAATAACCTGCGCAAGAGTACATACAAACATTTCTTTAGAAAAGGGCTTCATTAAAACGAAGCTATTCGCAACAATAAAACTGCGCTTCAAAGACGACCTTTAAAGCTGAATACAAATACGCAGTACTTCAAGATTGATCAGATGATCCTTCATTTACCCCTTAAAAGCCTCATTAGCGAGCTATCTAAGCTTCCTAATGAGGATATGCAAAATGGCGTAACAAGTCCTAATTAAAGTTCGTGGGTTGGCACAGTCCGCAACGACACTACGTTTTGTGCAGTGCAATTCGTAAATATTTGAAACCACAATCTGAGTAGGTCGTAACACGCTCGACATGCATTGCTACAAGCACGTTCTTCATTTTCCCCGTTTCTTCGTTATATCTCGCGACGCGAAATTCTAGGCCACGCAATCAATACAGCTGTAACTTTATGAAATTCCAATACACGACAACGGACGTGTTATTACTTCCAATATGCACAACACGGACGAAATACAACAATCAGTCCAAGTGAAAAATAAAAGGCAAAAAAAAACTTTGTGCTGCGACCGGAAATGACGCTAATAACGGGAAAAAAGAGCCGACTCAGCTTTTAGGGTCACATAAAACTCTACGTGTCAGAACCTCGGAATCCCCATTAACTGGTAAAGTAGTGTACCAAACAGCACTAGAACCCGTGTCGTGTCGTGACCTTACAATCATTAGTCCCTTCTCCTTGCTCCCGGTCCCCACACAAGACACCCAACACGCCTATTATCTTTAAGAAACATGACACGTAGAACTGATGCTATCAATAACAAAACATTACCAGGATTACTCACTTCTTTTCCTGACAAATCTGTACAAAAAGAGTAAAGAAAAAAAGGAAAAAAATCCGATGTTTTTAAATCGAACGAGGCACATGTGACGTCAAGGCAGGAGAGGTCTGACTAACCACGTGAGCCTGATGTGACGTCTTCTTTCCCCATGTAAGTACATTCCCAATCCAAGCTGGGCGATATTGAACGCACATGACCTCTATAACGATTATTAACATGCAAAGCTTTAAGAAAACGAAGCAAAATGACATAAACTTAAAGCAACAGGGGAGGAAAACCTGTAGAAACCAACCTAGTCTTTTGACGTTTCGGCACACAAGTATGGATCACTGGGCGGCTGTTTTGGGATTCTTTATGCTATCGGAAATGAAAGGTGCGCACAAGTGGCACCGAGCCAACCAAGTCGAAGCGATGTATGGGACTAACACACACAACCGAATATTACCCAAGACTAAGGATGCCAATATCCGTAGCATGCACAAGCAGCCATAGAAGTTCGTGCTCCGTCGCTACTGCGCACACGGCAGGGGTTAGGAAACTCCTTATCTTGTACCTTGCACTTGGAATAAAGCGTGGGCTTTTTGGCGGCCTGCTGAGGCGATAACCCAGCACTCCGAAAGGGTCAGAAAAAGTGTACTTTCCACTCACTGATTGCATGCTTGCTTAATGCGAATAAAAAAGACCAACAGAAGACAAAAAGACGCATAAAAGTCAAACTTACTATGTTGGGGGTTATCGATAATGCGGATGCGACGGTCAGGAATCACAGGCTCGCCATTTTCGTTCCCAATATCCTGAGGTAAGTGCTTGAGGGCGTAGTGTTCTTCAACGGGTGAGCGAGGGAAGTACAAAGGAGTGAGCAATTCGTAGATACCACATTCAACATTATCCACCACAAGTATGACACGCTGGATTGTATCGCCATATTGCTCCAAGAATCTGCGAATGCTTCCTATACAGAGTTGGGAAGGTTGGGAAAGAATGAAAAAAGGGATCGATGAGCGTCATGGTGAATTTGGGCAGCGTCGAGTGTTTCATTTTTTTTTTTTATTTACGTAAGGCAATATGAGCTCCTTCATCAGGCGGATAGCTTCTCCGAACCGAATGGATCGTAGGAATGGCTATAGAAGACAACCGATGTTCTCTTACGAGTTCCATAACATGCCTGCCGAAAAAAGGTTTACGCTGATAAGTGACGTCAAAGTCATGACTCAAGTGCGGGGGGGGGGGGGGGAAACCTACCGATAGCAGTGATATAGGGAGGATTCTGCAGCAGTTTTGTACTTGACGTGATACTTTGGGCCAACAGTGTGGATGATATATCTTGCAGGTAAATTATAAGCTTTGGTAATAACTGCATTGCCCGTGCGGCATCCTAAGGGAATATTAAAAAACGACGGTGGGAATTCTTGGACAGAATACGATTTTGCATTAACTAAAGTCCTTAAAGTTACCTTGAACATTGTTAAAAATTTCTTCTTTGAGACGTGAGCCTGCTTTACTGAAAATTCTATCGCTGATAGGGTTTTTGTCAGTCAAAGACTCGTTGGTAGAATTCACAATCGCATGAGCATTTAGTGTGGTAAGGTCTCCGACCCTAGTTAAAAATATTTTCGTCAAAGAGTTTAAAGAATAGAGAAATGAGCATAGTTTACCATAAGCAAATCTTTGCGTTTAAATCAGATCTAAAAGGAAAAGGACTAGATTCTTGAACATCGCCGTTCGTATCGGTCCTGAGGTTGGCAAGTTCAGCAGCTACTGAGGGTTGGGTTTCACGCCATGTCGTAAGAGACTCCACATTGACGAAGTAATTTTCGCACTCACGGTTTGAATCCATGGCATTATTACGGAAAGAACAGAAGTTAAATTCAGCTAGCCCAGTTCTCACCCTGACAGTCTCCGTTACTAAAATTTGCGCATGTCAACAAAACGCGATGCAGCTAAAAGTGGTATAGCGAACGAAGACGAGATAAAAATAGCCAACTGGCGAATCCGAAAATTCAACGAGTCAATCGAAATTCTTCGCTACTTCCCGCAAGTCAATAGGCTTTCTTGTAACAGCGACGAGAGCCAAAAATACCGAGAGAAAATAAATATGGTACACATAACTTTCTTTCCTCTCCTCGCCTAAAGTAAGCTTTCCTTTCGGAAAGCATACAGTAAAGAAAAACGCTCCTGTTTTCACAACCTTATTTAATACGACTTTCTGTTCGGAAGTTGTATAAAGCAAGCTTATTCGAATCTTGACGCGCCGAATTTCAAGCCATCCGAACTTCCCGTTTACTAATGCCTGATCCTAACATGCTTATCTCTACGTATCCCGAGCACTTTTAAGGTGTCAATAAGGGATTAAAGGAAGGAAGGAAGGACAGTTGATACGTCGGACAAACCGTACAAAAATTATAACTATGTTTTAGAGATTTATTTTTAAAAAAATCCGACTCAAAATACATTTGTACTAGTGTTGTTACACTATTCTGTCGATACCGGAAAATTTCCAGTAGGAAGAGGAAAGAATTGTATCAGTAAAATCCGAAAAGTGTCGCACGAGAAATTACTTTGAAAACTGCAATTTTCTCTTCGACTACTTCTGGAAAGAACTGAACAAGTTTGAGTGCTGCTATTAACTCTAGTTACCTTTCAACAAGCGGATAAAGTCTCTCTCTTTTACTACATATTAATAAGACAGGAAAAGTCTTGGAGTTGGCTGACACTCACTTTAGTACTATAGTGTGAACGAACCTTAGAAATACTGGAAGTTGCCATAACAACGGTCTGTTTTCATACAAAATTCGTATTGGAACCAACAACAATGAGTTTGAGTTGAGACGTCCCTTTGCTTGGTAGATTCTAGCAAAAATGATCTCCGACCCACGGAAAGCTTTCTTTCTTTTAAATGCAGGTAGTTAAAGAAATTTGCCTATTTTTTTTGGCGAAACGAAAAGAGAACAATACTTTGTGTGAAGAATTGCACAGCGTTCACCATCGGAACATTTCGTGTGAAAAACGGCTGTGAAAGTGTAAATTTTGCCTAGGTTAACTAAAATGAACTAACTTGTCGATCGTGAATTCTTTTTATATTTACTTAGCATGTTTTGCAAAGCCATCAGCTTTTCTTCAGGACTTTGTAAACGTACCGAAAAAATAAAAAACCTGCTATTTTTGTTCGCAGAGAATTATTTGTCACTGCCTCAAGGATCTCTCGTAACGTTAGAAAATGATGCTGCCATGAATAATTTTTTGAACGCCGCGAACTGCTTGCTACTAACATTTTCAGTCAGCAGCGCGACGGACTCAACTGTAACGTTAACAAACAAGGTAAAACATATAATCTAAAACGCGCGTGGACGGTAGTGTCTTATATTCTTTCCTTCGCAGCTTGATGAGCTCGGTGATAAAAACGCGCTCATATTTTACAAATCGAAGCCTGAAGTCATAGAAGAGCAAAATTTGCATTCGCAAGTCCGCATGACAACTTTGCCGGGATCGCCTTTGTCGTCGCTTTTTTACCAAATCAATCATATATACGCACCTCTTCTTTTAAACGTAAAATGAAATTCTTTGTTTACGTCACTCGTCAAAAGCTTCCGTGTTTTGAGCAGGATTCTAGTCAACAATGTGATCCTCAAATTCAGACCCTGGTTTCAGATTTGCAAGCAGGTTTGGGTACTGCAATGAGAACAAAGATTCCGGACAATCTACAAAATGCGAAAATGAGTTTAGCTGGTAAATTACATTTCCTTTCGAACGTTGACCATTTTGTCGTAATATGTTTTTTACCCCTGAACTCAAAAATAGCAATCTTGAGCCCTTGTGACGAGTTCAAATACTGGTCAGACAACAAGTCGAGTGGTAGAGCTGGTGCAGAAGCTTCAGCTTTTGTAGAAGCCCTTAAACCTTTGGCCGATGATTTTGGCTCCTTAGATGCCCTTACTATACCCGATTTAGACGGACTTGTTGATGACACCCTTAACATCTTCGATGATCTATGGAAGCTGGAAGGGTTTCTTTACCCTCAAGCGAGAATGGTCCATTTATTTAACATTACTGGTATAGAAAAAGAGTCGAAAAGTAACATAGGGTATAATTTAAACAGTTATTTTGATGCGTAGGCAATTCTCTAGTCGCTTATATGCAAAAGGTTCTATCGGAATCGGACGTCTGGCAGCAAGCTTATTCTAAAGTGGAAACGGACTTCAATCAAGGCATTTTGGTCTGTCAAAAGTGGATAGAAGGCTGTCACCGTCTGACGAACTTGTACTGGCAACATTATCCACCGCACAAGTGGGACGTTAGTAAGCCATACGTACCGAAGAATGTCAAAGAATTTGAGGAAAGACTTGCCCAAGTTCTGGAGTTACGCACAGTACACAAACAGCTTGGCCAGTTCTTATCCCCGCAGGAACAGAACGAGTTAAGACTGGCCGAAGCCTTCAAACCTTTTCAAGGCATTGCACATTGACTGTTCTTTATTGGATAAAAGCTGACACATTCATGTTGGAATTTAGGCTTCAACCCGCTTTTCTGTAACAGCTACACAGAACCGCATTGGGTTTCAGTAAACAAGCAGTTTGAGCAAATGTTAGCGCCCATTGAGCTGAAAGTTGCTGGGAAACTTAAGAGCCACTTGATACAGTACAACGACAACGCTTTGCAAGTAACTGAGTTTTGAAAATTTTGTTACATATGTCCCCAGTGTAAAACGATTCTTTAGCTACTGGAGGAATTTCTACGATATAAAGACGTCATTAGACGACCGCAGGTGTCACAAGAGTTTGGAGTTCAGCGTGAAACTTTGTTAGAACTACTACAAGCCTACGTAAGACAATTAAAAAAGGAAACGATCTCAAAAAATATGCCAGAATTGTACGACATCCCAGAAGTTGTAAGAGAAATCTTTTGGATTCGTCAAACGGAAGCTAAAGTAAAGGCATCCCTCCTAATTACCCGAATAGTTATAGTTCTGCGTGTAGGTGCAGAATATTCGCAAAGCAGCTGGACTTTTCTTTGCAAACGTCGCCAAAAGTGCATCTTTTGTTAGCGAAGTGGAAAGTTTGCTACAAGAACTGAAAGAACAAGCAAAAGAAGCTTTTGACGGTTGGAGTCGAGATACTCTAGCTAACATCCGTGACAAAACCCTGAGGTAATGGCAACATTTTGAAATTGCTTCCCGTTTGATAATTTTAAATTTTTAGTCTCTCTACCGATGTACCCGTTGTATCATTCGATGCATCGAAGCTCATGAAAGTAAACTATAATACACGGTTGGTGACCTTAATTCGGGAAGTGCGGCTACTGACAGTTTTGGGCTACCCAGTACCACCTCAAGTAGTGGAGACTTCAAAGCTGGCTCAGAAATTTGCCCAGCAGGCCAAAGCTCTTGGACAGGTATCTCGTTGCTTTCGCTAGACAAACGCGTTTTCAAACATATGCCCTGATCCCCAGATCGCGAATTTTCACAATACCGTGGGAGATCGCATAATTGAATCTCAAAAACCGCTACTATTGGATGCTGCATTAGCTCTTTCCAGTCTAGTCCAAGATCAGTCCTCAGTTAAGTGGTCCCAGTCATCGGAGGTGGCCGCATATATTACCAAGTTACAATCTGCTGTCGAGCATCTCTCCAGAGACATCAACCGTTTGTCGAACTATCACCGTCAGATTGCCGATAAAGTATACCAGAAATTAGATTAACATTAAACATTCGTTAGATTAACATTAAACACGCTTTTTATATTTTAATGTGCAGGTCAGCTTGTTGTTTGACGCAGACTTGATAAAGCAACAGCACAAATGGCGAGACGGATTACGCGATATTCGATTTCTTATTGGCACAGTTGAAGCTCATGTAGATTTCTTTAAAACTGTAGTAATTCTAGAAAAATTCACTTGTTTTATTGTAAACAGGGCTATAAGAACTTGCAAGCTTGGAAAGTACATTGGGATTATCAGATCTATAAAGCTCTGGAGCACCAGTATCAGCGTAGTTTGGAAGTGATCAATGAAAACATGCCGGATATTCGCCTCGACTTGGATTACAAGTAAGAAAAACTCACATTGCGATTGGACTGTAGGGATACAGTGCATAAAATCTAGACAGCAGAAAATCGTCTTTCGTCCAACCTTGGAAGATGTACGACGCGACTACTACGCTCAGTTGAAACGTTTCGTGTCCATTCCATTGCATTTCCGTGGCGTTCAAGACAGCTCAGCCAAATCCGTATTTCCTAGTATTGTTGATAGGTTGGATAGAATCTTTATCGACTTAGTAGTATAGCAATTGACGACATTTTTGTAGGAATGCAAGCCGATTTGAACAAGTGTATACCAAAGCAGAGATGCTTTTTAGCAAACTAGAGGCTTTGAAAGAGCGCTACCGGCCTTGGGTGGCCATTGGAGATTTAGATATGGATGAATATGCATTGACCCATCTTGAGTCGAGTGAAGACTGGGAGCGAAATTTCCGTTTGTGTAAAGCCAAAGGACAAGAAATCGCCAAGTTGCCAGTGTACTATACTTTTTCCGTATTCCAGAAAATAAAAATTAATATTAAATGGATTTCTTTTGTGTAGTGAAGACGAGCGCTTGGGATGTCTTGTCATTTCTCTCCTTCCACTGCGCAAAGAAATCGAGAATCTGAATCGAAAGTATTGGGATACTTTGGTTTCCTCCTTGCAGAGCAAAGTGTTGGTCGCAGTTGACGAGCTCGGAGGTTTTGTCTCGAAAGGAAAGCAAGCCCTTGACTTGAGAGCGAGTTCTGTTGACGAATTGAGCCTTGTGACGACCAAGCATGCGGAACTATTGCAAACGTTGCCGGAGGTGAGTGAACATTGAGAGATGAAGGTTTACAGAAACCTTAATAAAGACTTTTTCGTTTATAAGATGACGAAATTGATGGCTGAATGTGAACGAAAAGCAGCGACTTTGTCAGCGTGGGCAAAAGACAAGCCTGAAGCTTTAGATAAACTGAAGACGGAATGGGATAATTTCCTTACTTTGCTCGAAACACACGAACAAGCCATAAAGCGTCAAGTATGTTCCGTTCTTTGTTGATTTTTTTTACATCAGTGTAAATGAGTCCCGCAATTAAACGTTCTGTGCTGTAGACGGAGACCATCAGAGAGAGCTTGGAAACGGAGCTCTACAACTTAGCCAACGAAGCTGAAAGATTTAAGCTGAAGTGGGAACAAGTGAAACCCAAAGAAATCATGTTAGAAGAAGACGCGAGTCCGCAACGTGTGAAGCAGTGTTTGGAAGTTTTAAGGTCCAAACGTGTGGAATGGAAGAGTTTAGTTGAACAGCGTGACAGGATTCAGGGCGACTTTGTGAGATTTCACATGGAATTCCCGGAAACTACCTTGTTCGGGGAAATTGAAGAACAATTGAGCCAGACAGAAAAGAATTGGCTTTTACTGGAAGAGTTCACGTCAGGTAATTCGATGTTTCAAGCCTTTCGCATAAAAAAATCAGGAAGGTCGTTTTGACTTGGCTAGTGTTTGTCGTTTTTCAGGGCTTGAAACGATGGGTCAAGAAGAATGGATCATATTCAGAAGCAAAGCCTTTAAGCTGGATGAATACTTAGACACTTGGAACGAAAAACTTAACCAGCGCACGCAAACTACGCCGATAGTTGTCATTCTTTTGAAAGAAATGGAGAAGTATAAGGTAAAGTGTAAATGTTGCAATTTAATGTGAAAGAGTTCTAAGCTCAAGACTATGTATCATTTTCTTTACTACAGAGCCTAGTGCCCGTGCTAAAATTTGTGCGCGGTGAAACTTTTGCTGACAAGCATTGGATGGAATTTTATTCACTTGTCCAGTTACCTGCTATGCCTATCGAGAAACTAACGCTTGGCCACTTGATTCAATCGCGTGAATTTATTGTAAACCAAGCACCGGCATTAAAGGTGATTCATAAATTTCAGGAACGTTTCACGGAATTTGACAGCAGCAATTTACATTATAGGAGTTAAATGCACGAGCTGCTGGCGAAGCGGTGGTACGTCAAGCATTATTGGAACTCGAACAGTGGGATGTCGACGCTAAATTTACGTTCTACCAACACTCTGACGTCAATGGAGTTATTGTTCCCTTAATCAGAGAGTACAAAGAGATTTTAAGCAAAGTAAGCACATGTGTAGTGACCTGAACAATCGTAATTTTGTTTGTTGATGTCTCAGGTGGGAGAGAATCAAAATTTAATCCAATCAGTCAAAGATTCTACTTACCATCAAGCTTTTGGAGACCGCATTGTGATTTGGGAAACGCGCTTAGCAGATTTGGATGAATATCTCCGTAACTTGAGCCAAATCCAGCGCAAGTATGTATTATTCCTATGTCGTGATTTGTATGAGTCGATTCATTTTTATAATTAATAGATGGCTGTATTTGGAACCAGTGTTTGGTCGGGGGGCATTAGCTAAAGAACTGGCTCGTTTTAAGCGTCTTGACTCGGATTTTAAATCCGTTATGAACGACGTCGCAAGAGAAGTGAAGGTAGTGGCGTTAACGCGTATTCCCAATTTACGAGCTATCCTAGCTGGGCTTTTGGACCAGTTGGCGAGATGTCAGAAGAGTCTGACGGAGTTCCTCGAAGTAATGAACAAGTTTGCGCTTTAAAATGTGTTTAAGTTTCAAAACGTTTGCTTTCTAGGAAAAGAGATCCGTCTTTCCTAGGTTCTACTTCCTGGGTGACGAAGATTTGTTGGAGATTTTGGGTCAGGCCACGAAACCTAGCGTGGTCCAAACGCATTTGAAAAAATTGTTTGCGGGTATTCATTCCGTCCAATTTAGTGCCGATGACAAGCACATCGAAGCAGTACATTCCATTGAAGGCGAAAAAGTGCCTTTGAGACAGCCAGTAATGATTTCGCCCGAAGTCGAAGTAATTTTTCTCTTCTTGTGCCATGAATTTCCCTAAGCATAGGTACTAAACTCTGTGTTCATAGAGCTGGTTGAGTAAACTAGTCGATGAAATGCAAACGACGTTGAGACAGCAGCTGCAGCAATGTTACGACGAACGTCAGCGACAAAATAGCTTAGATCCGATGAAGTATCCGTCCCAAATTCTCTGCTTAACGGAAGCAATTCTCTTCAGTGAACGGTGTGAAAAGGCAATTATTAGTGGAAGTTTAAACAAGTACCTCAGTGAACTTAAAGTGAGTAACAAATGGTTTTGATACAGTACATTTTCATATTTTTTTTAAATTTTACTTTCGTATTTTAGAACCAGTTGGCGAACTACAGCGGAGTTTCGCTCGAAGACAACGTAGAAGATTCCAACGTTCTGGAACTGAAACTACAGGCTTTAATTCTCGATGCGGTTCATTACATGGAAATCGTTGAAGAACTTCTGCAAACGAACTGTAATTCCGTTAACGATTGGGCGTGGCAAAAACAACTGAGGTAAGTGATAGTTGAACTCAGTATATGCCGACTGTATTCTTTTTGTTTTCCGTCAGGTTTTATTTGGTGAACGGAGCAGCGGTTGCTAAAATGGTCGACGCCGAAATCCCGTATTCGTACGAGTACCAAGGAAACGCCCCCAAGTTGGTTCATACTCCTTTGACGGATAAGTGTTACTTGACTTTAACTCAGGTAAAGAAAAAATATTAAAAAATATTTTAAAAAATAATAATATTATAGAAAGTCAGCTCTATGTCTCGATTTACTCACTTGTATGTTTGCACCAAACAGGGTATGCAAATGGGGCTAGGAGGAAACCCTTATGGTCCTGCCGGTACCGGAAAAACGGAATCTGTTAAGGCTTTAGGTGGCTTATTAGGAAGGCAGGTGTTAGTTTTCAACTGTGATGAGGTAAATTAGCTCACAGTAATTTTTACGTTCTAATAGTTGCGCTTTTATATCTCAGGGTATCGATGTCAAGTCTATGGGTCGAATTTTTGTCGGTCTAGCCAAGTGTGGAGCTTGGGGTTGCTTCGATGAGTTTAACCGACTTGAAGAAGCCACTCTATCCGCAGTTTCCACGCTTATTCAAGCTATACAGACCACCTTAAAGCAAAACAACACGTCAACTGTTCTACTTGGCACTCAAGTACGGCACCCGGACATTTTTTATTGCATTACAGTAAAATCTCGCTATAAGACCACGGCTGTAGCGAACTATCATCTATCGTGAACGAGATCCATAGGTTCTAATGAAATAAAAAGCATTTAAGCCAGTAGCGGCTTGTATGAACTTCGGTTATAACGAACAAGCCCCTCGTCTTCTTAGACGTTCATTGCAGCGAGATTTTGTTGTATTTTCGGTCCGTTCTCGTTATCGTATTACGAACGTGTGCAACACGCGTGCTTTAGCGTGTAGTTTTACCATGTTTTTTTTATTTATTTTTGTGTTTTGTTTGAAATTTATCGATAATTTTTATTTTGATGCTCTGTTCTGGAATGTTGTCTAATCGTAGTTGTAACCTACAGATTCCAGTACACCGCAATACTGGGATTTTTGTGACCCTTAATCCAGCCGGGAAAGGGTACGGAGGCAGACAAAAGCTTCCCGATAATTTGAAACAATTGTTCCGGCCTGTAGTAATGAGCCAGCCTGACGTGGAGCGAATTGCTGAAGTGTTATTGTACTCGGAAGGCTTTGCTGAAGCGAAAGCCTGGAGTAGAAAATTAGTAGAGATTTTCCGCTTAGCACAGTAAGTTGCTATTCGTGTATGTAATTGTACTGCAGCACATAACCCTTTTTTTTTCGCTGTGAAGGAAACTGCTTAGTCGGCAGCAACATTACGATTGGGGGTTACGAGCTTTGAAAAGCGTTCTAAAAAGTGCAGGAAGGAGTATGCGTGCGTATCGGAAATCGAAAGAGTCGTCTGTATCTGTTACTAGTGAAGAAGAGGCTGATATTGTGATTCAAGCAGTACGCTTCAACACTCTGTCCAAGTTAACGCTACCAGATTGCCTTTTGTTCGATGGGCTAGTACGGGACGTCTTTCCGAATTCAACGTTGCGCGAAGGAAGCTATGAAGCTTTGGTCGAAGCGGCCAAAGATGTATGCACATCCATGGGGCTTATTGTTCATGACCGACAAGTAATTTAAGTTATATAGGGAAACCCGAAAATAGATCTTTGGTTTGTTTAGATACAGAAAGTTTTGGAATTACACGAGCAGCTGAACCAACGAATGGGCGTGGTAATTGTAGGACCGCCAGGTTCGGGAAAGTCTACGATCTGGAATGTTTTAAAACAAGTACTATACGAAACTGAATGAAGCTAAAAGAATATTTTTGTCTTTATATGTTTCATTCTGTTAATAGGCGTTAATTAAACTGGACAAAAGCATCCAAGTACACACACTAAACCCAAAAGCGGTGAGTCGCACACAGTTACTCGGATCCATTGATCTGGACACAAGGGAATGGACCGATGGTATACTCACAAAGTGTGCGCGTCTAGCGATCGACCAGCCACAGAGTAAAGACTATCACTTTTTTGTACATTGTAATGTGTTCTTTATGTACCTTGTAATTAACTGTTTTTCGTTTTTATATACTACGATTGGATACCTACTTCAGGTGTTACAACGTGGATTGTTTGCGATGGTGACGTGGATCCAGAATGGATTGAGTCTTTGAACTCAGTTTTGGACGACAATCGCTTATTAACTGTACCTTCAGGGGAACGATTACAATTTGGCCCCAATGCACATTTCCTATTCGAGACCCATGACCTTAAAAGTGCATCTCCCGCAACCGTTTCTCGTATGGGGGTGATTTTTCTGAGGTAATCTTAAAAAAAGATAAGAAAAATTACGTTTCTTTTCGTTGACTTTTGTATTTGAATAGTGAGGAAGACCTCAATGTTACCTGCGTAGTTCAAGCATGGTTACAAAAGCAGACAGACGACTCTAAACGGATTCTGACGCCTTTAATAGAAGATTACTTCTATCCGAGTAAAGCATTTACCTTAATTTCCACGGTTGATGTCTGCCTTACAATCAACATTATTTCTTTTGCAGTTTTAAAGAAAGTTAAAGCCCAAGGGGAGTTTCAGATTGCGGTCTCAAATGTTGGACTCGTTCAAACCGCATTGTCACATCTCGTCAATGTACGTTCGAAGAAGGAGTTTACTGTTGGAGTTTTGTACGGCTTTACGTCGAACTTGACTGACTCTTCGAAGGAAAGTATAGGGAAGGAGGTAAACACGTAAAATATTACAAGAAGCGCAATTAATGCGAGTCGGTAGATCTACGCTATCCTTCGGGAGGATATGCCTTCGTCTCAGCGAGCCTATGCGGTGGAGTACGATTCTCGGAGAGACTTGCTGACACCAATTGACCCCGAATCCGCTGACATTGAACTCGATGAATCAGGGCATCCTATTGTATTAGCGGCGGATGTGCAACTTGCTTTGAAGACACTGCAGCCTTGGATTGAATCAGACGACAAGCCTCCAGTTCTTCTTGTTGGCCCAGAAGGATCCGGAAAAGGGTAACAGTGTTTTACAGTCACGCCCCTAAAAAAGTGGTTTAATGCATTTTCGACTGGTCGTCCTTTAGGCTGATACTGAAGCATAGTTGTCGACAGCTAAGGTCAACCAAGGTTGCGACGTTACACTGTGGAGCGCACACGACCCCGCTTCACGTTTTACACAAACTGAGCCAAATGTGCTTAATTATTGCCAGCCCGTCTGGGCGCATTTTGCGTCCACGAGATTGCGAGAAATTGATTTTACACTTGCGGGATCTGAACTTAGTATTGCCTGATGTTTGGGGCACCGCGATGCTAGTTACGTTTCTGGAACAAGTACGGTGAACTGTTTTAATTAATTTCTTTAATTGATTATTTGTTTATTTGGGTTTAATTTGTAAAAAATATCGCAGGTGTTGAACTGCAAAGGTTGTTACGATTCTACTGGTGAATGGCTAGCGTTCGAGGGTATTCAGATTGTGATCAGCATGGTTTCCAGTGTTGGTACGGGAAGGTATACATTGAGCCCACGCTTAACGTCTCTTCTACGAATTCATGCTATGGGGTAAAGCATGAGCATTCACTTTTTATCGTACTTAACACGACGGTGGTATAGGAACTCAGATGCCCAACAGTTAGAACTGATTTGCAAAGCTTATTTGAACCTTGCTTGGCAAAAAGACAAGGGTTGGAGTGTGACGATTGGGCAAACGGCAGCAGCGATGGTTCGACTATATTCGGAAGTAAAATAAACTTCAATGGTCACTTCCAGAAATTATAAACAAAGCCTCTGTAGGTGCGAGCGACATTCACAGTTGATCAAGAGAGGCACTATTTATTCACAACCAGAAACCTGACTTCTTGGGCAGAGCATTTGGCTTTATACGAGGTCCGACCGGATACGAATCACTTCATTGAGGTAACAATGCTTCTGGGCGTGCAATAGAAGACTTTTCTTATGCCTCTCTCGATCCCTTTAGCTTGATATTGTCATCTGTGTAACGTAATTGTAATGTCTTAGGTATGGAGCTATGAAGCTTGTCGTACTTTCCGTGACAAGTTGGTAAATACTGAGCATCGAAGAAAGTTTGATAGTTTGTTGCAGTCGATTTTAAGCTCAGAGTTCGGTCACCCTGCAACGCCTTCACCGGGTAATGACACGGCATTTTTTTACGTATTTTTATATATAGTTTGTGTTGTTTTGGATAGATGTATTTTACGTGAGCATGGGCAGTTTAAAGAAACTGCAATGGACCAAACGAACGAGGCAAGAATGGGAAGAAATACTACAGAAACTTCTGGTTCAGTATGGCAGAGAACAACAACCATTAGACGTCGCTCTCATACCGGAACTGCTTCTAATGACCGCCAAAGCTGATCGCGTGCTTTCCAAATCGGGTGGTTGTGTTTTAATGGCCGGACGAGCGGGAGTAGGACGGCACGTTACCATCAAGCTTCTAGCTACTCTTTATAATGCACGCTTGCTGACCCTTCGCCTAGGGAAAGGCTACACGAAAAAGCAATTCACTAATGAATTAAAAACCGTAAGCCGTCTTATTTCTTTCTCACAATAGTTGCAGAAGTTATTCTCGAAATTAGTTCGCAAGGAAAAAGCATAAATAATCCATAATTATCCATATTTGTTAATTTTTAGGTCATGCAAGTTGCAGGTGTGGACAACGAATGTGTCCTCTTTGTCGTAGAAGATTACCAAATGACAGATCCAGCATTTCTTGCCATGATCAACTCGCTCTTATCAGCTGGCGAAGTAACTTGAACATTTTACAAAAACATACTCCACCTTATGAATTATTATCACAAAGGTACCTGGATTGTATACCCCAGAAGAACTAGAATCCATAACCTCATCCCTAAGGGATCAAGCATCACAGGACAGTTTTGAGGGAAGCGTGACCTCGTATTTCGCGTCAAGTAAGATTTCTACGCCAATTTTCTACGAAATGATGAAATTTTTTTATATCTTATTTAAGGAGTGAAAGCGAATTGTCACGTGGTGTTAATGATGGACTTCACGAATCCTAGTTTCATCACTTCCTGCGAGGAGAATCCTGCTATCTACCAAGAATGCGGTATACTGTGGCAAGAGATGTGGGACGAGTCCAGTCTTGTGACCGTCTCCCAAAGTATCTTAAACAGGTAAAAAATACGAAACTGTTGTTCTAATAGCATACTAATACCCACGATAAACAACAGCCGCTCTGAAGAACCCGGAGAAACTACCGAACAAGTTATTGAAACTGGATTGCAACCTGAAACGCTGCATCAAGCTGCGAAGATTTATCTCAAAGCCGAAGATCAATTGCAGAACCCGACTCGCTTTGTTGCGTTTATGAACACGTACTCAGAAATTCAGCGTCAGCAACGAACCGCTATTGATGAAAAGAAGCGACATTTGATGGTACTTTGCCAAATTATTTTATGAAGGGTTTTATGGGTATTTAAATCTTTGACCTCTTGGCAGTCCGGAGTGTCAAAGTTGACAGAAGCACGAGATGTCGTGAACCAATTAAAAACTGAAGCTTTGGAGCAGGAAAAAATCTTGGCAGAAAAACAAGCTGAGGCGCAATCGGCTTTACAGATGATTACGGATACGATGGCGAACGCGAATGTACAACGCGGTGAAATGCAAGAACTACGAGAACAAACAATGCGCGAAAGCCAAAAAGTAGCCGAAAGGAAGAAAGCGATCGACGCTGAGTTGGCTGAAATTGAACCACTGTTAGCCGAAGCACGTTCGGCTGTTGCCGATATCCGCCCAGAAGCCCTGTCAGAAATTCGGTCCTTGCGAGCACCGCCCGACACCATTCGTGACATCTTGGAGGGTGTCTTGAGACTTATGGGCACCTTGGATACTTCTTGGAGTTCCATGAAGTCCTTTTTGGCCAAGCGAGGGATCAAAGAAGAAATAAGGTAAATTGTTAAGTAAATAATAATAAGTAAATAAATAAAAAAAAATTATTAACCAAAAACTGACGAAAATTAAAATAAATAAAATATCGGTGCATTTGTTGGCAAAGCTTGCGTTTTAATATTCGTTTATTTGTTTCTTAGGGCGTTTGACGCAAGAAAGATTACACCCGAAAATCGTAAAGCTGTGGAAGCGTTGCTCGAAAGTCGCAGTGAATCCTTTGATCCTCGTATGGCAAAACGGGCTTCAACTGCTGCAGCTCCTTTAGCAGCGTGGGTACAGGCTAACGTGCGTTACTCACGTGTTATTGAGCGTATCGCACCATTAGAGCAAGAGCAAACCCGTCTGCAAAAGTGAATTATCGTGGGACTGCAGATTTTACGATAATGTAACATTTCTACTCGCGACTTTTTTTTAGGAATCTACAGCGTTCCGAGGAGCAAATGGGTCACTTGTCGAGCGGCTTAGACAGTGTGGACAAGCAAGTGGCTATGTTGCGGGATAAACTTGCCGAATCCACCCGCGAAGCTGCGCAAGTAGAAATTGGACTTAAGAAGGCTGCTGAAACACTAAACGCCGCCCAGACTTTGGTGAAAGAATTGGAAGGCGAATACCAGCGTTGGCAAGAGCAAGTATGCTGGAACGAGTACCTTGGAGATTAGACATAGATTTTATTTTTATTTTATTTTTTTGTATATAGCTGCAAGATTTGGATTCAGGAAAACAGGAATTGCCCAAGCGTGCATTGCTTGCTGCAGCATTTATAACGTTTTTGACAGAGAAGGATGAGTTAGTTCGTCAAGATTTGCTGCAAGAGTGGGCGAAATTTTTAGAAATGGATCACTTCGATATTCGTACATTCTTAACCACTGAGCAGCAGCTCATGCAATGGCGTTCCGAAGGTTTACCGTCTGACAATTTGTCGATTGAAAACGCGATGGCTTTATTCCACGTTGTCAACTCTAAACAGAAGGTAAAACGCCTTTGATTTGAAGGAGTGGAACTGGCTTAAACGTACCCGAATTCCAGAGTATCTTGCGTCCTTACATCATCGATCCTTCGTTGAAAGCGGTGGAATGGCTTCGCAACCATGTTCGCAAGTCTCCTGTGGAAGTTGTTAACCAGCAAGACGAAAAATTTGCATCTACCCTTGAATTTGCAGTCAGGTGTGATTCTGCTTACGTCGAAACGGCAAAAGTTGGTTGAAAGTAATTTATTGTATGAAAATAGGTTTGGCAAGATCTTAATCGTACAAGACGCAGAGAATATCGAACCGATGCTTATTCCTATCTTAAAAGGAGATTACCAAACTCAAGGCACAAGGCGGATGGTTCAGCTTGGAGAAAAACTGGTTGATTGTAACCCGGATTTTCAGTTGTTTTTGTGCACCAGAACGCCTTTCACAACGTTAGCACCAAGCATCCAAGCACTCGTGCTTACCATTAACTATAACACGACACAAGCAGGCCTGTCTGGACAAGTACGTTCCATCTCCATCAGCATGCTTTGGGTAGCTGTACTACTTGTTGTTTCGCAGATTTTGACAGTGACATTGAGTCGAGAAAACCCTGAGCTTGAACGTCGCAAAACTGAGTTGCTTTCGCAGGAAGAGAAGTTGAAAACAGAGCTAGTACGCTTGGAAGATCTGCTCCTGAAGCATTTGGCCGACGCACAAGGAAACATTTTAGAAAATAAAGTACTTAGACTTCCGTAGGATCTTCCTATTCTAACCATTTGTCGGAATTGGTGTAGGAACTGCTCAGCTTTTTGAACAGCACGAAAGCCTCCAGTACTGCCATTTCTCAATCTTTGAGCGAATCTTTGGTTTTGCAAGCTAGTTTGGAAAAACAGAGACAAGTGTATTTGCCGTTAGCCCAATTTGGAAGCAAGCTTTTCTTCGTGGTACAGGAATTGGCTACAATTAATCCGGTCTATAAATTTTCCTTGCCGGCCTTCTTCCAGTTGTATAACCAAGCGCTTGACACGGTAAAAATAATTATTTTCTCCCGCATTGACTTGTCGAACTTTAATCGGTTTGTGACTAATTGTAGAAAAGCGGCGACAACCCTGAGGACAGGATAGCAATTCTGCATCAAGCGCTAGTAACCCGCGTGTACCGAATGGTTTGTCGAGGTACTTTTCGTGCAGACCGTGTTACTTGCGCGTTACACTTAGCTAGAGGAATGTTTCCAGCTCTTTTTAAGGAAAAAGTAAAAAAATAAATAAATAAAAAAATCTGACCTTATTTGAACTTTCTCTTCGCTTCTTTTGCCAGGAATGGGAAGTTTTCACGGGGCAACTGCAAGCAAGCCCTAAAGAAGTGCAGCTTCCGGAATGGTTAGAAGAGACTCGAGCCCCTGCCTTGGCAGCTTTGAAAGTCCACCTTCCTTCGCTTTTCAACTCGTTGCAATTAGATAATCATTCGCTTTGGACGACCTTCAGCAGCAACCAGCGCGAAATTCCGAACGCCATAACGCGCGTTATATCAGCCTTCCAGCAAATTCTTGTCATCCAGGCCTTGGCACCGGATCGTCTGTTCAGCACAATTGGTCATTTTGTAGTGAAAGCCTTGGGTAATTTATACTCTTCGTTTGTGGGCGGTACGTGCAATGCAATTACGATTTCTTTCTTTTGCTAGGTATCAACGAACTTTCTCCCACGTTCAGCGTGAGATCGCTAATGGAGGAATCAACAATTACGGATCCTGTGCTAATGCTTCTTCCGACAGAAGGCGGGGCTGGCGGTGATCCTGCTCAGCAAGTTGTCGAGCTGGCTCAAGAAATAGGCCAGAATTACAAAGAAGTAATAATTTTTACTTTTATTTATTTATTTTGAAGTAGTAAGAAGCGAAGAATAATAATCGAACATGTTACGTTCAAGGTGGCAATGGGACAAGGGCAAGAATCTTTGGCAGATCAGTTCTTGCAAGAAGCTGCATCACAAGGTTCGTGGTTGTGCCTGAAGAACGTGCACTTGGTAACACATTGGCTGGCAAGCTTAGAACGTTTCCTTGATAGCCTACAATCCACCACCGATTTAAAAGTTCATCCGAAGTTCAGACTGTGGCTGACCGCAGAAGCTCAGCCAAAGCTTCCCTTGACTCTTCTGCAGCGTTCGATCAAAATTACTTTCGAAGTAATTCCGATTTTTGTCACTCAAAAAAAAAGGAGAGAAATAAATATATGAACATCTAATTGTAGGCACCACCTGGCGTAAAGCGCAATATACAACGATCTCTCGATTCGTGGCCGCAATCTTGGTTAAATCAAATAAGCCAAAATCCTCAGAAATTGCAAGCGTTAGTAGTGCTAGCCTGGCTTCATGCCTTACTCCAAGAACGCAGGTTTTATATACCACAAGGCTGGGTGAAAGCTTATGAATTCAGCGATGCGGACCTTAAAGCGGCTGCGGATGTTTTGGATCGATTCTGGACTTCGGGTTCGCCTGATGACAAAGGTAATTTCTAATGCGATTTTGCCAAGATCATCGCCAATTCCCTAATATACGGTAGGCCCGAAATGGATGCATGTTCAAGGCTTACTGGAAAACGCCGTATACGGAGGAAGAATCGATAATGTTTTTGATTTACGGACCTTGCAAGCATATCTAACTCAGTACTATAGCCCGAAATTTTACCGGGACAATGCTCAACTTATGTTGACGAAAAGCTTTTCGCTACCAACTCCTGGAAATCTTCAAGTAAAAAATATCTAAAAAATAATCAATAAGTAATCATAATAATATATACAAAAATACTATTCTGAAACATTTCGATTCGGCGTCAGGACTATCTGAACGTGATAAAGAGATTGCCTGACGAAGATCAAGCAGCCTACTTTGGTTTACCGTCAAACATAGAGCGTTCCGTTCAACAAAACTTAAGTGAAACCGTCATCATCCAAATGAAAAGTACTACCTATATTTTCCGCAGATGTTACCGTCTAACTCCGCAATTTAGTGCTAGGGTTGTCGAGTACAGCGCAGACTAAATTCGACAAACAGGTTTGGAATGATCGTCTCAGTCCCATACTCCACTTATGGAAATCGCTTAACCAGGTCTGCCATTCTTGCATTATTTACCCTTACTGATACCGTCTGTTAAACCCAGGGTTCGAATCTACTCCAAATGAAAGTGAGTTCAGAACAACCACCCCAAAACAATCGAGACATATCGCCTCTAGAAGCTTTTGTGCAAGCTGAAAGTTACAAATCTTTGATGATTATGCAAGTTGTGCACAAATCTTTAGCATCGTTAAGCAAGTTACTGCGAGGTTTGATGCCTTTAACTCCTACCATTTACCAATTAGGAACCACTTTACTTGAACAAGCAGTAAGTTCACGTAGTTTAGTTTAATCTATACGCGATTCAATTGACTGGAAATATGTAGACGCCCTTGAGCTGGCTGAATTGGTGGGACGGACCCTCAAATCCAGCGAAATACCTGCAAGGGCTTGTTCATCGGGCTCAAAGCCTACATGCTTTAACTTCTAAGAAGAGGGACGAATTGCTTCTTCAGCCTCTGACTCTACCCAGCTTTATTAGTCCTGAAGCTTTACTAAGTGTCCTTAGGCAAGAGACTGCAAGGTAAGTTCGGTAGTCACGCTTTAAGTTAAAGCAAATTTTAACTTGTTTTTCTATAGGGAATTGCGAATTGCCATGGATCAACTCGGGTTGATCTGCAGCTGGAACAAAGTATTGAATGTCAAAGCGTCAGTGAAAGCGGGTTTAAGTGGAATCAACATAGAGGGGGCAATTTTTGCCCACGGAACCTTGCAAGAATGCACCGATGAGACCCCTAATGAAACTGCGATGCCTATATGCACTGTTGCCTGGGTTCCCCAAGAAAACGCTGCCGTCCAAACACATCACATTTCACTACCTCTGTATGCTGACAGAACTCGAAGCAAACTTGTCACAAGTTTAGACGTGCCTGTCGACACCGTCGATACCGGTAAATGGTGTAAAGCCGGAGTAGCCCTTTTAGTGCGTGAATAACGCAATTCGTGACAATCATTCTAGTCAACAAAACGTTTATCACGTTACCCTTATAAACTGCACAACTGGTGTGATCAAGTTACTGTATTGGAGGGATCAAAATACAATCACTTGATAGGATGTCACGAGATGTTTAACGACGTTGGGCGCCTCCTTGTGGCCTGGCTGCATCCTGTGGAGAGAAAAATGAGTAACCAATTATCGAGTTAAGTTGTTAAATCTTACTCCTGGTCGGGCAAAACGGGGAGGGGGTGTACGGTCCTTACGAGCCTCGCGGGAGCGATTGCGGACAACTTTGGAGTGGATAGCGCAAGACACACAGTAGTGCAACTTGGCGTACAACTTGGGCAGTTGGTAAGCTACAAGAAATAGAGTTACTAATGATGAAATATATAAAATTGGGATCAAGAGCTTACAGCTGTACACGCTGGCGTCAGAGATATCACGGACAGCGGCGGCTTCTACGATGTTACGAATGACGAATTTCTTGATGGCCTTATCCTTGGGCACGCACCGGGCACAATTGGTGCAACGAACGGGGTTAACGTGTCCACGTCCGTGTTTGGAGCGTCCATTGTTGCGTCGTTTGGAAGTCTAAATCATAATGAACATTCACAGTAAGTCAAAAACATCCTAACTGCCAAATAATGTTAAAATTACTGACCATTCTGAGATGTGTGTCACACGCACCGTTGAATATCAACACAGAAGAGCACGGTCAACAAGGGTAAAAAGGAAGCTCAGGGCTACCAAACCGAATCGAGCACTTTAGGGAACACGCTTTGAAACCTGTGGTCATCTGACGGATGTTACCGAAGGTGTGCTGCAAGACCAGACTTGCGTGAATCGGTGCCGGTTTGTTTTCGGTACTCTCAAAAAAGAGTATCTCAGTGAAACTTTTAACTTTAAAAAGTTTTGGAAGAAATATCAATTAGGAAAATGTCGGACGACAAGGAAAAGAATTACCCGGTGGATGCAAATGGCAAGAAACTGAAACCTTGTTGTGCTTGCCCGGAGACCAAGCAGCCCAGAGATAAATGGTAAAAACATTACAAAATATTGCACGACTATATTGCATTGCATTGCTCTTTGGTTATGCAAGCGAGTAATATTCATAATCCGTTTATATAATTTTGCCCTGCTGATTTCTGGAGATATTATGAGTGAGATTTCTGTTAGATGGCGTAAGAGTCAAACTTGGATGTTGGGGGCACTAAAGGGCGGCTATTTTAAATCTGTTAAATGAAAGACCCGTGATGGTCAACTTTCCGAATGGGTAGTTGGTTCAGATAATATAACCGTTGAATGTTAGTTTAAAAAAATACTGAAATATTTTATAGACATTATTTCTAGTTGTAAAATTTTGGAACAAATGCGTAAAAAATCTCAGGTGGTGAACTGTATATTTCTTCCGCAGCCCTTCCTCTACGAGTTCGTCATTTTTAAAATTACAGTGCACTCCCTGTTATCCGTACAGGGCTAACCGCTTATTTTTGCTTGAAAAGAATGTCGAGAGAATCGACACGAATGTGAAGTTTCCAAAGTAATGAAAAGTTCGACTTGTCACATTATAGCGCCAAATAAAATATAAAATTAATTTTTAATTTTAAGACCTTGTTTGTGTGTTATAACGCTATTTTATATTTTTTTCCCTGGTTATCTGGTTATTCGCTTCTGCGGTGTAAAGCCCATTTTCGCACCTGACGGATAAGAGGGAGTCTTCTGTATTCAACCGGATTTATGTGAAAACACACTCGAAGCACTCAATTCTTGACTAGGGACTCATACAATAATTCAACAACAATGCGCAAGCGTTTGTGGATATTTGCCGTTTTTTTATTATTTCTTGTCGCATTCCCAATGAAGTTCATAATTTGATTTTTTTTAGATACTAAACTCGTGCTTTTATATGAAGCTTGCAACTGTTACACTTCATCATGTTTTTTTTTGCGTTTCTTATTATATCTTTTTATTTCATGTATGTTTTTTACATGTTAGTAGCACGACGCATGCAATGCTGAAGTGAGCCTATCTTTAATCGGTTAAAAATTACAACCACCAATGTATCCGTGACGCAAGTAGGAGAACCTTAGCGCAGTTAAAGATACTAACGCTTTACAGTTATATATTTTCGTGATAAACCCACAAGAACTCTAGGATGTGTAATACATCCAAAATAAATTATGCGTAGCATTCTTGTTCACCTAACTTACATCTACTACAAATCCTTGCTAAGCCCAAGGAAAGAATGGACGAAAGGAACCCCACTTACCTGGCAATAAACATCGACAGTGATGAGGAAGATGCCATGCTCTGTTATAAGACAATCGTTTGCATGTCATGTCGCTGTACGTACGATTAAGGAGAACGCCCTAGCATATTTGCATTATCTCCAGTCCTGCGCCTTATTATTTATAGCTTGTCGTTAAGACAGTAGCTTGTTGACTTTTTATTCATTGAGTTTTATTGGTTTCTTTCGTAGTATAATCGAGAAGGGCGAAGAAAATTGTAAAGACCTTATAGAAGCCCACCTGCAATGCATGAGGAAACTGGGATTTAATGTCTAAGTCGTCACGTGATAAAGGTATGGCCATTTTTACATTTTTTTTTTATGTTTGGTTGTAATATCGCCTATGGCTGTCGTAACAGGTCTATTTTGTCTGTCCGGCGAAGACTTGCCTGAAAAACTTGTCCATCTACGTTGTATTGCGGGTTTCAAAGGCTTTCCGTATGACTAATGACGGTATTTGTGATGGGTTCAACTTCTTGTGCTCATTAAGCAAATTTTGTAACCATTCGGGCCGGTACTCAGGAGTTTTTACCTCGATGGACAGATCGACACGTTTTTGCTCTGTTTGTAGCGTGTAATAGTTGAAAATGAGAAGGAGAGGATGTTATTAAGCCAATTTTCTGACTTGACTCCGGTGTGAAATAAACACGAAAAATTAGCAAAGCAAACTCTTTTTGGGCCACGCCGTACGTGGCCTTGTCAAGGCTTTTGGTTTCCAATGTTGAAAGCATTGTTCGCGATGATTCAGCCCCAGCTCAAGTTACAAAATAGGTCTTGGTTTTCGGGATACTACTTCTTAGATGTTAGCCGTTCCACCTGATGAAAAGGGATGGTAAGCTCGTTTTTTTCCAAGCCGGCTTTTTAGTGTGGGGCGGATCGAGTGCAGTGCTCGGCGGTGGGAAACTCGTTTTATATAAAAAGTAGATTTCGTCAGACGAACCATGATCATTACAACTGACACTTTCTTTTCAGGACTCTGCGAGGTGCCAATCAGCCGAATGCTTAGTCTTTACACTTCATGGGTGGCGGCCGAAAATCAATGGTTGTCGAATGTTTCCCAAGGCTGCAGTCAAACATGTACGGACATGTACATACTACACTGAAATAGTATGTTCCTTGTCGGGTGTGTCGTTGCAAGGATCATTTCTATTTTTTCATTTTTTTTTTTTATTTTATTTGTGTGTTGGTCTAAATCGTAGTATTGTAATGGGGAAGTAAGATTTTGGCACTAGTCACCTTATCAGTGTGCGCATGGAAAATGATCTAGTGCATATGTGTGACTGTAATGCCCTACAGAGAGGTTGTAAATCAAGTTGCAATTATATTCTGTACGTTCCAAGTTGTAACTCACCCATAACTACATATCTCATCCACTTCAACAACGAAACGTAGCCTTCATTCATTATCGGAAAGACTTGGCAATGTGCGAATTATCGTGAGTCATGTCGCTGTTTAGATATGTCTTGAGAGTGTAGTAAATTAAACTGGAGCTTGTACGTAGAATTAAAAAGAGTTTATTAATGCAGGAATATCATAAAAGACATGGTAAGCTGAAGGTAACTTGGTTTGAAAGCCAGTTGTGTTTAAAAGTTAGTGAAGTACTTTACGTACCACAGCCGTGAAAATGGAAAGAACACGTAACCGTTGAGTACGAAAATTCCTGCTGGATGTTTCCTTAAATACAGATTCCTGCGGGCCGCACATTTTTGCATCAGATTTGATGTTGAATGCTTATACTTAAAATATTTACATTTAATTACATACTCTTCGTTGAAATCAGTGGAATCCCCATAAGACGAGCAGTGTTACATGAACGGCGAAAGGACTTACTTGATTTATGAAATAAATCTATAAGAACTTTATCCATTTTGGAATCGTAGTATGTCTTCGAAATGATTCTACGAATATTCAGCGCACTATTTTCTATAGTTCTCAGTAAGGAGTCAACTAAGATTTTAGGAACAACAGTCTCCATAGTCGCTTGTGTACTTCTCCAGTTATATATCTTGGAGCTAGCTTAGGGAATTTTAAATCGAATTAACCACCGTTTATATGGATCCTAAATCTTCGCAAAATCTTTGGTACCAAAAAATCGCATTATTTTCTTAAGAAGGTAGCGCAGGAGTTTCTGTCCGTACCTGGTTTTAATGACTAACGCGTAAATTAGGTTTCCTTTAGTGGCAAACAACAAGCATTAGTAAATTGAGCGTGAGTAGCAGCCAACGTCAGCATGCAACAAGTGTACGTCGTACCAGTGCCAGGGTTCGCCCGTAGTTTTTTACATACTCTCATCAGTCATTTTGGCGTCAGTCAATCAATCCTAGTTACAGAAGTCCTATATAAATACAGACTTCATACCAGTTATGTAAATCTTTTTTTTTTTTTTTTTAATGATAGAATGTGAGGATGTATGGGTTAAATAAGTATTTATTAGTTAGGGCTCATCGAAATTTCAAATATATAGATTATGATGTATTTGTAAGTAATGAGACGACTTTTCAGTTAATTGATGTTTTGAAAGCCTGTTCTGTGTTAAGCTTCTCTTCTTTTTAGTGTGAAATAAGAGTTGTTACTGATAAAAAGAAGTCAATATTCAAATGAAAGGAAGGAATTAGAAGTACGTTACATGCAGGTTCGGGATACTGGAAACCTCCCACATGTTCCACGTACTTTGTATAAGTAAAAGTTTCCTGGAAATTTGGCCTTGAACAGTGAATAAATGCTATTTCACCCATGATCGAAAATATTAATGACAAGCATTATTCAGAATTCGTACATAACTTTTGTTATCCACAAGTTGCCCTGGAGTGCTTTTAGTGGCATTTTAATAGACTTGTTATCGGAAAAGGAATCACTTTCAGTCTTGAACCTTCGGGGTTGTAGTTCTTTTGGAGATGGAGATGTCAATTTTCGAAACTTTTTCTGACTTGTTAGTTTTTGTCAAACTGAATTTCTGAAATTATTTTTTGCTTGTCTTAAGCTTGAATCTTAAGCTTGTCACCAAGCTTAAGAAAAACTTTCCAGTATGAAAACAAAGTTTTTATGGTATTTAGCTTCTTTTGGACGAGAAGCTTTGGTGTCGTATGCCTATTGAACTTACTATTCTGCCTACAAGCGCCATTAGCTAAACTTCAGTAAAGATTTCGAGTAGTCTAAAAAGGATGAGATGATGCGCAAGGGTTATTAGTAAGTAGTCATCAGTTGTCCGTCAGACCAATTGTGCGAACCTGTATCTTGACATACTGATACTCGTCTTTGTTACGAACTTAGTGTCGAAAAACAAGGGTATAAGAATTTTTTAGTCTCATATTTCATCATCCCGGAAATGGACTGGCTTGACAGTTCGAAAATTGTGATCTGAATATACGGTAGTTATATACCGGCATAATGGGCAGCTGGAGCATTTGCCACACCCTTTAGGAACTCATGTTTGTACCCTGGATGTAGATTTTTTAAGGAAAGAAAAGAGAAAGGGAAGGACAAGACGGGTTCAAGTTGATACGGTGCTTTTAAGGGCGTTTTGTACACAAGTCGCTAAATGAAACGACTTTGTGCCCTTGGTTTATTATCTGGATTTGCCTTAGACTGCTTTCTGAGCCATGGTCACCGTACGTTCTATTTTCTGAACGAACCATGGATTGTCATACTGGTGTCTACGAATCAACCCATCCGGTCAGGTGACTCAGACAAGCCGAGAGGTATAAATAGGCCAGTCTGGCTTGGGAATGGTATCAGTCGCTCGTACTCAGCCGATCCAGTCACTTACTGGTCCTCTTCTGTTTCGCTTTTCAAGATGTTCCGCTTGGTAAAATATAATAATGTGAAATTAACGTTTTTCTTACACATTCTGTTAATAGGTGGTTTTAGCAGTAGCACTTAGTTCTGTAACATGGGCAGCACCGACTTCTTCAGACTTGACTACGAACTACGTTACCAATGACGGTCAGACTCGCCAAGAGAGCGTTAGTGCGGATGGTACCATTTTCGGGGAGTATTCTTACGTCGATACCAACGGCAAGCTGGTCAAAGTCAAGTACTCGGCTGGCAAAGACGGGTTTAAGGCCATCGGCGACCATCTTCCTGTAGAACCCGCAGTACCGGCTGTAGCTCCTCCTCAGAGTAGCCCAGTCCAACCTCAAGGCTGGAACAACGTGGGTCCCCAGCAGCAGCCTGCTCTTCGCACTCCGCAACTTAATAGCTGGAACAACGTTCCCCAACAGCAACCTGCTCCGCAGCCTCTGACGTCTCAGTTGAGCCCAGCTTCTACTTGGAGTAGCCCGTCCCAGCCCCAGTGGAATAGCCAGCCCGTACAAGCCTGGTCGCAGCCTCAATCTCAACAGCCGTGGAATTCTCCTAGCCAAGTTCTGCCTCAGCAACAATTTAACGCTCCAAGCCAATTTCAGCCTCAGCAACAATGGAACGTCCAGCCCCAGCCCCAATGGCAAAATCAACCAGTCACCAACTGGCAACAGCCTCAGCCTCAGCCTTGGTTGCAAAACCCAGCCAGCCGTATCGGACAGCAGGCACAGCAGAGTGCGAAGGTTAACTTTAGCCAACAACCCGGTCAAGGCTTTAGTTTTTCTGTGAATTCTTAAACATTTTTTTAGTAATGCTGGTCTGGAATCGGTTTTGTGAACTCATTTTGTAAAGGTCGTGCGCTCTTGTACATACGATAAGCCCATTACATTCGTACTTCGAAACAAATCCAGTCTGCATAGGAGTGACGAGTCAGAAAAGAATGGGGGAATGTACTTTATAGATAAGTAGGTAATTGAACACCATCGAGAACCTTAGTTCGACACAATGCAGAGTCGTGAAGGACGCTGTTTTCGTTACATAATAGAATGTTAAAATCCGCTGTAGGATCCAGAAAAGGTGAGAACTTGTTGCAATTCTGCTTGCGATGTGATGTTTCACCGGTTTTGCGGCATGTGTGAGCCAAGCAACAAGAAAGTGCACAGACGAAGGCAAAATTATCGCAAAATAATGACTTGAAGTTTCTAAAGTTTTGCTGTGAAATTTTTTGCATTTTTGAACGCTTAGTCTCTTCGTGGTTAATGCATGAAGCCGTTGTAGTATCACTGGCTTATAGTAACATTCATTTATAGTAACAAAAGAAGAAAAACTCGGGGAGAATAGCTAGTTTTATTTCGCTATGAAGCTTCACTTTAAATGTACTACAAATATAATTTAAATACATGAGTGGAACGAGTGGATACAAACTGGCCGTGGAGCAGAAGTTATGATCTTTCTGCCCTAAAAAATCGCTTTCTTCGCACTTTGTAGCTCCCGGTTTTTGTTCGCAATAACGTGTTTCAGTTCTCCCGTTTGCAAGTTGTTCCAACCCGCTTGAATGAGCATGAGCGAATTTCAGGTTCGTTGTAGAAGCCGGAATGTTCGATTTGCAGACCAGCGGCCTTGAAACTGAGCTGGGTTCTATGGAAGGTTGCCGTTCATAACGATTTCTTTCTACACCGTGAAGCTCGGCAAAGTTTGACCCCTGTGCTGTGTGTCATAGTTAGCAAGAGTTTCTTGGTGATATGACACTGACAGAATATCACTGACAGAATATGTCTCGTGCTGTTTTGTCCACTGTAGTGCGCTTGACATTCGACTTTAATCATTGACAGTAACTTTGCTCTTAATATCCACGATAGCCACTACATTAATAACTTGTAACAATACTTGCCAAATATCACGAAGTGATTTTTATCACCCACTGGTTCTTCTATTTTTCTACCTTTCTACGATTTCTATCATTCACTCTTCGGTTGTGGAAGAAACGGTGTGAAATTCATTGGAGAAGAAGCGTTCTAAGTTTATTAAACGTTTCTAAGAGCTAAGAAGTTATTATTTTTCTTCTGCGTGAAAGCTTTATGCAAAGCTTTGGGCTGAAAGGTCCATTAATTGTAATCCTTTATCATCACATACTTCTTTAACTACAGAAAAATACGACGGAGGAGGCTCGGCGTTATCTGTTGGTGCCTGATGCAAATTCGGATAAGGAGGTACGGTATCAGAAATGGGGCAGAAAACAGGCCGGAAAGCCGTGTCACAATTTACAGGACAATTAGGGATCGGAACTATATTTGGCTGTGAAGTCTGGTAAGCGTATTCGCCGAAAGTAGGTGGTTGCTGCTGACTGGGTGTCACCGCGATGGTGCGATCATCCGAAATGTGAGCCATAAGGCGGGACTTCCTATGCCGAAGATAGTATATTACACATGCTGCTACCGCACCAGCACAGGCAATAGTGATCACGGCACTTAAAACCATGACGATTATAAATAAAGTTTCTTCTTCCATGACTTTCTTCGTTGGTTTTGCTTTAGTGGTGTGTTCACTTCGTAATACAGTAGACAAATGCTCGTACGTTTTTAGATACCGAGCAGTAAGGTGGCCTTTCGAAAGTTGGTTAGTTATCGAAAAAAATGACAAATTAATTTACGGACCATAAATTAATGACAGTTTTTCCCGCCTCATCATTTTAAGGTGAATGCCCACATACTTCTTGTATTACGACATGTTATCTTAAGTATTTAAAACATGGCTTCCAGTTCATTGTAATCAGTGTTGCCTTCTTCGCCGAACGACTTGATTGGTTGTATATCTTTCTCGTAAACAACTAAATTTATGTGTTTCAAATCCCTTTCACTTGAATAGGTCCTTATTAAAGCGGATGAAACAAAAAGCAAGGTGGCAATGGCGGCTAAATACGTCATTGTATTTTTCACATTGAAGTCCTTGCATTATTAAGAGCAATAAAGGCTGTACGATAAGATAATTTTACGTGACCTTGAGTGATTTCAGCAAATTTCTTAACAGTATCTTATATGCCATTAATGCAAGCTTGAAACGAACTGCGCCGCTTTTCAATAATTAAAGAATCCGCAACCTATGATATGTATCCTGTGGAACAGAAAATCGCATATAGCTCCGAATAACACGCTACTAGCAACAGGAAGAATTTTTGTGAACGCGAAGATGCACGATGGTTCTAAGATGTCCCACTGATTTGTGAGTGAACCCTGCAAATGACGTTTGTAGTAAGAACGGATTGAGTCGTTCTCATGAACAAGAACCTCCAAGTGTCAAGAGTTCACCAAAAATATAAAAAAACGGGCAATATATCTGACACATCAGAATCGAAAACAAAAATCTTCCTGGAGGTTTTGAATGAAAAGCGTATAATTCTTGTCTCAATTAGATTTACAAATGGACATTTTACATAGTTCCAAGTTTAATGGTGTCCATGGTGACCATGATGACCGTGATGATGATTGTGATGATGATTGTGGTGGTGATCGTGATGAAAGCCGTGGTGATTATGATGATCCGCGTAGACGACGTAGTTGTTATGGCCCATCTGGTTATGATGAGCTGGGGGCACGCCTATTACCGCGACTCCAGGAGGAGGATAACTCGCTGGGACAACTACTGGAGTAACGACAGCGCCATTCGGGCCCGTTGTGGTGGTCGTCACGTACGTAGTGCTTGTAGCCACAATCCCCATTCCACGCCTTAGCATTATGCGTCTCATTATGATAATAAACGCGATTATGAAGAGCACGAGGGAAATGCAACCGAATACCAAACCCACTATCTCACCGGTGAACATGTTTATGAAAAACTTTGAGAAAAATGGGATGAATTTGTTCTTATTAGCAACTAGTGAGCTTCACAAAACTCCCTGCGAACGTTTCAGTTTGCCCTGTCAATCTGCTAGAAGGGCCTTGTTTTCCTTATATCTTGCTAGTATATGCGTTTACCAGATAACCCGTAATAGGAGCGTACAAAGCTTATCTGTGGTCGTCACTTGGGATATCTTTGTTTCCTACGTAGTTGATAAGTTTGTTGAGAAATATTGGGAAGTTGCTTTCTTCCGGTAGTGAGCCTACTGTGGGCTTCGCGCTTATGTATGTTACCGAAAAAGCCACCAAATATACTTATTATTCCTGATATTCCTAGGTTCGCGGTTTATGACGTTTTCTTCAGACCAATATTTTTTTAACAAATGTATTATTATCACAATGAAAGTACGACAGCCGAGCTGGCGGGAACTTGTGTGGTTGGAGTGACTAGGTTCTTTTCCGGGAGCTTTAGTGTAATGGAGCGTAGTAGGTGTGGTATTTTGAGTCAGTCCTTAAGTCCTTTACCGCTTCGTAGATAACGTCGGCACCGAAGGAACCGGAGGTAAGAAGAACCCCGATAAGCTAAGGGCTTCTTCATAGGAAGGAGGCTGCGTGGAGCTTGCCTCCGGTCCATGTAGAAAATTCGGGTTTGCATAATAACTTTGGTGTGTCATCACTTCACTGTACGAAGGAACTTCTGTAGAACTGATGACGGCAATACTCGGCACTGAATATACAGATTGCCTTGGGGAGTTATTGCTATGTCTCCATGAGCGGCAGCATCGACACAGACAAATTGTAAGTAGCAACGTGCCAATTACAATCAGACTGACTGCTAAGCTTGTCACCCGGAAATCTACGGCAAAAACTCATTAGTCTAAAGAAAGCGTATTAAGGGAATTACTTGCTGATGAATGATTCGTTAACGCTTGATCCATCTAATGTTTCGTTGTTCAGCAATTCGCTTAGATGTTGGACCACACTGTATGGAATGAATGTTCGTTCTGGGGAATAATGTGCATAATATTCCCGTAAGTAGGTTTGTAGCACAAGCTTTAATCCCGGTTTAGCACACTTAAGCCTTCTTATCAAATACAACGTGCAACACTCAAAACCGCATTCAAGGTTAGTTTGGTCTAATTTTGATTGATGCACTTAACGTTCGCAGTTTGATGCTTTATTCATAACGAAGGTCACGAACTATCTGTTGAGAAAAAGAAGAAACGTGTTGCTTTTAAGTCGAAATGTTGATGTTTGTGTGTTCCACATTAGCAGTGGTAGTCACGCCATGGCTTCTGAAATTCAAATACTGCATTGCCGCCCTTTATGATGTCATGTTTGAACTGTGCTTTTCCTGCTTATAAGTCAGGCAACTTTCCTGGGGGTCGGGAAATGATTCTGAGGCAATATCATGCAAAGAAAATTACTCACTGACGTTACTGATAACTTCTTTTATATCAGTTTGCGGGAGTCTGTGAACTTCGTTCCCCCCTTGCTGCGGTATCAAAATTACGCTTTGTTTGCTCAGTTTTCGAGAGTTCAGAAACTTAAAAAACTTCCGGGTAAAATAGGGCTAGGAAGAGAAAGAAGCACGGGGCGTATTACCGAAGTGACACAACAAATGCCATATGTTCAAGTTCACTTGAGAACTGATTTCTAGCGATAAAGATTATTCAGAACTGCAACAGCTTACAACAAACCAAAAAGGCTCAAACGTGTGCTGGTTGGGGGCTTGACAGGGTAAAAACTGTGAATAATGGCTCACGTAAGCATGTGGGTATTACTGTGCGTTTTGTCACTATTTGCCACCTTTGGCTGTAAGACACAGGCTGAGGAATCAATTCCAGGTATTTAGCGTTCAATATGTGACGCTTCCAGAAAGTGTTTCGTGTGTTGTTGGGAGGCGATCTGATTACTGTATGGGTCTTATTGGAGTTAGATTTCTTGACGGAAAATGACTTCCGCTCGCTGTTTCAACGCGGGATGAAGAAATGGTGGACTACGGCTAACCAAGGGCTGCATTTCGATATGCCGAGTCACGTCGAATCCGGCCTGCAGTCCTATCTTACTCGGAAAGTCACGTTGCGTTTGCTCGCGCAACACGAGCGAATAAATTATGCTTTACGTCAAGGCAAGCAAATCAGCCACGCGTTTTTGGTAGACGCCCACAAACTGGTCACTTTGCGGTACAAAATCAATTACTCTTATCTTTTCACCGTATTAGTTTTATTAGGGCTCGCTGGCCATTAGCTGCCATTCAAAAAGAATTGAGAAATCTAGAAGGGGAATATAATGAGAAAATTCAAGCGTTGAAGCGCTCTTTAGCTATGACCTCTAAAACAACGGCCGATTCTATGATTTCTAAATTGAACTTGGAAGAAATTATCCAAGGTGTGATCCTGGATCTTGCTACAGATCCCGTGGCTGTAATGATGGCCAAGTGGTTGGCTAGTTTGCCTCTCAAAATTCACAACGTAAGCCATGCAAAAGCGAAAACTTAATTGCTTTAGAGTTGTTCTGTTTCGTAGTGGTCTGAGTATATGTTTACCAACAAAACATTCGAGGAGATTTTTGCCGAGTTTAGTGGGCTTGTGGGCACTGCGGAACCCACTCCGACGTCCAAACCTGTCATTAAGTACCCTTTCCACTGGTCATGGATGGCCAATGCAGAGCGTCTAAATGAAGATGCCATGAAGCCTGTGAAGTTTCCCTTGAGCGATCCTAACACTGATAGCGCCGATAATGAAATGCATACCTTATTTGCTTTACTGGAAGCAGGTCTTTCCGAGGCCGAGCCGCTTATAAATCAATGGAACACTGATGCTAGCCAGGTATGAACATGATAAACTTATAGCTATAGACAACTATTAGTGTTTATATATGAGTGTCATGTGGCGAACTATAAAAATAATTCGTACCTTTTTCATAACCGCACCGAAGCTGCTTACGACTCACTTACGTGCCCTTGGTGCAAGTGATTTGTTGCCAAAATCCAAACCTGCTGACGCTTTGCGGAATCAGACCTTGAATGCTGCCTTAGATTTCGCAGTTATGAAAGTCAAACTGGTTTAGATTTATGACTCGATACCTGTCGAGTAGCCAAAGTGTGAGAGAACAGCCGTGAAAGTGGAGGTTTCAAGACGGAAAATTTGGCGAAATGTGGCGGAATACACACAGCTACCCAGCATACAAAGCATTAGATTTCCATCTTTTGTCGTCCTTGTTCCGGCTTTTGTGTTATTAAGCTGGCTTCGAGATCATTCATTGTCTTTTCCTTTTCACTTTGGGTACGCAGCGGCTTTGGCCGAGATCAAAGTTAAGAGGCTAACGCTTGACTGCCCGTTAGTGACCACTATTGAACTTCTAAGCCTCGTACGCTTTATTCTGTCAATCATGTCAAACTGAGAGCGTATGCAGTGCAACGGCTATTATTATTTTTTTCTCTAGGTTAATAAAAAATAGACAAGACTAGCATACGGGATATTACCAAAAACTTTAAAAGAGAGTATAAATATAGTATAGGACTTGCTCCATAACAAGCTTGAATGAATTGGGTGTATGGAACTTATTTCATACCTGACCTGACTTTTTGTAAAGGATGGGCTATGGTACGTTTTCCTTAACAATGGGTCGGAAGGGGACAAGGGCTCGCCGGTGTACAGGTTGCTTTACATGTCACAAGTAGTCAAGTTAATGAAGACATTGATTGGCCGGGCTACTCGAGTGCCAAAGTTTGGAGGTAAATCCCTAATTCGCCAACACAAAAAGCGGTACGGCTCCTTTTGACATTTCGACTCGTCATCATTTTCCCTGTCAAAACCCTTTACCAGACGGTCTTCCCATCAGTGCCTTTTCTTGTCAATTGTTAAGGTCAAATACCGTCCTGAAAAGGCTGAATAAAGGAAGCGGCTTCTGATTCGCGGATTAAATTTAGCTTATTTAAGCATTTGCAAGTTTCAGTCATGTATTTACAGGCTAGAATTCATAAAAACGGTACATTCAAAAGGCACCAGAAATTCTTCGTATAAAGCACTATGGAGAAGTTTCATGTTTTGCATTACCCTGTTTTATTCTGAAAATTGTCTTGAGGAATTTTGAAAGCCACCGGAGCTAAACAGTATTGTAGCAATAGGTAAACAATAGGAAGGCTATAAAGACCCAGATTTGTACATATCACTGATTATTCTTTCGATGGAAATGTTGCCTATGGTCTTGCGGAAAAACAGTTCTTCTATGACCGAGCAAGGTACGGCCCGTAAAGCTGGTAGAATCAGCAGCAGTCTTCCAAAACGCAAGGGTTGGCTTGGGTACGCCATGGTGACGTAACGATTCAGAGCGAGTTGAGCTTGATCTTGTAATGTGGTAGATCCTGGAATGTCTCGTAACCCGGCAGCTATAAAAAAAGCATTGAAGTTAGCTTTCAATGTGTCGACTAAGGTGCAATAAATCAATCTTACAAGTTTTGAAAAGAATCACAGCTCGCAGGCAAGCGTACTCCGTTTGATCTACTTCTATTTGCTTGAACTTGGCGACAGTTTCCTGGAATACTTTTATTTCGCTAAGCAACCCAAGCTGCCGCTCCGAAGTAAGGTTAACCAAGCCGTTTAGATTGCTGAAGGTGTTGGTTAGACTGGGCAACATAGATGCAATGTCTAAAGGCAGCATGAATTGAGCAGCGCCCAGAATAAAAAGTTCACGCCAACTCTCTTCCAGGAGTAATATCTAAGCGAAGATATTGCTGTGTTAGTTCTCACATATAATATTCCCACTACTTGTTCATTATTTGCTTTTAGCGTGATAATGAATAATTAGTTAAGCTTTTCTTTAACAAAAAATCAGAAATTACAACTTCTTTTGTAGTTAGTGTTACAATTGTCTCAATTGTAGCACTAAGTATAATTGTTACAAATAGTGAATTTAGTGTACAACTGTCACATGCATGAAAACTACGACATTAATTACCTGATCACGTGACGGTAGAGCAGTGAAAGCTGGGACACTTTTCGCCCATCGAACGTTCATGAACAGCAACCTTGCTGCAGATTCGCAGATCGATTCCGCTGACACTGCCGTTGGCTGTAGGAAAGGAAGCATGGTGGGTAACGTGGGGTACTGAAATAGATGAATGGCCTTTTAAATCACAACTTGTCGACTCTTCTCATAGTAGGAAGACATGCCGTTAATATCACTATCTGGTTAACAGGAAAATCGCGTGTAAGACTTCACTTAAGCATACAGAAAGAGTAATCAACTAGAAGGGTGACTTTGACAAAACAAAAACGCACCTTGATGGGTTGGGGTACAAGCAAGGATGGTGCTGGTGGTCGACCGGAAGTGAGTAGGGACATCCGCTCGAGTAGGGACATATGTTGTGCGCTTAGAGAAAGCGAACTTGCGGCTACGTTTATGGGGTTAATTAATTGGTTGAGATTTTGGAAATTTGTGCTAAATGGCGCGGTGGGGGTAGGACTGGAGGTGGCTACTGGTGGTGATGTGCCTTGGTGGCCATTGCGGTGACGGTCAGATACGTTTGTCACGCTAAAAGGTGAGGTGCTGGAAGTCGGAGTAGTAAGTAAAGGCGATGGGCTTCCTCCACTGAGATCATCCGTGGAGTCTTTCGTGTTGCCGTGATTGCCGTACAGACTCATTTGTCGTCGGAGTGTTGAATTTCGGGGTCCGCGTTCGTGTTGTACGGCTGTAATTACAGGTAACATGTCAGTGAGTTTACCTTTTCACACCTCTGTCAAAAGCTGTTATGCTTACCGTCTTTGTTCATTCCAGCTTCGACGCATTTTCGCAACCGACACGCTCGACACTGATTTCGGTGCGTCTTGTCAACTAAACAGGAGCCTTCGCCCTTAGCTTTGCACACGTATTGCCGATTCCGGCGGATGGATCGTTTGAAAAATCCAGCGCAACTGAAATTATTGAAGATTAGTTTGGGTCATCGACATTTTAGTCTGGTTAAAGGTTCAACAATCCAGCCATTTCCTTCTTAGCAAAGAAACAATGACTTTAACGAAGGAACAATAATCTAAAGCAGTGTGTGAAAGACGGAAGTCTTAAAAGCAATTACCCGTCGCAAGCAAAGATTCCATAATGCTTCCCCGAAGAATGGTCTTGACACACACGGCATGGAATGTCGTACAGAATGCGACCTAGAGAATTAAGTGAATTGTAACATGCTTGCTTAATTTAAAACTCCAATTGTCTCATTAGGTTCGACACCATTTCAACCATAACTAGAAGATTACCGTCCAAGTCTTATTATTTCTTTCATTATTTCTTTTTTTTTATTTATTGTCATTATTGTCATTATTTATTGTCTTGTTTCATTCATTTTCTTAGTCACAAACTCTTTAATGATATCACTCTTTTATCAAAATTTCTTGAAATAAAATCTCGGTAAATATCTTTAACTAAACACACGTTTTCTCGAGACCATGTTCAAAATGCAGAGAAACTTACTGGATGGGGTAGAAGGAGCTTTGCTTAATCGTAAATCCATATGGTCCAACATCGAGATGCTGTATTTGCACGCACGCACACACTAATAATTTCACGTTTTTCACAGGTAGGGCACTGCACGTAGGAAAGGTTGTACCAATTTCGTGGCTGGTGACCTTTTGAGCTGAGATTGACCATTTGCTTGAGTACTTATAACGACGTTCGGGCATGGTTGCTCATACTTTTGGGAATCCTGTAATACAATGCTAGCTCCGCCTCCTTTAGTAAGGGGTCAATTGTTGAGATTGTAGGGGACCTGGGAAATCACAGTCGAGAATCAAGATTTAGGGGAGGGGCGCGGTATTGTGCTCATCCTAGTCAAGCCATTGGATGCCACCAAGCTGGTGAAAAATACGACAGTCAAAGGGCAACTCCGCCCTTACAGATGCTAGCCCCAGCCCCCTACCCTTGTCAGAAGCATGGAAGAATGGAATCGAGAATACTGCTTATACGGCTAGACTGACGCTTGAAAGGCACAGCAATACGAGACTCGGGGTACGGACTACAGACCCTTTTGGGGGGCGGGCGGGAAAAGGTAAGAAGGTAGTAAGGTAAAAACCAACCCCTCAAATGCTCCACACCGAAAATCTCCCCCTGATGCCTTTTTATCGAGTTGTATTACCAGCTGCCCAACAATGAATTGACGAGCCGTAGACCATATTTAAGTTGGGATTCAGTGTCGAATCAACGGAGACTAGGTCCTAAAGAGAATCCCCGGAACAATGAAAATTCCCTGATCAAAATCGCGTTCCACTTTCCCATCTCTTTTAGAAGCTTTGACTGCATCATAGACCGTCTAATGTAGTCTAGCCTAACGTTCTTTTTTAATCCCAAGATGAAAGGAAGTAACTCCGTACCCGTTTTAGCATTCCTGGGGATTTTAAAGCTATCTTTTTTATTTTATTTGTTTATTTAATTTTTTATGTATTCATTACTATTATTGTTTTGCTTTCAAGTTATTACTATTATTGTTTAGGCTAAAATTTTGGAAACCAAGCTAAATTCCGAACACAAACACCTGTTTTTCGCATAACGGTCTGAACAAACCTGCATTCATGCAATCACCCTTTTTAACCTTTGTTTGGGTTAACATCCTGTGTAAGTGCACGTCACTTTCAGCATAGGTGCCCTTCTAAGCCCAGTAAGGAAAAAACACAGTTTACCTATTCTTAGGCGGTTTCGTCTCCTCTGCTACCCTCGTATACCACCTGTTCCGATAAGGAAGTCACTTGTCTCCTAATTCGTCTCAATATGTGACTTTGTGCTGGATTTCAGGAAGGAAGTGCCAAGTTTAAAGGAAGGCAACGGGGTAACTCCAGGTAAGTTACCGAAGCAGGTACTCGCCACTTTTTGTACCGGAAGAAGTCGTTGAGTGCGGGAGCGTGTGCGGGAGGTACTGCAGGCTGCCCGGAAGTTTAACCTTTTGATTTCCGGCGTCATGTGGTCAGCGTGCCGGGCACGTGGATTCTGTGCATTTTAGATTCACTTTCTGTTTTAGCTGTTGGTCGGGTTGCCCGAAGAATTAACCCCAACACGAGCCTGCCATGATACGGAAGGAAGGAAACAACTCTAGTGAATCCAAGCGTACAGAACGGGTACAGTCCTTGTTCATTTCGAGCTTTTTTTACCACTTAAAAAATTCAGTTGTAAATTAAGTATTAAGGGGACAGGGCGGACGCGGGGGTAAGGATGTCGGGTTGTCGTTGCCTAATATATAAAGTGAGGGTAAAGTATATGATGACGTGAAGTTGACAAGTCGCATAGGACACGTTCACGGATTGATTGTATCCTCTCAGTGCCAGGAGAGGGTTCCGGAAGCTTTAAAGCCTACCACGCCAATAGTAATGCCTCATTTGCCAATCATGTTTTGTCACTCAATGGTCCTGAGATCTCGTCACCCTTATAACGAATGCTACTAGTGACGGTGAAGTGGATCATGCGAAAAGAGAGCACATCGTGTCCTGCACTCTGGGGGAAAACCTATTAACCCTCAAATCAGAGGGTGTAATAATGTGTATACATGGTTGGATTGCAGCTGCGCCGCTGAGCCTCATTCTTGGTATAACGCCACAACATGACAAACAGCTGCCGGGAACTACCTTTTTAGGGTGTCATGTCACTAACCTCTAAGCCCCTGCATTAACCCTGTCGCTCTTCTTCCATCACACACAAAAAAGAGACGTAGTGGCGAAAGTGGTTGGGGTTAATTGACAGTAAGCGCAACATCAAACTTTATAATCGGTCGAAACAGATGAAACCAACTTTGTCATAGGAGATATGCGTGCTGAACTGATGGTAGTTACACATAGCTTTTATTGACTTATGCGATTGTTCGTGCATTACCTATTACAGCCAGTTTAGGAACAGAAACTATGAGATCGAAAGTCAAACACATTCTTCAGATCAGTCTTTACTGTAGGAATTCGTCGAAATTGATTTAAATTAATTGATTGTACTCACCTGAATTTTTCGTTAGTGTAGATAACAAAATATAAAAGAATTTAAACCCAAAAAGATTATCAAGCTAGCGGGAAGCTTATTGGTTTGTTTGAGCTGTGTAGTCGCTGCTTGAAGCAAATTGTTTATATTTGTTTAATATAAGCAATGGGTTTCTTTGGTTTTACTTATATATGCTTTACGTAAATTGCGAACATGTATTAAGAACATGTACCTCACTTCAATTGTTTCTTCCTCGTTTTCATTTTTTTATTTAGATTGTTCAGCCTTTCATGCAAAGGGACAAAGTGACAATTTTACATAACGCGTTCAGAAGCTACCCGCATTTTGACCAAAACTGTGTAGATCATAAGGGCTCGAATATCACACAATAGAAAAGAAATTTTTGGCAGCGCTGAAAAGACTATACTTGTATTTGAAAATGTCTCTGTTGTGTGCCTTTAATAGCAGACGCAAGCTTTCGGACATGAAACCTTCTTTAGTTCTTTTTTCCGTTACCAAATACCTTCAGAAGGAGATTGCGTTCTTCAAGGTATGTACAAACTAAAAACGTACTGGAAGAGCTGTACCTCACTAGAATACACGGAACAGGTATGACAATGCGTAGGAAATTCCAATTCTGGAACCAAAATTAAGTCTTTTGGAACGAAACACCGTTTATTAAAGCCCCTATCTAGGCTCCACCTCTTGTGGCGAATTAAGTGTTAATATTTTGAAACTATTGTGCTGTAAGTATTGGGTTGTTCAACAAATCCGTTCCGATTTTACCCAAAATTTGAAAACGAATTTTTCTGTACGTGAAAAATTTTACTAAATGACACTAGAATCACTTTGTTATATCATATCAGCCTTACTGTTAGATGTATAAAAATTTTCTCTCCTCCCAGATCGTCTTAGTTTTATTTTATTAAAAAAAACTGAAAAATTAAGAATGTTTAAAGTCAATTTTAAAGCGAATTTTTTTCCAAGAAGGGAATTTGCGAGAGAGCGGAAAATGTGCTAATCTGGTTCTTTAATATTAGAACTATAAGTAGTGCGCATTAAAATACCCATGAAAGTTTCAGCTGTTTCTATCGGGAAATCGCACCCACACGCCTGTTTTCTATGGCTCAGCCGGTGCGGAAGCCACGAGTATGCTTTTCTTACGTAATCAGTAGATTTCTGTTGAAGCACAAAAGTTCTATGTTAGACGAGGACATTCCCATGTCTCCTGGACTGTCAGATGCGGGTTTTAATCCTTCATAGTCGTTAGTTTGTTTGTATCTAACCCTAAAGTGCGACCCGGTCGGTCTCCATTTTTAACACAAAAACTTAAATCGCGAAACCGTGCAAAAAATTGAATCGCTCTTTCTGCTAAGGCTTGAGGACCATTTGGTTTAGTTTTTCAGCTGTATTTGAAGCTTTGTGTCCTTCATAGAAATGATAAGGCAACATATGGTGGTAATTTTCTAGATCCCCGGGTGTGCCAATTTCCTGGATTAAAGCACGTCAATAGTTACGCAATTTGCGAATCAAAGACGTGGTTCGCATTAGCTTGCAGCACGGTATACTCCTTTTTATGTGTACACTATTGAACCGGTTACACGTTCACTCACAAATGTAAAAAAGAAACAAACATGAAAAAGCTGTGCGACTTTGGAGTGAAATAAGCGTTTATATAAAAATGAATGGGATGTGGTGAGTTTCTTAATTGAGTGTATATGAAAAATTAGATTGAATGAGCAGTAATAAACGAAAACCGCATGTATATGCTAGAGCTGCTCTTCGATAAGGCTTTACGGATTATCCGGTATGGGGTATCTTATTGACAGGAGGGAGTTGACAATGTGTGAAATATCCGAAGCAATTAAGGCAAAAATCTTTCGCGCTTGAAGCCCCTTTTAATACGGTGAATCGACAAATAAAGTGACTGTATGAGTGGTATTAATCGTTAATATTCTCGTGGATTTTGTCGAAAAATATACTAATTTTCTAAGGTTATGGGTTTCCATTTAACATTAAACACAACGTTAAATGACGATTACAACTGAAATATGTAGCAGAAATACACATCAAATGTGTAAAAGTTAATAATTATTGCTATAAATATTGTTGCGGTCATTGAGTCTCTTAATATATTGAGTCTGTTAATACACTCTTATGAAAAGAACTCACCGTAATATCTTAAAATATTCAACCATAGAGGGTATAAAAATTCGAACTGGAAGAAATCTAGGTATGGTTTGCAACAAAAGAATCCGATGATTTTTTCTATTAATTTGGGTTGCCAGCTTTGACTCATTAAAAGGCCCTGAACTGTCAAAGAGACTAATATAAATTTCACGGAAATGCAGTTAGGAAAAACCTGGTGAGCAGTGGTCTATTTTTTCGTCCATGAAGTCCTTTGTGGCGTGCCACGCAAGCTTGTAGTACTTAACTTTTTAATCTTTCTTTTTTTATCGAGTCATGTTTCGTCAGTAGTTTTTAGACCAACCTTTCAAGCCCTTACGAAACTTGAAAAAACTTCTTCGACAAAACCTTAGGAAAATCTGAAAACACGTCATCGGATGTTCCGTGACGAAACTGAGGATACCTTAAACTTGACAAAGTAATGGCCAAAGTTCGTTTCTGTGAATATTAAACGTCTTTTGTGAGACTCCTTGACGGCCGAATGAAAAAAGTCATTTGGAACCATGTTCAATCATCACTAAAGGATAAATGTAGGTTTTGGTCAAAGTTTTCTAGTCACTAATGCTTTTATACGCGTATTAGGGCATATTTTTTAAAAAAAAGTTGATTCTTAGTTTCAAGTAAAAATGTGAACTTTGTTTTGAAGTTTCACATTTTCGTGTCATATGGTGGTCACTCAGTAAAATTAATTTTGTGAATCTTACTACGTGGTAGATACGCGGATTCACCCCACCTCTTTTTGTTCCGCCTTAAAGAGAAAAATCTACTTCACTTGACACAAGTGAAATAACGTGGAGTTATTAGGCATTAAGCTTGGCTAGATCTATTTACACTAACATGGAAGTCTTTGGGACGGCGTTACTGATTCCGCTTCCTTGCATGATTCCGTTCTCTTGTGCCCATGGGATTGGCTTGATGCTTGAGAAAAAGAAGTCTTGAAGGCTCAGGTATTTAGTCAACTCCAAGCTCTTGGAGCTCATGGTGAATTTGAAAAGAATAAGACCATGTGGTATATATTATCTGTGTGTGGATGGCTAAGAACTAACAGCCAAAGAGGACCCCTTGCTGCGGGGTCACCGTAAATGGTACACTGGTTTTCTATAGAGCTGTAAGCATTAAGAAAGAAGAGTGCTTTAATATACCTTTTACCTCTCCACAACTTTTCCTTTGGCCCAAGCACATAATAGACGCGGGAGGTTTTTACCGAAAGTAAAAGAGCTCCTAGTGAACTCATGTAGAAAGCAAAAAGCACCAAGTCTTCCGCCTTCTGTTCAAATGAATAGCTTCGTCCTCCTTGGTCTTATTTCCATTGCGTTTCTTAGCCTGTCTATATGCCTTATTGGTACCCAGTTAACATTCCGAGATACATACGGAGCAAACCTCTCCACACTGCCTTCCCCCTCACCCCTCCTTGAGCAACAATAGCTCTTGCTGAAAAGACGAGCTAAAAGGTCGATCGACAATTTTCGCTAGCCAACCGCAAGTTAATCTCCGGCTATTGCTTTGCACGTATGATAATTACCTAGCTGAGTGCACAGCCCTCCATTTTTTAAACATCGAAAAAGGTTTGATTGACCCCCCAGACAAGGGATGTAGGGCCTTTTTTGGAAAGGTAAACTAAATACTTTTTTGTGAAGATAAATGCAGAGCTTTGTACGAGGGAATTGTGAAGTTGTTCATAGACTCCGATGAATCGGTGGTAGAAATGTTAGTCCCCCCAATTTGTCAGTGATTTGTCGACAGGATCCCGCTGTTAACAATGGCATGGGGCTTGGTTCAACAAAGCCTCAGGACCTGTAGGCCTTGCTTGCGAGACTCTTTCTATACTTGCCCTTTGGTTTGCAGTTTAGATGGAACTTCTCCGTCCCAGACCAAGATCCTCCACAGGCTTAGTAGCGCTCGAATGCTATTCAATGGAGAACTGATGAAGCTCAAACACAAGTGAGAGCCGTGAAACGACGGCTCAATCCTCCTTTTCAGTCTCTGTGCGCCTTAGCAAATTATTCTCTCAGGTATGCGTCGTGTCCAATATCTTGGAACTACTCGAACTCGAATCGTAAAGGCTGAGTATACCATGGCTATATCCTTGACAAATACGCCATAATACGCATGAATAAAGCGACTCGATCTCGAACGCTTTACCATGTTGAACCGTGGCAGTCATGTATCCTCTACTGTAGTAATGATGTTAAAGGCATTAAATTTATTAAATGATAATAAAGAATATATTCAAATATAAAAAATATTAAATGATATTAAATTTGAAAAACGTGAATACAGAAAGTTTAAAGCTATCTGAACGCGCGTTATATCCAACACTTCTTGGAAACTGTAAGCTGAGCCAAATTCAAGTTATTTGTCCAGACACTCCTCCTCTTGGCCGTTTTTGCATTTCTATTGTGCGAACAAAAAATAGGGTGGTGTTGAGGGGGTTCCTTGACTGTCAGCGTTCCGTATTCATGTACTAAATAGCAACAGCAATCCCCCAATCTGATACTATGAGAAACAGGACTCCCTACCCCCCTGGGTGCCTCGCCATTCAAAAGCATTGACGAGCAATGACTGCCCATGGAAGTCCCGTCAGACCTTCACCCAAGGAGTATTCTGTTAAGGGCTTTTTTCCCCTAACAAGCACCCTGCCCCTTCTAGGCCCAACAGTGGTTTTAAAAAGGACAAACCCTCAGCTAGTGAAAGGGCACCCAAATCACAGAGGCTGGGCTTTGAGATTGTAACATTTTGTCACACAAGACGTTTCTCAGAAAATAAAAGTAGCTCTAAATATTAACTCGCATATAGCGTAACTGCGTTCACGCCCAAGAGGTCGATTTAATGTAACGCACGTCGGTTGGATGTGTGTACGAAACGGTTGGTAGGGTTCAAGTCGAAACGGTATAGCGTCCTGCTAAGTAACTTGAGACGGAGTACTGGGACGTCTTTTGTTGTACTTAGCTGGAATTGTAAACAGCAGCCCGTCAAAAGGCCAGCAAGCCGGCAGCGAATCTTGTCAGCATCGCAAATCTCGCTCCTTGAGGTTAAAGTTCATGGGTTTTAAGAGGATTACGCCGCTTGAGTGAAAGATTAAAAGCTAGTGAGGGCGGCTAAATTATTGTTCGCTTTGGTCGGAATCGTGGGGTCGAATACCGAATTTCGGGCGAAGTTTATCTCAACTTTGACATCTTGCTGTTCCTCATTGTGTTTAATAGTTGTAGCAGTGCAAAAGGCAGGGAACCATATGGCTAATACTTACAATTAACACGACAGAGCCAGTTTCCGGTAGGTCACTGTTTCGCGAATAAAATCAACAGATAAACCCTCATTTTTGGGGCTGTTCGGCTATTTGGAAGTGTGGTTACACTTGCCCCCCACTATTAAAGAGAAAAAAGCATTCCACGGAAAATACTCTTTTATTTTTTAACAAAAGACGGTATAGCCCTCATAACAATCCCCGTCCCTATTTTTTCTTTTCTCTTTTCTATGTAGGACAATTTATACACTTTTTCTTACATTTTCTTACAAAAGATGCAGCGATAAAAACACCTCCCAAGAGTTTCTTGTTCCGTCTTGTGTCGCGCACTTCAAAATTCCCTTTTATGGCACCAACATCACGTTTGGGAACAGAAACGTTTGCCTGTACCTCTTCCAGGGTTCGGGTGTCTGAACACCGTGCCATAATTGGGACAGCATCATCACAGAAACTTGATAAAAACGTGCCCAGAGTTTTTCTTCATGCGGGCGCACCGAGTTGGTAAAAAGGAAACGGCGTATCACTTAAAATGGTGGTAACAGTGTCGAGGTTGGGGGGCTCCTGAATAAATTACCTGTACAGAATCCGAGGCAAACCTTCTATGAGCTTCTAAGCTTATAAAAGATTGAAAGTTCATTCCACTTTTCCCCTCCTTAAAGAGACAAAAATCGCATCAAAGCTTGTTGAATCAATTCCGAATTAGCTGAACCAGCGTGAGCGGTGTACCGTACGCCGCGTAAATGACCACTGTCTCGACTTATCACACCATATTCACCCACAATATAGCCATCAGGAGTTTTTTCTTCAACGCGGTATTTCCGTCCATCGTCCTCGTCTATCATGAATATCTGTTGATCTTCCTCCTCGTCTTCCTCATCAACTTCTACTGGGACGTTTGCTTTATTGAGAGCAATTTTAAGGCTACTGGTAGATTTTCCATAGTTCGATATGCTGTCCTTCTGGGCAATGGGAACGTGGTTACTAGGTGCACCTTCATAATTGCTATGTACTTCTTCTTGGGTGAGGGCAGCAGGACCAGCAACTGCGAAAGTAGTAGGTAGCACCTCATCTTTCGTGGGAGTTATTAAAGTAGCATCAGAGATTCCTTCTTCGTCGTACTCAAGTAAGGTAAATTTGTCAGTAGCGCTGACTCCAGGTTGGTCTTCAAGATCCACGTTGCTAGAATGCTCAGAAATTGTGGAGTCTACAACTAGTGGCGCCATCGAGGAAAGGGTAGTAGAAGCTGGAGCGACAGAGACTGCGTCACTCAACCGTTGGCTCGAAGCTGGAGGATCAAGAAGCCAGGTTTCGGGCCGTGGGACTCCGTAAGCTTCCAAGGTAGCACGAACATCCTTGATTGGCCCGTAAACGTAGTGTGTATCCGTGTCTAGCGGGCCTGCTAGTGAACTTGCAGCGTTAGCCCCATTGGTTGCAGCGGAACCGGTGGCTGTTAAATACATACGTGGTAAGTTGACGAAACCGACTATTTTCCTACCCAAGAACGCATCCGCTGAAGCAGACTGTAGATTTTTGCCGACGTCATTCTGGCCTTCGGTACTTGTAGCTGTTGAAATTACCGGAGGCGGAGCTAGAGTGGTAGAGGTGGGAATTTCTTCGGAGGCCCAGCGAATTTTGGTAAGTTGTTCTTGGTCGCTTTCGATGGTGTCAGATATATCGTCTATAAATGCATAATTGCTGTTTGAGTCAGTTATTAGGCGTCCGCTACCGCTTTGGGGGGTCGGCGGCTGGTCATTTGCGGAAAGGGAAACAGTTATGGGCCATTGCGTGTTAGTTATGATTGAGAGTAGCGTGCTAGTGCTAGTGAGGGCATCAGGCGTTACCTCCAGACGAGCTGAAGGTTTTTGCAGTTGTTGTAAGATGTTAGGGTTGTTATTTGCAGATAGATTACCTCCCAGAGATGCAACAGATGCCGTCTGCACCGATTTTGATATGCTCACAGAAACGCTGCTTGATACTTGACTGATTTTCATTTCAGGTTGTTTTTTCGCAAAGTATTCCGCTGTGTTTTTATCCAAGGACGTTGCGAATGCGATTTCATCGCCAGAAGTGGGTACTTGGGATTGTTGAGAACTATCTTCATTCGTAGTTGTCGGTTCGGTTACGGTTGTCATGGAACCAGTACTGCTGGTTCGCCGAGGTGCTATTCTAAGGAAGTTGAAGGCGGCGTTATTTTTTTCTCCTGCTCCTGCGAAATCATCCGGCACAATACCAACTAGCTCAGGGTGGAGATCTTCTCGTAGTGGCCTTAATGAAGCGGAATGGAGCAGCGAACAAGTGATAAAAAGATAAGCCTGGAAAGAATATGTGAAAGAAAATTTTAAGATTCCTGTATCTTCATTCACGGTTAAATTATAATTTCTTAAAATCTAGTAATTGGGGCACTACGTAGTATCTTGGCCTTCTATCTTAAATTATGCAAAAAACAAGTTTTTCCTGTGCGCATTTCCTGACGTTTTTATTCCGCCAAGCCATGAGATGTGAGATAGTTCACGATGATTTACACGGCGTTAAAAGATTAGTATTGGTTATAGCTTAAAGGCACGTAAAAGGCTTGTCGAAACTATAGCATCAGCTCAAAACTAATTCATGTATCTACACATCAACGTGGAGCAAGTCGCTGGGTGGTTGTCCACAAAGTGCTAAATAATTTATACCGTTTAATAGACTTCGCCATAACAAAAGCCAAATATGATTGCTGTGGCATTTGTAATCACGTGTCCTGAATGGCAAAATTTGCATATCCCCTACTGAGATCTCTTTCGCAACATGCTTGAGCATTGCAGACCCACGGTAAAACAAAACAGAAGTTAGAGGGTTGTTTCGTGTTGGTATATAATTGCCTTCGTATTTATAGTAAAGTATATAACGCGAAGAGTCGTCTCCAGGAAGACACCCTAGGCGAAGGTGGAGTATTCTATAAACTTGCGGACACGCGGACGCCACCGTAAGTTCAAGGCCGTGGAAGCCGCAGAGAGAATGTTCCTTAACGTAGCCTGGGAAAGGCCACGCCCGTTTCTCTTTTTGTTTCCTAGGTCCAAATGTGCAGAATTGCATAAAAGAAGCGAAGGGAAGAGATTGTGCAGAAAAAATCAATAAAATCCTTCATTAGAAAGTCTCGTGTAATCTACGGCAAAACGAATTAAACCAAGAAAGGAATGACCTTGTCAGTGACAAGACACGTAACATGTATTACAGCTTCCACATTATCTTGTAACCCCTTAGCGTCATATAAAAGCCACTACCTATAACCAATTAAAAACAACCACTTTTGTTATGGAAAAACTGCGGGGCTACGGCAGTAACCTTATGAACTAATACACCTCTCAAGTGTTCCAGGTAAGACGTTATTCGCTGTCATAGTAATAAAAGTACGAGAGCAAAATTGATCCCAAGATTGTGCAAGTGCAAGTCACTAAACGATAAAGCAAGGACGTCCAGCTTCTTCCTTACGGAGATTACAATACATTGCCATTATACACTCGAGGCTCGAGAAGTCCCCGTATTGCTTTACTAAACAATAGGCAGTTCACATAACCAAGTTATACAACTAGTTTGAAGATTCAAACTTTATGCAGCCCAAATATATGGCATTTGCATCGTACCTAAATCCCGTCAGACCACCGTAGAACATCGATATTGTCAACCGGTTGGGACCGGAGGGTAATTGACAAGTCGAATAGTTGAAAAATCGTGAAACACGTGTGAAATACATTACGAGTATTTTAATAATTTTTAAAACTTACGTACAAAATTAAATGCAATTTTATTTATAATTGATTTCGAGGAATTGGTATGGAAAAATCTCATACTGCTCATAAGTGAGTACCTCAAAATTAACGTACAAAATTCGTCAGCGAGCACAAATATTGGCGAAGGTAGCTGACATAATCGAGAGTTTCAGAAACCATAGTAACGCACACGTCTTCGAGCGTTTTCTGAACCTCTAGAAACATCTAGACGTCTTGTGGGCGTCTTTTTTGCGTACTTGGATAGGTTGGAAAAATAGGAGTTCCAACTGTATTCGAAAATAAATCCCACTAACATTAACGAGAAACGTCATTGGTAAAAACTCTTTTTTTGTGAAGCTTTCAGCAGCACATCATTAAAACATAGAATATGTGTAGTCCAGCGGAGGTCCAGCTGCAAAGGGAACTTAAAGGTCTCTTTCCTTACTGCATAGTTGACAAGTTGGAACTCAACGAGTTCTTCGCAATTTACGCTATTCTTAACGTGAAGGTCATCTTTATTACCTATCATTAGGTGTTATATATGCCCTTAGTTATTAGAATGCATCATAAAGCGAGTTACAATCCAATACCTTATGTAGTTTAATAGCTTCTGCGAAAAGCGTCTGCGATGTTATGTTTGCGTTTTCCTGGATTTCCTTTCTGAAATTCCTGTTTTGTCCTATTCTGTTCACTTTCAGCTTCAATCTAACCTTCCTCTAGTTACGACTAAAACACGTCAAATAAGGAATTCAGAGTGCTACGCACTGTACTACGGTGTAGCAAGTCTTTATGATATGCATTGTTGCGAAATTTATTACTGAAATTAAGATGTTAAATAAGATTTGATGATGAATAAATGAATAAATTATGATGAATAAGACTTCAAATATTAGGGTGCACTTTGGCTTATGGGCCGTGGAATAACTAATGGGGGTTGACAGGTTATCAGTGCCGCCCCTGGGATAGCCCAGAGATATGCTAACCCCGCTAACGGGAAGGCCGCTTCTGATAAAACACTTGTTTCGAACCTGTTTTCTGATGAAAACACAGAAGTGAGAGGGTAATCGAGTTTTCACCCAGGGTTCATCATGCATGAATAGCGTAGACGCGTTCTGGGAGGCGGAGCAATGACCCTTTCTTGGCTATGCGCTTTTTACGCGTCTTGGATTTTCTTCTTACTGCTGAACCAGATCTACTTGTTTTACCTTGTTCCTAGCCCTCTGAACCCTTGTCATAGTTCCACGCCTGGCAATCACGTGTCCACGTGCCTCAAGTCCCACCATCTCACTCATTCTCTCTGTTACAAACCATCTAGCAAAAAAATACAACATACAAGCAGAAAGAACTGTAGCCCACATTTGAAAGCTTCACACCCTGCTTTTTTTTTCTCTGATTTCCTAATAGGGCACCCTGTGATCCGAGTAAAGATATTCTTTTGGCGCTTCGACTAGGGTATGGTCAAGCTAAAGCGTGAGCCGTAGAATTAAGAAACCTGTAGTACCAGACTTTGGAAGCGTTTTTGCAAGTCCAGGCTTGTGGCGTTCTGAACTTGCACCGCAAGTATGTACGACGCCTGAATGATTGATGACAATGTGATAAATTCCCAGTCACTCTCACATGCGGGCTATAATGCCTCAAGTTCAAGAGCACCCTGTTTTAAATGGGTGGAGCCCGCTGCCTTGAGCGGTGAGTAACGCGCGAAGCCCAGCGCTGGGGATACGTCTTGCAAGAAAACCGTAGCTCAGCTTAGCGCATTTTTTGCCTTGGAGGCCCTTTTTTCTTCTTTAGTTTTTAGATCTAAAATTCCAACGACCGGAAAGGGAAAAGAAGAGAACTGGTTAACAAAAAAGCTGATATCATAACAAAGCAAAACACTTCGTTTTCTTCGAGGATTTTAGCGTGGGACAGAGCATTGAAGACGACCTTGCCTGTGGGACTCACAGTCACCGCAAATTTCCCTTCGATTATAAAACTGAAGCTTTTGATGAAAGCCCAAAGAAAAAGACGTCAGAAATGGACATTCATTACATTCAGCCGGAATGTCTCTAATTATTTCAAACAAACCCACGCATGTTCCCATCTATACCGGACTTCAGACACTAAAGGGAATAGTTAAATAAAGAATAAAGGACTCTCGTGCAGTTCCTGGAAAAAGCGCTCTGTAAAATGCTGAAGACCCATGGAAGTATTTGGCCGGCAATGACCTGGCCAAGGCTGTTGGAATTCTTCTACGCCTTGACGGATGTCTACTACTGCTCCGGATTTTTAGTACCGTTCGTTTTTCCCAAACGGCTTGTCAGCATTTTTTTTTTGTGTATGATTTTTTTTTTAGAAATGTGAACAGCAGAGGCATCGTAGATGACAGCTACGAGATGCTTCAAGACGGAACACCTTTTCCCTCTTTTTTTCAAGGGCGAAACTTTGAAGATGAACTTCTCGCCCAAATTAAGTCGTCCGTTCCTGAAGTGAAAGGGGAAGTTTTGTCGGAAAAGGCGCGGGTTATCCCGTACCTGAAACTTTTTTGTGAAGACCCTTGGAACTTTTGTATGTTCTGTGCTCGTGCTACTGTAATAAATGTAAGACCACGCATTTTTACCTTAAAAAAGGCCCGCATCGCTCAATTGATTTCGACAACTACCGCTTACTATAGGAGAAACAGCTTTAGAGCTATGAAGCTATCCATGAGACTGTAGCAGAAATGCAAATTATGACCTTTGTTTTTTGTCGTCTCGACAAGCAAAGTTTCGCACGACTTGTAATTAGGGTATTGCAATTGCTGACAAAGGAACAACATGTCTTAAAAGAGTGTTAAATTGTATGCTAAATAGCGAGCAGGAAGCCTTGTCCTTGTGTCTTACGTGTGTGCAAAACAGCTTCCGGAGCTTGTTGAATAATCCTTTGGCACAGGTAGAATTGTAGCAGTAGCAAGGACAAAAAAAGTAACCAGCACTTTTGGGGATTGCTACTGATACCCAAATTGGGAGACTCTTGCCTGCTTTTGGCGTAACCGACATGCTGTATTTAACGCGACGACGTCAGGAAGAGTTCTGCGTATACTAACTATGGGCATCTAAGCTGGATTAACATGCGGAAGACGTAGAGGAACCTTCCAAATTTGCTGCTCCCAAGCTCAGTCTTAAGTCCCTTATTTTTTTATTGTTTCTACGAATTCTGCTCGAAACACTAAGAAGTGCATGTTACATGACCTACTACGACCTTGACTAGTCTACCACTTGCGATCGAGGTCAGTTACTACACTAGACCGCTTGCGATAAACAAGTTACCGATGGATCATAGGCATCCTAGATTTTCGTGAGGCTTTGGGAAGGATAGAGAAAGGCTTGTTGAGAGGAAAGCTGGGAATTGCAACGTCTGAAGCAATGAAATGGGACTTACCAGAGCGAGATGAAACCGAAAGTGAATGCGAAGGTCACAGTGATGATGATCCATGCTCAGTTAGGCAAGGTGTCGAGGCTTATTTGGTACAAAAGTAGGTTATTTCCAAAAATGTTGAAGGGTAGGTGTCCTACGCCAGCACAGGAAACCTCCCTCCGCAGTTGTCGATTTCGAGGGAAATCTGCAGTGGCTCAAAAGGGGCACTTGTTAGAAAGGTGAAGTAGCGGAGGTTACTGCATTTGCGCGCAAAACTTGTCCAGAATGTTCACTCATAATTGTCAATTAAGGAAAGTGGAATCTGAAACTTTAAAAGACCGTTGCTTCGAATAAAAGACATATATTTAATTAGCTCAGAATACTTACGTTGATAGGTCCAATTGAACGCGGAGTAGTGTTGTTCACTTGGGAGCGGACTGTTCTGAACTGGGCTTCCGTGAGTTACACCTACTTGAGGTAAGTTGCTTGATACCGTGCAGCGATTTTTCGGTGGGAATTCTTGCGGGCTTCGCCTTAGTTGCAGCCACTTTCGACCTAGAACTTCCTGTTCCGCACCATAACCATTTGTATCAACGGACCAAACCGGGTGTGGTCTTCACCACCGCTCTGCACGGTAAGATCAAGATGATCCAACTGCTCAGGGAACCTTCAGAGTGGCCGAGGGAGACTTGACTTCTTGTCGCCCAGATTGCTGACTGCCCTCCTCCTTTCCCTCAACCAGTGCCCATAAAGGAGGAGGATGCGGTCATCTTGACTTGTTAAACCACATTTCTAGCATATAGAAGCTCAGCTCCCTGACCTTTTGCGTCAACAAAATAGTCTAGCAACCTGTACACATAAGTACTGTGGACGACCTAATAACATGTGTCTTTATGTGATAAGAGGGATTTTCACTTGACCTCTTCTTTCTTGAGGCACCTGACATAGTTAAACCGCTAAGGCACTGCGGAAAATTGAGGCAGTACGCAATTGTCATGCAGCGAAGGCCCCAGGTCAAGGTCATGAAACCAAGATGAACTTTTCCCAAAGTCCCTTGCAGCTCCTTTCTGTCCGCAGAGGTAACCTGACGCTTTTCCAGCATAATTGAGTGATTTGTCTCATTATGAAACCATGATCTGCTCTCCAGACAAGATGCATGTGATTATTCGCAGTTAGAAAGAGAAATTTTATGCAAGAAATTCGGTGAGTAATTAAAATTTCAACTCGCAATATGGTACGAGACCTTTCCTGTCGGTCGTGACAACCCATTCATTTATTGTCATTACTTACTGCATTAACGAGCTCAAACTCACATTTTTGATACCGTTACATGAAAAGTTAACCTTGACGCCTAAAAGTATTTATGTTCCCGGCAGGGACATACTGCAGTTCAATCCTACTGTGCTTCTGTTTTCTTTTGTGTTAATTTGTAGACATTTGAGGCTCTGAGTTATTTGACGGCACTTCAAATGAGTAATCTTTTCTGACATTGTCAATTAAACATACGTATGCGTGAAGTTCACGTCGTACTCTTCCTTTTTCGTTCATATCGGAAGGACTATAGTAGAGAGGCTATACGGTACGATAGCTGCAGGACAGCAGAAGTTCATAACGATTAGTTGGGCCATACCCAGACGGTATTCTGAACTTTCATTCAGTTATGACTTTATAACGTCCTTTAAGCGTTTTATGAGTGTCCCGCAACTCCTATACATCTTCTAGCTTTATTAATATTTGTGTGACTTTGGTTACTTATACCTCGCCATTTTTTCAAGTAATTACATAAAAATTGCTAACGTTCGCTCTAGCAAAAAATAGAAAATAAATAAACAAATAAATAAATAAATAAATAATAATAATAATAATAATAATTTTAAAAAATGTAGCCAGAACAAAATAAGCGTCTATGAGACCTGACTTGTCTATTAGCGACGTTTCGTAGGACGATTTATTACATCCGATGCTTCCTTTGTAGGTATTTCATCAGGATCTTTAAACCTAGTCCACAATAGAGGACAGCTCGTAATAACCAGGCTTCGTTATGGCGGGAATTTAAATATCTTCCTTTGATCTAGTGGGGCACATCTTAAAGAAATTGAAAATTTATTCATCTATTGCGAATTTGCAATCGGAAGCTTATCCTCGAAATGAAATGAAAACCTTTGCCATATGAATTCCACAATTATTGTGTTTTCCTGATAGTCGGGTTCACTTTGGTAACAGGACTTCTATTTCCCCTGAGATGCGATATAGTAATCCAAGAGGGCGCTTTACTTCGATGAGTCAGACTGTTTATATTTTTCCTCAAGGACACGTGGGAGATCGACGTTGCTTGGTTGTTTGAGCCGGTTCGAACGGTCCTCGTGTCTCCCTTTTTAACAGATGTGTAACTGAGGTGAATTTGGCATTCGACAACTTTACTGGTCTCAATACTATTTCATTCTACTTTTAAATGTAAGAATGGACGTTCCGGCAGTGAAGTTCTCATGGGCTAGTAAATGGAGATCCCTATGGGTGCAGGGTAAATATGCCGAGCTGGTCGAACTGACTAAAAACCAAGCCGAGTTTGTCAAAGCGATTGGCAGTGTACCTGATTTCCTGGCCGCACAGAACGATAGTTATGTTACTGTCCTTAAAGTTGGTTTTATTATTTTTTCTGCTGCATAAATTACCGTAAATATTTTAGTGTTCCGAGACCGAACCGTTTGACAAATATGCTCGTAAGCTTTTGACGTATAAGGCGTTTCTGGAGTCAGTGGCTGGAATGGCGGCAGCGTTGCCTTATCATGTGCTTGCACCACAAGTCGTATTGCCAATTGCCCATAACTTGCTTTGGGTTGCCTACATGGCCAGCTTTCGAAAGACAGAGCAATCAGCGATTCAACAAGTTCTTCCAACAGTTGCGGCGTGTATGCGTCATGGTATATGCCGTGGATAGTTTTGGCAATACTTTAAATAAATTTTGTTTATCAAGTTGCCATTTGCAAAGGCATAGCGAACTATCCTCTTGTGGATCCTGCTGCCCTGGAGAAGTATGTCATTACTGCCGGAGTTGAACTCCTCTTGAGGCTGAACGATTCGGATTGCATTGGGATGTCGCACTTACTGGTTACCCTTGGGATGATCTTATCCGAGAAAGCCATACAGTCGCCAGAACCGAGGAACAATCGCCTGATAGAAACTTTTCTTCTTTTGCAAGAGCTATACCGCGTAATGGACGAAGGTAAGCTGAGGGAATTACGTGCGCACTTGTTTGGATGAAATAGCCCATTTCGTTTTAGAATCTTTTGAAGCGAACCATTACAAAAGGAACCCCGCTACCACCCTGCCCTTGTTCATGTTCAATAGCGTCAACGAGTCGTCCATTTATTTCGTAACATTCACTGAATACAGTTAAAATAAAAATCAGCGTTAATTGTAAAAACTTAGGAGGACTGGTCGAAGGTGTCTCGCAGTGAATTCAAGGATTTCCTTGCCGTTGCCCAAGCCCTCTTCGCTAGCGTACTGTCTTTCGAAGACCCAGGAAAAGGGGAAGAAGCTGTTGAGATGTGTTCCACTGTGGCTGGACCTAAGTACACATGTCTTGCAATATACCTTGCCGGCATGTCGTTTTCAATACTTAAGTTGTATATAGCCTAAAGCCCTTCTTTACTGTAGCCTTGAACTTGCACAAACTTCACAAGTTTGAAGATTCGCTAAAAATGATATTAAGATTTCGTCAACACGAAAGCAGCGCTCACGCATTACTTCAGTTCCGGGCATATATTCTCATTGGGGTGAATTACACGAAACTTGGCCAGCCCTTGCAAGCCTGTGTATACTTTAGGTAATCAGCAAGGTGTGAAGCTTTTAGTAACGCTCTGTTCATAGGGATGCTTCACACCTTGCTTCGCATAGCACAAAACTGGGGAGTCTCTGCGCAGCATATTTGTCTTCAGTCAAGGGACACGCATTAGAAACGGAGGGTTTGGACATAGCGATGAAGGTATTGTATCCGAAAACAGCTTTTGAGAAAAGAGGAAGGAAGAATGTTGTCTTACTCTCGATTTTTGTACTCTTGTCTTCCAAAGGGCCTTGCGGAAAAGGACCCGGTTCAAGAAGAGCCAAATTTTATTTATGCTGTCATGAACCGTATCTTACACCCGTGCTTGGAAATAAATCCTGTTGTACTTTCCTATGCTTGGGCTAGGCAACTTTTGGAGAAAAAGGTATGTATTGTGTTTGTGACAATTTTATGAGCTTTTCTGTGTTCTTGTGTAGAGTTACAGTGAAGCCATAGATCATTACCAGCGAGTGTTGCAAATGGCGAAAAATGGAGACTGCTGTACCCCATTTTATCATAAGTTTGTTGAGCCACCGTTCACGCTGCCCCCGTTTCCTTTTATTTACCACGAAGCAATTTATTGTTGTTATCTCGCTAAAAACTTGCCAGAAGCCAAGCTACTGGCCGAAGAAGCTTTACAAAGATATGTACCTTACAAAAAGAAAGTACGTCTAAAGCCTTAGACAGCAGTAGCGATTCTAATCTTTTTATCTACGCTTCTTTAGTGTTTCCATACAATGGATGATGTTTTACTGTCTTTCAAAAAAGATGTGATTACCTTCTGGTTACTGTCGCTTGTGAATGAAAATTCTGATTTCGAGTTTGAGTGTATCACTAATGCCCTGAGCCCCTTTTGTCACTTAAAAGCGGACGATTTAGAATTGGTTGCCAAAGTTAAAACGCGCTTGCTTTTGAGAAGAGCATTGTGGCAAGAATCTCGTGATTTAAAGAGAGATGCAGCTTTTACTTATTGTCAGGCGCTGGAATCCTATCCTGGTATGTTTGCATTACGGTTTATGGGTACCTTCGTTTTGCTTTGTCTTTATAAGCTTTATTATAGATGATATACTTGTTTTCCGAAGTTATATGCGGTTGCTGTCTAAGTTTGAAGGCTTTGCAAGAACTTTCCAATGTCCACCTACTGACGTCAAAGAAGAATACGTAACGAAAAGCATTGTGCTAGAGAATTTGCTGAAAAACTGATTTTGCTCTTCGCTTCACGACGAAAACGTTCAAGTCCAATAATTTATGTACTCAAATTCCTTACAAAAGATTAATACAAATCATTTCTTTTTGCATTTAAATGTTTCGCAGTCAGTCGAATTTAGGAAACTTCTAGGTATCGAAGAGCCAAAGACGGTTAATAAGCCATGGAGAGGTGTAGAACGTGACAACTTGCCCAGTTCGCACAGGAGTTTGTCTTGACATTCTTGGGTCTGAAGTGCAGCCAGGACAACATTGGATAAACCTGTGACTTGCTCTAAGGTTACGATAGGAAATCCACTTGCTTCACGGCGTTTACGGACTTCATTTTTTCCGTAGTGTTCCTGGTTGTAACCATACTCGTCAATTGGTGGATAGGGGATTTCAGGCGTTTCTGGCTTCTCGGGCTTTTCGCAGGTCAAAGTGAGCTCGCAGAAGTTCTTTTTGAATTTCGGAAAGAGGAAAAGCAAAATGGGAAGCACTATGATTCTGACAACGACCACAACGACGACAACTACCACAACTATGACAAGCGGGATCAACAAGAGCATTTTGGGTAGTAAGGCCCACATAAAACCCATAGTTGTTGTATCAGTCACAGTAACACCCGGTATTGAAACTGTGTTTGGAGCTACATATCCAGTATTGGGCATACTAACCACATTTGGGCTTGACGAGTCCATATCTAAAGCAGGGAAATATAAGTTGTAAAAAAAGCAAAAAATGTATGAATAAGAAAACAGATCCACCTGAGAAGTTGGGTGTTCCGAAGCGTAGTTTCTTAAAGATTACCAGTAAATATTGGTAAAGCTTCAATTTATAGCGTCCGAAACAAAGACCGGGTTAGAGATTTGTGAAATCGAACAGGAAGCGAGCTTAGTGAAATGAATTTTTCCCTAAGTTTCCGTAATTTGTTGCTATTTCGAAGAACTCGGAAAAGAAACTAAATTGAATAAATAAACTTCAATGCGCCCCTTATCCATAATGTGTTTACGGGAAAAGGTAGAAGAACTATTTCTCCTTTCAACTCGCATCTTTTTTCTTTAAATCTAGTCATACCCAGTGCGAAATTTTCATAACGACTTTTTTTGGCGCGAAAGTTGCCGTGGTTGCTGTTTTGTTTACAAGAGTCTGGCAACGTTGTTTAATGTTTTGTGTAGCATTTTTGTTGACGTTACCTTGCAAGCTCAAGAAAACACCAGAAAAAAATTTCAGAAAAGCTGAAGCTAATTTAGTCATAAGTATTTTGTGATGACAGGAGATAGAAGACGCTTTGACAGTTGGTAAGACGCATTGAGCCCTTGTATATTTTCTTGAGTACAACTGACTATAAGCAGTTTCTTGAAGCTTTAAATTGGATTAAACTAACTTTTAATTAACTGTTTTGCAGGTGTAAAACGCACAATGATTGAGGAGAAAAATAGCCGTGAAATTCCCACTACTGGAGCGGAATCTTTTTTCACATGCCAGCAAAACCCATTACCGACGGCAGTCCAGGGCCAACAGGCATTCCTGCATACGTATTCCCCTTTTAATTACGAAACGACGAATCTACAACCTTTGCATTTTGAGAGGGGTTTTCACCCATTGCATTCTCCTATAAATGCGGCCGAAAACATAGAATCTATATCCTCGCGAAAGCAGCACCAGCCTTTAGCCCGAAACTTCAGTTTAGGCAACATGACATCGCCCATGACTCTGAACGACGTTCGTCGTGTAAGCTCGGAAGCTTTCACTGTAGAATCTTCGCAACAACCGCTGACTATCCCGGACTCGCCAACATACCACAACAGTTACTTCAATTTTGCCCATTTACCCAACGCTTACATTAGTCCAGGTGGGGATACGGATTGTGGTTATAATCCGTTTCACGGAACGCCCTGGGACATCTCTCAACTTAGCTTTCGTGAAGTTACAGCGGAACCCAAACTTGTCGAACTTCAAACGACGAACCCTGCTGTTCAACCTGACCTAGGAGCTGCTAGCTTGAATACCTTTCCAGTTTCACCTACTCAACCTTCTGAGACAGCTCCCAACTCTCCCCCCTCTAAACGCTCTTATAAAGAGGTGTTAAGCAAATCCGCATCCGCGAGTGCCTCCAGGCACAGTTCCAGTAGCTCGCCGTGTGCCAGTCCTAATTTGGAGCGCAAAGTTAAGGAAGAGACAACTCTAAACTTCGCACCACCATCGGCGTTCTCCAAGGCCGATAAAGAGGGAAAAAGCTCTTATAAAAATGTTCTACTTAAACCCAGTAATAGCGGAAATGCCAACAGTTGCCCGACTACTGCGAAAACAGAGGTCAAAAGCAAAAATGGCAAGAGCTCTTTAGCCCATGCAGTAAACGGGAATGTTAGCTTGAATAACAAGGGTTTTAAATCTGATAAAGCCCACGCGGTTAAAAAGCCCTTGCAGATTAATAACAATTTGGGTTCAACCACTAATAATGTTAGCGTGGAAGAAAAGAACTTCCGGGCTCAGTCCAACAGCCCGTTTCATGAGCCTATGCCGTCAAAGGTGAAAAATACTAAATCGTATTTTCCGGACAACAAAGGTATTCGTTAATTAGCGGATTAGCACTTATTTTCCGGTTGTGAGTCATTGTGTTGTGTACTTTTCTAGGGGAAGCCCCACTTTCCAACACTCAAACTCGCTCTTCGTCTGCGAAGAAAGCTAGTTTCTCTGCTGATCGGGAAAAGGAGCAGAGGTCAGAAAGAATTGACGGAGAAGAGCGTAGACGGAGGGATAACGCGGAACGAAATGCGAGCAAGGATAACAAGAAAGAAAAAGAGCGCGCCAGAAAGAAGGATAATCGTGACCTTATGTCAAGTAAACATTTTTTTATTTGCGTTTGTTTTTTCAAGGTATAGTCGACGTAAGCCTATAAAGAGCAGATCGATCTTGAATCGTATATTTTCTTACTATGATCTTTTTCGCAGGACTTTCCAAGTTCAGTTATGAGAAGTGGTTTTCACGTTGGTGGAGTATGTCTTTCTTATTTTTCCGCTGGTTAATTGGGTTGCTTATGGACGTTATCTCTTTGAGTTCATCGCTGGTGTGGCATTGGTGAGCTCATTTCAGTACAGTTTGATACTGATCGGTTATTCATAATTACGTTTCATTAACAAGCTGACCTTTTTATTCGTTAGGCTTGTTTCTTCTTCTGTATGGCTTCATCAATCGACACTCGACGGTTGGAAGCATAGTAAAAATTATTCGAAGACGATATGGCAGCGTTATTTGCAGCCATATTGGGAAGCGAGACCATGGAAATCATGGTTTGGCGAAGCGAATTCGAAAAATGCTCCTCCGCCAAGTCTGACTAGCAATCTACCCTTGCCCACTTCAGGAGAAGAAGCTATGAAACGATTGCTATCTTGTAAAGGAAGAGACCCGTATAGGTAACTTTATTTTCGAGAAAATTACACGCAGTGTGCTGAGATATTAATATTTTTTATCACTTTTTCTTTTATTTTTCCTTATGGCAAGTATCTTGGGTGTCTCACGTACATGTGCAGATGAGGACATTCGCCGCCACTACAAACGACAAGCTGTGTTGGTGCATCCCGACAAAAATAAACAACGTGGGGCAGAAGAAGCTTTTAAAATACTGGCTCACGCGTTTGAACTCATTGGAGAACCAGATAGCCGACGCCAGTATGATCAAATCATGCAGGAAGCTCGTGAAATGGAAGATGCGTGGTCCGAATTGTCCGATTTGATCTCCAAGTTACATAATAAAATGGATGAAGCGGCAAACACGATTCGGTGTACGAACTGTTCTAAGAGACATAGGCGGTTTAAGACGTCTCGTCCCTGCTACGCTGCCCGGTATTGCAAGGAATGCAAAATTCACCACTCAGCTAGAGAAGTAAGAGTTAATGCATCCTCGACTTTCTTGACAATTTTACATTTCTGTCAGGGCGATTTGTGGGCTGAAAGTAGGATGGCGGGATTCTTGTGGTACTATTACGCCTGTATGGAAGGAGCTGTCTATGACATCACGGAATGGGCTGGCTGTCAGGTATGCAGTAGCAATCGGTTTATATGAGTTCGTGAAAAAAATAATAATATCATTATAGTAATAATATTAGTACTAAGCTCTGTAAATAAACAATGATAAGGAATAATTAATATCATTTTCTCGTTTGAAGGCCGAACATCTCCGGCATCTGACTTCGAATAGCCATCGCGTTCAGTATCGTATTGTTCCAGGACCTGGCCAAAACCAAACACCCCCAATGTCGCAAAGCCGGCGCAAGAGCGAAGGTGATCATGGGCCTGAAGAGGATAGCGAGGATCTTAGGTTGCATTATTCTGAATTTTGCGAATGGACTGATTAGTAATTTTAACTATTTTAGCGATCCGGAACTGCACGATTTATTGAAAGATTTGTATGGACGCGGAATGGGAACTGGAACAGCGAACACTAGCCATTGTTCTAGAACGCAGTCTTCGAAAAAGAAGACGAAGAAGAAAAATAAGTAGGAGTTTCGCTGGGCTACACTGTCTTCGAGATGAAACCAATTCACCACTTAACGTAGGGGGGCGAGTGCCTTTTTTGGGGAAAGAAGGGATTGTGGGACTTCGGCTTGCTTCTAAGCAGAAACTTAAATGCAGATTAATCTCATATGTCGTTCTTTAACGACGGTATAAGAATCCTATTAACAGGAAGACCTCTTGTAACCTTTGGCTAACCTTTCAGCTTAGTGTTCTGTGGATAATTGATGTATTGAAAGTGCAGTGCCGTTGACGCGCGGCGTAAATTTTTGAGCTGGGATCGTTGGTGATAAGCGATACACTCCAAGTGCTCTTAGTAGCGTGCAAGGAGTAAAAATACATGCTTCATTGAGCAAAGTAGTTGCTTAGGTCATTGTTGTAGTTCTATTGTACAGTACATTAAGTGTGCCGTACCTTGCTAGTGCAAAAAATTATCCTCTACGAAACATGGTGTGATAAGGGAAATCCGTAATAGCTTCTATTTTACGCTATCATCTCACGGCATGGTACATTGTCTTCATGTTCCATAGCGACGCTTGATTTGTCGATGACAGCCAGTTTTTTTTACGTTCACATAGCTGCTTCCCTAAAAATAATTTATCGAACGGTTCGGTAATAAATATTTGTAGCTATAGTTCCATTATCGCTCCAATTACAAGCGTTGTGGAGAATACGTTCGCTTAATCCGTACAATAAGTAAAACGGTTGTAATATCATTTTTGCAAAAATATTAATAGTGCAGAGAAATAACCAGATATTTTAATGTATCCTACATTTTTTACTACGTACTGAACAAATCGAGGAAAGTTTGGAGTCTGATTTGTTTCATTCTCTATTACCAAGAATATTAAAAGTAATCCAGAGGACATAGTCCAAGGAAATTGTTCTACATAAATAGTAAATGGTATTTAAACTTCGACAGTATTAATCGACAGCAGAATTCGAATAATTTTGAAATATTCTCAAGGTAAGTGTGTGTTACGGTACTGCACACGCGAACTTTTGCAGGTCTTTGAGTTTAGCGCTTCTTTTTTGAATCGATAGAAACTCGAAGATGACCAGTTCCAATACCAATTGTCACCCAGTGATATCATAACCGTTTGCGGCGTAGTGGGTGTAGCCTGAAAGTCTGCGTCAGTTTTGACAGAAGTTCGTGCGTTGAAATTGTGGAAACAATCAAGAGTAGCATTGAGTCGGCATTTCACTTAGTTGTGTAATTTTGTTCCATTCCACTTTTTTGGAAACCAGTTTAAATCTCCGCATAATGGCAGATGAAGCGAGTTCAAATGGAATATCCCACGCTGGTGAGATCCCAGAAATTGAACTGATTATCAAGGTAGTGCATCTCAATGCTAGTTATCGTTATGTCACAGCATTTGCTTTAATAAATCCCGCTTTATTTATTTTTGTAAGTGACATTGGAGGTAGTACTGGGGAATTTTCCCATGTTCGTTTCGAAACAAGCTCCCGAACACTCGATTGAATTACATTTGATTAAACAAAGTGTTAAACACTTTGCATTGAGAGTAAGATGTCAGACTCCAGCGCATTCTTATCAACGTCCATTCTGAAATGCCACAACGTTTGCGTGATTTCCAGATAAAGCTTTTCTTGCGTCCTTGAGAAGTTAAAAGTCCGATTGTAAAGGAGCCCGTCTTTAATTCATACGCATGTATCGAGTATCGTTACGTCAGGGAAGACAAGATGAACGAATTTGCAGGGTTGAAACAAAGCGTTGTAAAGGAGTAGAATTCGACCCCCGCGTGGTCTTTAGATTTTTTTATTTTATTTTTCAAGACGACTAAACGATAGAAGTTCGTCGACTTTTATTTGCCCTGACGCATGTGTGCTTTTTAGCCTGGTGACGCATGCTTTACTTTAGAACATATCGTATTTGCTTGATCTGCACACAATGGGGGCAGTGGTACGAATTTGTCCGTTTTCCAGTTAGCACCCTTAGGAATTGGAATGTGCTATGTAGAATGCTAGTACTCAGTTAAAGGAGAAAAGGAAACCGCAGTATGACACACCTTTTTAGCCTAGAGCGCATTGACTAATACTTTTATAAACCCTCCTGACGTCACAATATATGCTGTTCTTCGCATAAGTGTAAATATTGAAGCCCTTTAAGGGCTTTGGGACTTTTCAAGTCCTTCAGAAAGAACATGTGAACATATGGGTCTGGATTTCATTTCCGGTGTCACAGTAATGATAGAAGTATTCTGTGGGAAGCCGGACCTTCTTTCATCGAGTCGATTGTTTATTGCCCATATGTAAAATGTATTGTCATATTGATCTTCCGCGAAGTACGATTTCTCTCTAACCCTTTTCTCTTGGTGAAAATATTTTCCACACATTTTCTTGGTTAAGAGTTATGTGTTTCACAGTCGCCATTTTTCAGTTCTTATGTAAAAAGTTAAACTGAAATAATTTAACTTTGACTTTATTAACATTCACTTGCGTTCAATGGTACATATTCATTGTCAGTTAATGTGTTGTCCATAAGCATAACTTTGTCTTTTTTCTGTTTTCAGGCTTCCACTATCGATGGCAGAAGGAAAGGTGCTTGTTTGTTTTGTCAAGAATACTTTATGGACTTGTACCTGCTTGCTGAACTCAAGACTATCAGTCTAAAAGTCACTACCGTTGACATGTTAAAACCACCACCGGATTTCAGGTAGGTGTTAGAACTTTTATCAACATTTTTGAGCGTAAACGATATCTTTTACTTTTTCTAGATCCAATTTCGAAGCCACTCCACCTCCCATTTTGATCGACAGTGGCATGGCTGTCTTGGAAAACGAGAAGATTGAACGCCACATTATGAAGAACGTTCCCGGTGGTCACAATTTGTTCGTGCAGGACAAGGAAGTGGCGGCCAAAATTGAAAATGTTTACAGCAAATTCAAGCTGATGCTTCTCAAAAAAGATGAGGCTAGCAAAAATACGCTGCTTGCACATCTCCGCAAAATTGACGAGCACCTCGGCAAGAAAAGCACGCGCTTCCTGACGGGAGACACCATGTGCTGCTTTGACTGCGAATTGATGCCACGCTTGCAGCATATTCGGGTGGCAGGTACTGCATATTTTTCCTTCTAAAGCACACCTGACAGATACAATTTTATTTTATTTTTCGTTTCACTGTAGGAAAATATTTCATGGACTTCGACATTCCTGATGACCTTACGCACCTTTGGCGTTATATGTATAACATGTATCACTTGGATGCTTTTACGCAGTCTTGCCCTGCAGACCAAGATATTATTAATCACTACAAACTTCAACAGGTTTGAAAAACATTTTATATCAAGAATGGTGTTTCATGTAAGGTTTGTAACATTATAGGGTGCCAAAATGAAGAAACACGAAGAACTTGAGACGCCAACCTATACGACCTCCATTCCTGCTAACATTCGGAATGCATAGAAGAGACCAAAGAAGATGAAGATTTTTTAAAAGTGCTTAAGAGTATCACACTCCTATAAAAACTAACAACTGTCAGACTTACTTTCGACTCTAAGATGTTTCTTTTTTTAACATTACCCTTGCTTACTTTTCGTTGCGTAGTTTCTTTTATTTCTTGAAAGCCTAAATTCCTTGTATGGCTTCGGATGCCTTGGCATCGTTTATTATTATTTAAAGTAATTAAGTTTTACATCGAGGCTCTTTGTGAGCGCGAGGTGTGCGTGCCTTGAGCGCTGAACCATGTGGAAATTGGTCCAAGTTAACCAGACAGATTGCACAAAACATGCTGTGGATACTATCTTCTGCTCATGATGGACTTTTTTGCTTAATTATTATTCACTATCCAAAGACTTAGCGTGACTTCATGGCGAGTAATTTGAACGCAGCAGCAATACAAATGCAGAAGTGAAAAATGTAACCTAAACTGGTCATGTATTTTTTTTTGGTCTCTTTGTTTAATGCAACTTGTACACCAAACATCCACACATTACGATGCTCAGAAAAGATAAAAAAAAGTACGATTTGCGGTTAATTGAAGGTTCTTGGGCGACGAGGTCCCATAGGACCCCGACTGGCAGGTGAGATGGAGATGTCCATGAAATCACCAATTGTGAATCTGCATTGTGACAAAGATTTGCTGTCGTCGTTTCCTTTCTGACCAGAGATAGTAGAGCCGATATCACGCATTCTGTAACCAGATCCTCGAGGATCAGGGAAAACGAGCGCGAAATCGAAAAACGTGCCTTTGCGTCTAGCATCTGGATTGACTTCTTTAACCAAACTGGTGATTTCTTTCAAGGTAGCATCCATCCTAGAAAACAATGACAGGTCTAGTTATGTGACATTGTGATCAAAATATTCGTTCCGTACCAAGTGTAGATTTGAAGCTCATTCGTAGGCAGCATTCCTCTAGCATAATCGCCAATTGGGTGGTGACGACCGGTGGAAACAAACACACGCAAAAGTAAGGGACAAGTCTAGAAACAGAAGATTATTATTTACACTATTTAATTCCCAACGCGTTCTCCTTCGGAGCATCCCCCGAGTTTGCAATTTAACGTACCTTTTCTCGATCGACAGGATTTTCTGGTTCCCGAACGTTTTCTTCAACACGGACTAACGATTCAACGGTTGCTGACGCCATTTTATTGAATGAATTATTAAGGAAAAGCAAAGCTTTGACATCAATCACTGACCGGGTTCTTTAAAGTAACGGGCGCCAAACACCGAGAGCGGGGCGTTATGAAAACTTCCGATGTGGAAATAGTACGTGATATTCTCACAGGAGGGCCAGAAACAGCAAAAGAACCCAACTATGCATATCTTATGAATATTTACGAGAAACTGAACGGAAACCTCTTTTTATTATATTAAAGATTGCAGCAAAAATTGTGCTGCTAGGGAATAAGTGACGACGCTTGTTTAGTCATCTGTAGAGTACTGCAGTATTCTACAGATGACGTGGATTGTGGTGGTTTTGTGAAAATTTTTGCTTTATTATACAGATTTGCTCCTCTGTTAATAGGCAAAGTTGAACATACAGTAGTTTGTAGTCCCCCCTCGATTGTTACACCCCTTTGAACTCCTTCCTAATTTTGATAGCCTTGAAATCAGAGCTTTAAAAATTGTAAGTATCCGCTACCATTTTCTCATAAAACTTTTTAAATTGTAGCTCATCTTTATTTTCAAAAGGAGTTATTTTTTTTTGCAATTTCGAAATACTAAGAGAACGTTCTTTAAAACTGTGTCGAAATTGTCCTGTACTTCTGTTTCGCAACTCAGAGTTGTAGTTAGTAATCGCAAACTCAGTTATTAGCACAGTAATCTATTACTAGGTTATATGAAGGAAAGTCATGTATTAGAGTACAAGTTTCACATTTATTTATAAAATTTTTAGACAAGAGATCGTCTGCTTCGCACAAGAAGTCCTATCAGTGCGAATAATAAAATACCTGCAGCAACGGACGCTACAGATGTGCCAATCACCAGATTCTTCTTTTGTTTCTGTAAAGCGTGATATGTGGCAATATCTACATAGTCGTTGGGATTAGGTGTTGTCCTAACAGTGGGTATGCTTGAGATTGGTGTCGGAGTCACTGAGCTGGCTGGGCTTGACGTAGGGGTCGTTCTCGTTTCTGTGGTGCTTACTACGGGGTCGGTGGTTGTAGTCATCTGACCAGCTCGGCTTCCTTCGGCTGCGACCGTGTATGTATCTTCATATTTGTCACGCATGGTAAATTCTTTATTCATGCTCATATAAACAGGCTTCAAGTAACTGTACGGTTGCCATTTGGGGATGCCAAGCCAATCTTGGCCTTCTGGTGTGGGATCACTGCCAGATATCTCGGATTATTTCTACGACACAGAGCTCGATCAAAAACCTACCCGTATGTAGCAAAGTTTGCCCAGATCTTCAACATTCTTTTTGAAATCTCTTTTTCTGTCTTGTTGAAAACAGCTGGAAAGGTGAAGAGGTACTGCAGCTCGTCAGTATGCGTTACACCTGTAAAAAGGTTTACAAGTTAGTCAAATTTGATTTAATCAAGGAACCTTAAAGGTTATTCAAAGGTTACCGTGAGGAATAGGTGGAATATCTCCTATGAAGAGGTACAAGAAGTCACTATATCGGCCCTGGAAATCAAAGGAGTACCAATAGGATTTGGGATTATGCCTTGCATGTAGTTCTGCGTTACGGAAACCGGCAGCTTTGATGAAGAATACACCCAGCATCTAAAATAAATCCGTTTTTCAGTTTTTTCCTATTGTTTTGTAAAAAAAATGGAGAAACTTACGTCTGTCAAACCGGGAATCATGGACGTGAAATTACTAGTATCTTCATCAACAAGGTATTTCTGGGATAATGTGTCAGAGAGAGTTGTTGTTGGATCTCGAACACCTTTGCAAAAGTGTAAGTTAATATCAGTGTATTAATCATACACTGCTTGTTTATTTTACCTAGTGACCCAAGAAGAGTTGGAACCAGATCGTTTTGTAAATAGTAAGTATCATTCAGTAGTCCCCTGGGCTTCAAGTAGGAAACATAAGTCACTGAAAAGTTTCAAATAGTTTACATGAAAAAGACGTTGACGTTTCTTTGTGTGTATCTTACAGCCTAAAATAAATGATCCCTCGTCACGGTTGGCACCAAAGATGGCCGGAATGTTGGTGTTATACTCTCCTTTCTGTAATATCTCCACGGGGTCTTCATCGATAAATTTAAGCGCACCGGCTGTTTGAATAACAGGTGCGCTGCCTCCAAAACCCAGTCCTCCTTGTAATCTGTCGTCCGCCTAGATTGAAAACAAACACGTTAACAAGTGATTAATCGATTGTATTCAGAGTCATTGAAATCATTAGGAGGCAATAAGCATACCGAAAAGCGATCAAATGCTGCCGTGATAACATTGGCTGGTACATTTCGTAAGCATTCGACAGTTTCAGTGTAATTTTCCGGAAACCAACATCCTGCGTTGTCAGCAACAATGCTACCATGCGTTATAGGCTCACGATCTACGGCCCATTCTGCAATAGCGGACCCACTTTCGGCGATGACGCCACTAAAAAGCCCTGTGAAGAATAAACGGCGTATGATTATTTTTGTGAATTTTAACTCTGCTTTTTCTAACCATTTGCGTGCGGGCTAAGCATTAAAAGACTGACGCTAGCTCCTCCAGCGCTTTCACCGAAGATAGTTATGCGATCAGGATCACCGCCGAAATCATAGATGTGATTTTTAACCCATCTCAAAGCTTCGAGCTGATCGAATAGGCCAGCATTGCCGGGTACTTCATCGGTCTGGAGACTCAAGAAACCTGTTATTTAAAGAAAGATGGCTGAGTCAAGACGAAGGTGACAGACGATTGCTCTACCTAGTGGTCCTAAGCGGTATTGGATAACGACTAACACAACATCCTCGTCCATGAATTTGAAAGGCGTGTAAATCCTTGTGCTTCCAGAAGCGAACGCTCCGCCGTGAATAAAAAATAATACGGGTAAGTTTGGATGGGAGTCATTTGTAGGCAGCTGAAATTAACGAAAAAAGACTTGTTTAACAACGTGTGAAAATTATACTTTGCAACTTTTTTGGAATATTTAGTACTTGCGGAGTAAAAACGTTCAAAAGTAAACAGTCTTCGTTCCCGTCGTAGCCACCTCCTACGATCGGCTCGGATTCATTTAATCGAACAGTGTAGAACAAATCACCTTGTGGACACACGGGGCCGTAAAATGTCGCATCCCATGTTTCTGTTCCGTTTTGCTCTAACTCGCCGATTGGTTCTGGAGGCTACAAGAAAAACGTCATTTTCATTTTTAAACCCAGGTTAAAGTTCTGCTAAGGGCTTACAAGGAACCTCAATTCGCCGACGGGGGCTTTGGCGTAGTGTAAACGGTAGAACGCGTAATAGTGACGCTTGTGGTAAAAACTTAGACCAGACGTGCCGCGGATTCTGCCGTATCCTTCCACGTCGAGAACCTTCGCTGCACTGAAACCCACAGCACAACATATACTAAGAAATATGACTAGCGATGTCATTCTGAAATTAGAGGCCCGTGTGAGAAATTCAGAATGACTGGCTGTCGATCAGCTTATATACCACTTATATAGATGCTCTTTATCAGCATTTGTCCCTGAAAAAGAAAACTCAGTCTATGGTTTCCAAAGTGAGCATATCACGGTGCTCCATTAATTAACAAGGGCGGCCTTTAATGCTTTATTCCCATTCAGAACGACCCATGTATTTTTTTCTTATTATTCTCTATTTTTTCTCCCTCAATCCAGCACAGTTACGTCGATGTGCTGAGAAGATAGGAGAGTAGTGGATGCAAAAAGCCCACGAAAAGTTCCTAGAATTTAAAAAAGCAAAAATACACAAAAATGTGTAACAGAAGTGTTTAACTTGTAAGTAAAACATTATCAACCTAGATACATCGAAATTTAAATTAGAGGTCAGGAGGCCTCCTGTCAATTACGTTGTGGTGCAGTCTGATAAGTTACATCTTTTTCTTTATGTATGTTTTATCTATCTTTTTAAAGCAGCGTGTTTTCATGTTTCTCTTATCGTCCCAGCGCGTAGTTTCCCTAAAACGTACGATTTGCCTTATGGGTGTTTCTGTTTAGTTCAGCGTCCGAGAAGATAACGAAATATTAAAATAATAGTTTTTTTTCTGGTCTTTCCCCTTCGTTACTGACCCGTTTTGAAGTGTTTAATTTTTTTATTTTTGAAGTATTTTTAAGTTTTTCTTTAAAAAAATATTTCTTGCGATTTGTTAGCGTTGATTATGTTAATAAGTTATACGTTTCGTTACCCCTACAACTTCGTATCTTGTTAAACTGTTTCTTAGATGGCTACTGATTTTTTGTTTGACCAATGAAAATGCTATATTTTACTCGTTACGCATAAATGTAAATAATTATTTAGAAATAATGTGTAATTATGATATCTGCATACTTGTTTCAGGAATACCACTTCTAAATTCGATATTTAATTTAACACGTAGGCCCCAGTAGGCTTTAGTCATTTGCCTAAATATAAGTTTCTAGTGAAACAGTTAAAACACACAAACTTTACATTCATACAGAAATGACACGTGCTACGGTACTTAATACTCTTCGCAACGATTCCAAAAGTGTACTACAGTAATATCCAATTAATTGAATGGCGAACGTAGCGAATATTCCGCACAATAGAATGAACAGTTGACGGTCCCGTTTTAAGCCCATTTAATTGAGTTCAATTTCATATTTTTGAACACTCCGTACATTGAAATACATTCCGCATATTCAAATAAGAAGGTTGCACTGTACTTTAGTTTAGAACTATGGGGTCATGTAATTTCCAATAGTTCATTGTTTGCTGCTCGGAAGACAAATGTTCTAGTCCAGCACGACTACCTTCCGCTGCAACGTTATATGTAGATTCGTAATTTTCGCGAATCGTAAATTCCCTATTCATGCTCATGTAAAGTGATTTCGGAAAAATGAACGGTTCCCACTTGGGCACTCCAAGCCAATCTTCCCCTTCCGGTGTCGGGTCCCTAGATAATTATAATGCGCATCAATGTTTGCAAAATAACGAATTGAAAAAGAGTGATAAAAATGAATCTGTTTATACCCATAGGTGGCAAAGTTGGTCCAAATTTTCAACATTCTCTTAGAAAGCTCAATTTCCGTCGCGTTAAATTTGCATGGAAGCGTGAATAAGTACTGCAGCTCGTCAGAGTGTGCGACACCTTCAAATACATTTAACGCTTGCTAAGACTTCAAAATACTCGAAGCTAAATTTTCCCATCTCTTCATGAATTAGGCAAAGACTCACCGTGGGGTACGGGAGGCTCATTTCCCAAGAACATGTAGCGAAAATTGCTACAGCGTCCTTGGAAATCAAACGAATACCAGTACACTTTAGAGCCATGCATTGAATGCAATTCTGCATTGCGATAAGTGGGCGCTTTCATGAATAAGACACCGCCCAACTATAAACATGATACTTAGTGTCATCTGTAGCTTTACGAATTTAATTTACATCCGTTAAACCTGGGATCATCGAGGTGAAATTCGTTGTATCTTCGTCCTTTAAGTACTTTTCGGTTAACGTATCCGAAAGCAGCGTGGTAGGATCTTGGACACCTTTAAAAATAAATAAAAATAGTAATCGAAAAGTCATACAAATAAGAAATTACATTTTAAGAAGTATCTTCAATTAAGCAGTTAAGTAACAATTTATAATTTACCCAAGGATCCTATGTAAGAGCGAACATAGTCGTATTGCAAGAAGTAGCTGTCATTCAGTAAATCTCGTGGCTCCAAGAAAGAAACGTAGGATACTAAACCAAAAGTCTTAGAGGTATCAAGTTTTTAAGTTAGATTTAGTATATTACAGCCTACTACTATTGACCCTTCATCTCGAGTAGCACCAAAGATGGCTGGGATCTTGGTATTGTATTCTCCTTTTTCCAGGATTTCCACGGGATCTTTTTCAATGAATCTCTGTTTCCCGGCTGCCTGAACAACAGGAGCGCTGCCACCAAAACCAAGACCACCATTTAACTTGTCTTCAATCTACATTGACAGAAGAAATAAAACAATGACATAAATTATTAGCTCTTGAGTCACGATTGCCTTGTGATGGTGAAACCTACTGAATATGCATTGTATGCTTCGGTGAGCACGTTGGCTGGTACGTTTCTTAAGCATTGGAGAGTCTCAGTGTAATTAGCCAAAACGAAGCATCCCGCCTTCTGTGTCACAATTTGAGCGTGATTTACTGGGTCTTTATCTATAGCAAAATCTGCCACTGCAGATCCGCTTTCTGCAATAGCGCCACTGAACAGACCTGTAAGACGAGGAAGAAGAAAACGTGAAAAGTTTCTGAAGAGTACTTTGTCCAAACCTTCCGCATGAGGACTTAACATGAGAAATGTTACACTGGCTGACCCAGCGCTTTGACCGAAGATTGTTACACGTTCAGGATCGCCGCCGAATTCATAGATGTGGTTTTTAACCCATCTCAAAGCTTCGATCTGGTCAAACAAACCTGCGTTCCCTGGTATTTCGTCCGTTTGGAAACTTAGGAAACCTGATGGTTTGAAAAGGATGGCCTCGTCAAATGAAAATCGACAGTCGATTAATTTTACCCAATGGTCCTAGACGGTATTGAATAACGACTAACACCACGTCCTCATCCATAAATTTGAAGGCAGTATACAGCGGTGCACCTCCACTTGCAAATGCTCCGCCGTGAATGAAAAATAAAACGGGCAAATTCGGATGGGATTCGTTCGTAGGTAACTGCACATGAACGGATAATAAATCTCTCGTTTTATTGGCATTGGATGACATTTTTTCTTATCTTGGGCATTTTTGGGGGATTTTTTTTTTTTACTTTTGGTGTGAATACGTTCAAGAGCAGGCAATCTTCCTCTCCTTTATAACCTGACTTGCTTCCCACGCTTGGCAAGTTTAGGGTGTAGTACAGGTCACCCTGTGGACATTGTGGACCGTTGGAAGTTGCATCCCAAACGTCTGTGTCATTCTGATCGAGTTCTCCGATAGGCTCAGGTGGCTACGAAAGCGTGAACGGTAATAATGTTAGCTCTTTTGGTTTCAAATCAAGAAAATGTTTACCAGGAATCGGAGGTTTCCTACGGGAGCTTTCGCATACCGGAGCCCATGAAACGCATAATAGGGACGTTTTGCATAGAAACTAGTACCAGTGGAACCTTGAATTCTTCCATAGCCTTCAATATCCAGAACAACGGCTGTACCGAAACTTATAATACCACAGATTACGAAAAACTTCAGTAAACAACACATTGTCATATATTAGTCTCATCTAAGTGATATCACACATCAAAATGTCTCGAGAATGATGCTAGTGTCCTTCACTATAAGATCTTATATGGCTTAACCTTAATCAGTTATATTGTGCAATACATTTCCCAGAAGATAACCTTAAATTCACTTTGATCTGTCTTGTCGGAAAGACCATGTGGCTTCGCATCTGTCCCTAGAACTAGGTATTTGCTTTGTGATTGTTCCACTACGAATAAAATGTTTTGTTTCCTGTCGAATTTTTTTGCTCCACTTAATACGTTTAGTTGTAACTATTTACAATCGAAAAAGACATAATTTTCAGTTCCTTGCAAGTATGTCACCGTCTTGCTGCGCAAAATAACACACACACATGAGACAATATTAAACTTTGTGATTATTTTTACCGATGCTTTTGAGTTCGTGTGAATCGCATAAGATAAAAACGATACCGTTTACATCTTACGTCCGTGTCCAACGTTCGGAATAGCCGGTCCTCTTTGTGGCAGTTAAACACCTTTTACGGTGCCGATTCTCAATGTCTCAATCATCTTAGTTTTATAAAATGATTAGTAAAATCAAATGTCGACAGGAACATGACTACTACTGAAATCATGGCAACGTCATTTCAAATGTCTGATTTAGTAGAATTTAGACACGTATTTAATCAGCAACAGCGAACTGGTCTCGAAATTTGAGTTGGTCGAGGAAAATTTCTTATTTTACCTTATTTTGTTCTGAAGTTCAGCTAGTTTCCGCATTATTTCTTATTTCAACGAATAACTGCACGAAAACCTTGCAAATCTTTTTGAGCTGTAAGGCTATCGTTTCCAGCTAGCAAGTCTGGCGAAACGCAGGACCGCGTAACGCGATTGCAAGATTGGTAGGTATATTCGTTAAGTGAACAAAAAGGCGTAAATTACTCAAGTAGCGCATTTACATATTGAGATCCTTATTTATTTCGTAAAGAAGAAGTTGGCGTTAGCTAGGAAGACATAGGACGTGCAAAGGTTGATAAAAATGCAACCATTTTCGGTTTTGAGAGTTTTACGAGCAGGTTCGTCACAGGAGGTTCGCTTGTGTTGCACAACGGCGAGCGTGAAATATTGGACGACCTGTGTTTCAACCAGAGGTCACGGTCAGGGTCCTGGATTGTTGTACAGGACATTCTTACAACAGAGAAAAACTCATTTGCATGATTTGATCCTGTGCATTTGCCGTGTAATGTGCTTCTTGATTATTCAAATAAATTAGAAAAACAAGGAATTAATACGCATCATCCAGCTGTAAACCGGAAAGCATATAAAGTTGAACGAACCTCCTCTTGTCCGTTGAAAAGTTCGTATAGTAGCCGTAAAATCTCCCGTTTTCCCCCTTTACAGGTATAAAACGACCCGTCGATTCCTGCCTTGGACATGGCAAAAGCCAATTGGTCGTATAAAACGCACCGCATGCTAGCTCGTAATGCACCATACCCAGCGCTTTTTTTGCACCCAAAATTAATGGTCGAGCTTGTGGAGTTAATAGCCAACATGTGAAAATGAAAAGGTCAAGTCTTAACCTGCTAGCCAGGATTTTTCCTTTACAGAAGAAGCGCATACTCTTCAGACGGATGCTCGGAGCCCAGCCTCCTATATAAGCGACCACCACTAAGCTCAATCAGCTCATTCACAAATAAAACGCTACTCAGTTTTCAGCGGTCCATCGCTGACCAAAACGATTTCTACCATGCTAGCAAGTGATGGCAAACTCGGCGCTGCTTTTGCAGTTGTACTCTTGACGGGGATAATTGGAAGTGCTGAAAGTCAAATCCTTCTGCCTGGATCTTGCCCAAGTTATCAAACAGAAGCTAGATTTAACCCCGGATCAGTAAGTATAGATGGCAAATTAAATTTGGGTGTTTTTTAATATAATTTCCTTGTTATGTCGTTTTATTAAATTATTTCCATTTTTATAGCTTTTGTTACACTGACGCTTCGATTATTTCGATTATATTTTATCTTATTTCATGTTCACTTCATTTGGTTTAGTTTATCACAGGTACCTGGTATGAAGTTCTGCGGTACCCGTCACCCTTTGAAGAATTGAGCCGATGTTCTTCGATTGACATCAGACCTACCTCAAGTGGCTTCCTACGCTTCAGCTTCAAAGGAGTGAATGCTAACGATCAAAGCTTGGTCAACGTTAACGGAAGAGGGTATTTCGCGCAAGGAGAGTTGAGCAAGTTGTTCGTCACATTACCAATCGCTAGCTGGAACCGTAAGTGCTTCTGGTATGAAGCGATTGTAGAATATTAAGTGTAGGTTTTTTTACACAGAGACTTCCGTGAACTTGAACTTCTGGGTCTTAAAGACTGACTATAGCAATTACGCTGTGATTTGGAGCTGTGGCAACCTCTGCCAAGGTTTCCGTCGAGGTAAAGTTGTTATTTTTAATTGCGCGAACCGCAGTTATGACTGATTATCTTTTAGAGCAAGCTTGGATCTTGAGCCGCAAAAGAACACTATCTGAAAGCATTTTAGCTGAAATCGACGGACTTTTCGTACAAAACGGACTCCTTAAAAAAGAAAGCTTGATTTCTGTAGACCAGAAGGGATGTGATGTACCGTTATTTGTAAAATTATCTTTAGACAAGTTTTCTACAAACAGCTTGGAAAAGAAGTAATGCCTCACTAAGCTTTTACGGTAGATAATTTGAATGTGTAGTTGCTGCCTTAAACTTTTTTTCTGTGATACAATGCGAAGAAACATTTAGATTATATTGCGAATTCGTAGAAAAAGTGCCGCTTAACTGTTATTGGTTTTGTTATTGTCTATATATTTCCCATATTTATTAATTATTTGTGTATTATTTCCGCCAATACCTTAAGCCACAGTGAACTGACACTTTGTACGTAGGAATTGTGGCAAAGCAATCTATGCTTCGAATACAACATAAAAATCTCACTCGGAGTTTAAGGACTATGGTTTACGTCCGATATACGTCCGACCTGGCATTTTTGTATTGCAATCTATTTATGCCGAAGCCTTCGGGCATTATACCTGCTTTCTTCTACCTAATAATTGGACACGTAATTTTCGTTTTTATTTCTTTTAACTTACATTTTTTACACAGAAAGCCAGGAAAGTCCCATATCTCGTAAGATTTTTGGTTTTAACGAAGAGACTTTCTTTCTTATTTTTTTTTGTTTTTTTTTTGAGAATCGATGGTTACAACTGCATGACATGTGGGACTCACTCTCTTGCGTAACTGTGACAATAGCCATCTTGTGGACCCTTACATAACCGCAGCAATCAAAGTTATTTCAGGAGTGCAAACTGAACGAAAAGTGAAAAATCGTAGGCGGAAAAGCAACTTATGGATGCTCGTGTCATTCATAAGACACTTTTTCATATCATGAAGGAATTTACGTGTTTCGTTCAATTTGCATTTCTGAAATACAGTCGAATTCCGATTCTGTCAACAGGTCGTGACCGGAAGGTAGTTGACAAGTCGGATAGTTGACGTGTGAAAATGCAGTATAATTGTACGCGCCTTAATGTTGTACGCGCCTTATTTTTTTTTATGCAGGTAACCGTTCGGTTAATTACGTAAAAAGCGCAACTACTGTCGCCGACAGCATCTCAAGTTTAGCAAAAGTGGTCCACGCACTTGAAAATAAAGGGGATGCGTAACGCAACCTTGGATGTTAGAAAATTTATGTACGACATTCAGTTGGAAATTACTTTTCTCGAGTTACTACCGTGTTTCTCATATTGCTCATATTTCCACCTTCTCCTCTACTTCGACATGCTGTTGGAGACACATATTCGTACCATACACTTAAATTCTTTTTTATGTAAAAGGCGAAAGATTTATCCGCTTGTTGAAGGGAAGCCAGAGTTATTTCTTTTTTGTATGTGCTGCAGTTGCATGAATGTTCTCGTTCTCGTGAAGATGACTAGGTGGCATTAAAGTCAAAATATTCATCTACGACACCTAGCAAAATATACAAAAACCATTTCTGTTTACATTTTTCTAAACGCGGCAATAAGCCACCTGCTTGAGGCTATTTTGCATTTCTAAAGCAAGGATCTCTAGCTAATTTAATTGTTTAATAAAACAATGGTAGTTTTAACAGCATTTCAGGCTCCGGAAGATGGAATTCGGCACAAGCAGTCCGCCACCACGGCGTTTGTTGGACATAAAGACATGGGAAAAGGGACGCTGTATATTGCAGAAAGGTATGATCAAGCGCTATGTGTATTGCCCTATTTTATTCTAATCGAAGTGAATTTACAAAATGTATTATATTTCAGTCGTGTTTTTTGGGTGAACGATGGGACCGGTCAAGGGTTCTCATTGGAGTATCTTAACATTGCCTTACATGCAGTATCAAGAGACACTGCAGCATTTCCACAAGATTGTTTGTACCTCATGCTCGATATCAAACTGGATGAATCAGGTTTGCCTACCGATAAGAGCTTTGGTCGAAATAAACTCACATGTTTCGTTTTAGATGCGAAGTCTGATAAAGAGGGAAGCGATGAAGAAGATGAAGATTCGGAATCTCAAATGACAGAAGTGCGGTTCGTCCCAGACGATAAAGGTGTTATTGATGCGATGTATAACGCCATGACGACATGCCAAGCTTTGAACCCCGATCCTAATGACTCCTTGTCAGACGGTATGCATGTATACGTACTTAAATTCGCCTTCTTCTAATGAAATGTATTATTTCCGAGACAGACGGCGGTTTCGAAGACGCCCAAGACGGTGAAGAATATGACGAAGAAGGTATTTCATCATATGCTTATGTTTTTAGCTTGAGATTGAGAACGGTGAGTTTTAGGAGAAGACGAGGAAGAGGACGGCGGTGATGCTGATACGGAGCCGATGGAAGTAGGACAGTTTGAAGATGCAGAGCCCGATCATTAGCATTCCTTGTCATACGTGTACCTTTAATACATTGCTTCACAATATGCCTTTCGATATACGTCTTCTGTGATCGGTGGTCGAGGCTCCCGCTGTGCGACGATGGCGTGGTCCACCCTAGATGAAAGGTCATTAGTCCTCTTTTTTTGGTCACTTGTTTTAGAGTTGTGAAGTTTAAGGCCCTTCAGTCTTTCTTATACCCGGATATCCTGGAACGGCGCGCTCTTCGTGCGAGTCGTCCCATAGCTTAGCATAAATCAGAGACTAGGTAGCTGCAGACATAAGCTATCTTAACATGTCATTAACGAGAAACAGTAAGAGGAAAAAGCAGAATAAAATCATGATCCCAAAATAATGTTTTTTTTTTTTTTTTTTTTTTTTTTTGCTATCAAGTAACCGGGGAAAAATTGCGTTCCTTAGTGGTTCCATTGTTGAGCAGGTCGTGCCGACAAATCATGTTTCGAAGCTTGGGAATTCCAGCACGATTTACCACCTATCGATTCATTATCTTGCACATAATTACGTTGAAACTAGTACGAAACACGTTGTTCCAGTTATTCAAATGAGCCAAAGGTGCTTCCCCCTTGATCTAATTTTAAGTGCGTAGCTGAATAAAGTGTTTTCAGTCGAGTCATTTACCATTTTACGTGCACGCGCAGTCAAACAATGCCGGATTTGGCTTACTTAAAGTAACAAACCAGTTTCGTTCTTTTCACGGCAAAAGAATGTTTAGCAACTGTTATTAGAAGCCAAAAAAAGCATTCCGGGATCGGGACGAGTTACCATTATGACGTCAGGGATGCCCAAAAACTTTTCCGTAGGCATCGTCGTTTTTTATACCCACTTAGCGACGTCCCATATAGACTAACGTAGTCTGTGGACCTTCACTCATTTGAACGGGAGGCTTGGGCCGGAAACGTTTCGCATTCTCTTCACAACCAAGTTCTCCGCTGCGTGGGCGCATTTCGCCCTATTCTTTACTCGCTGCTCTGCCTGTGCGGTTCCGTCTGCATAATTTGCACTCGTAGTACTTACGTGACCGTGTTTTATGCTCCTGGACCAGGAGAAAGTTGAGGTGTGCGTGTGCTGATAGAAAGCTTAGAACTTTTATGATCCTCACCTTTTGCATTCCGGAGTTTCTTGGTTCGGACTCGAAGGAGAAAAGACCTCTTCCTAGTCATTGGAGTAACAAGTCGTTCGATTCACCTTTGTAACCATTTCATTCAAGCCACACAGGTACTTTCGAGAAGTGTGTATAGAGCATCGCTGTGCTTCAAAGTGTGATCACGGTTCTATCCTCCATGTATGTGCGAAAAGTTTGCTGAAAACAGACACCGCCGATATAGAAACCGGATCCTCCTATTTGGGCATTTAACAAGACTTGACACGTGATAAGAATGTTCTTACAGTAATTGGCGTGCTACCGCCTGCTGACAGTAATTGAAGTTTAAACGATACTATTTATTCGCGGAACCTGAAAAGGGAATTGAAATCGCATCATGGACATGCCAGCGCTCACGACTGGTGTATTTGTACTCGTTGTAGGTAAGTCGAATTTTCACAAATACAGTAAAATCTCGATGTAATGTACACACATTGGGACGGAAAATTTGTTCGTTAAATCCCATTGCACGTAATAGCAGTACTGAAATTAATCCTTTTCATTTCGCCGAGACATGTGGACTTGTACACAACAGCCGCTTGTTTATTACAAACGGTGTACGTTATAGTGAGATTTTATTGTATATGTCTTATGATACACAAAAGTTTACTGTGGAAAGGAAGTATTTTGTTGTTGATTGAACCATTTAAACTGAAGAAACGACGTAGTTACGAGATGAAATCAAGAAGCTTGTCAGTTTGTTGATATGCAAAAGCGGATCTTTAGGATAGTGTCGAATACAAGGTACAAGATAGGTTTGACCAAGCTAGGAAGACGGCATACTACGAAGAAGGTATAATTGGTAGGGAAACCTTCTCGTTGGTGGTTTTCAGTTCCCCGTCCAACTACTACATCACATCAGGGAATCCCGGATCTCACGAAAACCACTTACCAACGTGCTACAGCAGCAGCCGTCTCTCAGGGCTTGGGCACGGTGACTTTCATCCTCTTCAAGCCTGCGATTTTAAAAGCCTCCTGCCTTAAAAAGCCTTTAGTGAATCGTGCTGTAAAGCTTTTTTATTATTATTATTTTTCCCAACATCCTGAAAGATAGTCTTAATCTTTAGTGCATGCCAAACAGTAGTTTGAGGATCGGTTTTTGGTTTTTGTTATGACCCATTATGGGTACGCAGACATTCCAGAGTGCTAAGGTATACGACATAGTTGAGTTCTCGAAGATCCGGCATCGAGGCATGATTCACGGTTTTGCCCTTTAGCCATAGACGTTTTTCTGGGTTCATCCCAAGCACATGAGCCTCCTTAACGGAAGAATTCGATCTTGTTAGGATGTCATTAAAGTTAATGACCCCCTTCTGATGCTGTTGCCGCGCTCTTGATTTATTACAATGTATTCTTTTTTTCTGTTTTGAAGGGACCTTGGTGAGCCAGGTGGCGAGTATGCCGCCTTGGAAATCGGAAGTCGGTGGTAGCGGGAATGTGCTGATATCGCCACACAAGGCGGACTGTGAAACGAAACGCGATGGGTATTACCCAGATTACGAGTCGGGGTGCCGGAGTTACTACTTCTGTTCGGGTGGCTTCAAAGCGACTTACTTGTGTGCCAATGAAGGAGTTTTTGATGGGACACGTTGTGTAAGTGCCAGTCAATATCAATGTCCCTCCGTGCCCCGTGGCCAGCAAGATTGTGTGGGTTTATCCACTGGCTACTATCACGATTTGTCCACCCGGTGCAGGAACTACTTCTTTTGTCTTGGTGGCTTCAAAATGATCACGTTGACTTGTTCAGGAGGCCGACTCTTCGATGGCAAAAAGTGCGTAGATCCGGCATCTTATCTCTGCCCGTTTGCCACATACGAGGAGCGCAATTCACCGAACAAGTTGCCTCCTAGTTATTCGTCCCTGACGCTAATGGTCAATCCCAGCGATACGCAGGGAAGGATAAAAGGGAGTCAGTTGCAACAAAAAGACACCGAAACTACTGCAGAAGAGAAGACCAAAAAAGAAGAGATACCTTACTCTTCCGAGTGCGAAGCCAAGTACGGTTTCTTCGTCAATAAAGGGTCGGGATGCCGAAGTTATCATTTCTGTATCAACGGCATCCGCACCAACTTAAGTTGCAGTAGAGACATGGTATTCAATGGACAGGTTTGTGTAAACCAGCAATTTTATCACTGTCCAGAATCGGGCATTAATCACGTGGATCAAGACCTTTCCCACATCCATGGGGCGGACTTTGCAAACCTCTCCGAAGAAACACGGAACTATTGTCTCAATAAATCTGATGGTGTGTATGTAAATCGAAGTTCAGGATGCAAAAACTACTTCTTGTGTACAGGGGGACTTCAGGTCAGTTTCAATTGCCCCGATGGCTTGTTATTTGACGGCCATCGTTGCATTAAAGCGAGCGAAGTGGTGTGTTCTGCAATAACACGGACATCTTCGAAATTAGACGAGGATGATGTGTGCGTAGGGCGCATTGATGGATTTTACTCAGATGCTATAAAGGGAGATTGTCGGAGTTACGTCCATTGTGAACAGGAAAGGAATATAGGGGCAGGACAGTGTCCCGATGAGCTCTTTTTTTCGTCATCGCTACAGCAGTGCGTGGCAGAGAGCCAACCGAGTTGCAGGAATGAACCCGCACCTACAACGGATTCCTTTACGGAAGCCGGACCAACCTCCTTATAGCTACACTTGTTTAAAATGAAGCCGTTCACTGTATTGACTTGCCTGTCTTACCTTGATGTGTTCTCCCATATAGTTTTATTTATTTACCTACAGTTTCTTCCACTAGCAGAAGCCCGTAAAGGAACAATGAGAATTGCATTAGTTGCGTTGTGGTTTGAAATCAGTATAGTCATGTGCGTAGTTTCTTTGATCCCTTCACAGGTAGCGTACTGAGCCAGTGTACTGTTTTATTTGTCGCACCCCCCTCACTTCTCCCTTCGCATTCGTGTGAATAACATGTGGTCATTTCGAGGTTTGCCAAACGTTACAAAGTATTATTATTATTATTATTGAAGAGACTGTGGTTGCTCCTTCGTTGCATCAGTTGACATGCTTCGGAAAAGATGAAATTATGAATTACACCTATTCTCTGTCAATGTGCATTTTTGTATTTACAGGATGGAGCACATGTGGAAAAATGAAATAAATAAACAGATTTAAATAACAGAATAAAGGGAGTTTGCCCAACTTTGAAATAACCGCAACAGACGCCCTTATACTTAGTTTTGACTGCAGCCATATTTACAGTAAACCACATTTTTTGGTGAGATATTTTACGTGGCTTTTTTAGTGCACGCCAAGCACCACCAGGAACTTGGTCTAGTCAAGGTAATTTAACTCGAGCATTTGGGATAAGCTCGAATACACTCGCCTTCTTTATGGCCTTTCTGGCTTGCCTGGATAAAGGAGCTGGCTTTTCGCAGCGCAGGTTCGTGCTTGACATTGGCCTCCAGATGGCTTAATTCCGTGGCTTGCCTAGTAATTGAAATACATACAGAAAGGGAAATTACAAGCAAATTTGGGGCCATTAATTGCGTTTTGTTAATTACTGTAGGTCTTGGACGAGCTTAGTCATCTTCTGCCCTTCTGCATTACCGAATACACCTGTTTTCGTGGTTAGTTCACACAAAGCTCGTTTCTTGCATTCCTCTTCATAAACCCATGCTCCACCGACACGACGGAATTCTTCCTCCATGAGAGCCAAGATTTCGATGATTTTGGTAAGATTATATTCCTCCGTTTCATCGTGCAATGATCGTTTGTATCCATGACCATTGCCTTGGTAACCGTAGCCTCCGAACCTAGTTCCTGTAATATAACTCGGTGAGTTTCTCTTACTCTTAAAAAAAATCAACTTGAATTGTGTAAAGCTGAAGCGTTAACAAAGCGATTCTGACAAGCGATTGTTTACAGCAATGGCTTTATGACAGTGTGACACACTTACCGAAAAGAGAGCCCGCGAGTAGGTAGATGAGCATCAAGCCCGCAAATAAAGCAAAGGAAATGGCCAAGATGATGAAGAGTGCATAAGAAGCGGAAATGGTAGAACTGCTGTTTAGGAAAAGGAAACGAGCCGTGGAGTCCAAAGACTGTTCTTGGTTAAATGGAGCTTCATCTTCGGGAGTAGATCTTTGATCTTGTATGCCGTTAACGAGGTCTATATACATGTGGGTGAAATGAGGTGGGAAAATACACAGAAAAAGAAAGCGATAAGATTCTTTCCGCTTATGAACATACGGCGTCACCACCCTTTCTATTTTAAGTAGTTAAGTCTTTGTCGTAAACAAGTTCCGACCCAATTAATACTGCGGAAGTTGAGATTAAAAGGATGGGTGTGCGTAACTTTCGTGCTTTGGAGTTAGTACGTTTCATTTGGAGCGTGCAAAAATTTGGGATTGTGCGCTAACCCTAAACTGCGCTCGAGTTTTCACCGTGCACGCTTATGCCTTTGCCATTGAGCACGTGTACTTTGCTCTGCCTAACCTGATGCCAAGAGGTACGCAATTGCCGCTGCAATCAAGAACGCCAAGAAGATGGCAGCGGAGAGGCCCAGGATTAATAAAAGGGCATTGGTATAGGTAATAGTCGAAGATGTCGAGGTTAGGTTAATAAAGAGGAAGCGAGCAGCTTCACTCAAATTCTCGCTCACATCTTCTGTTACAGGAGAAATGCCGCTGCTTCGGCCTTCTAAATAATTGCTGGCCACCCCTGGAAATTTTCTTTTTAGTTATTTGATTATTTGTAAATGTTTAGAATTTATATAAGCCCGTGATTCAAATACTACTCATATTTTTAAATAAATCCGTTTCGAGTGAGAGTAAAAATCATAGTATCACTTACTCACGACAGGATCCAGAAATGTTTTGAAGCTGATCGCAGAAACTGAACTTAAGCCAAGGCAGGCAATTATAGCAAGCGATTTGGGAACTGCCATCTGAAATTCAAAAATCATTATAAGATTGTTGGAAGTAGAAATCGAGAAGAGCCGTTTACATCTATGAGTTTTCACCCAAAATTGGTTTATTTCGCGTAGAAGTGATCAGTGCAGGGCAAATGCTTTGTCACAGCGAAGACTAACAAGTGAAACTTTGCAGCTTCCCTAGAACCACGGAAACATTCGTTTAAGTCACTTAGACTCACCTTAGAAGAATTTGTTTGAATTATATACTGAACACGGTGATCACGTTACGAACTACCAAGACCAAATGCGATGCTCTTCAAGAGGATTTCTGCTTTTATTTCTAAGGTACCTGGATCCTGTGGGCCTGGCTGCTCACTGGAGTTATTGTTTCATGCATGACGTTCCCATAGTACACTATCACACAACCGACACATACCAGTTACTGTAACACAACACAACGCAATAACACTTAGCTATATGAATGGTTTAATTGTTGAGCAGGTCCATTTGTGGAATTACGGAAGTGTTTAAATTGGCACACATTTCAAGTGACGATAACTAGGCAAACTGACACGCCGCTTATGTAATATAACGTACATTGCTGTTTTCACTTGTAGAACGTTTTCTTCTAAGTCTCATGTAAAACACAAAGCAAGCAACTTCCCATTTTACATGCGTTAAGTTAGTTTGACTACTTCAAGTTTTGAGATTTAAAACCACGAATTATTACTATTAAAAATTTGATAATTGTTTTAAAGGTAAATGTGTTACCGTGAGCTTCGATGCACAAGCTCCGTTCTGTAGATACGCAGGCCGAGTTTCGGACGCTTCATGACCTTTACACAGCAAGGTTCCGTACGTGAAAGACGCGTGAAAATGTGTCTCAGTACGTAATTCTGTCTTGTTCCCGCTACTTTCACACGTCATTAGAAGCCCATATCATAACGCCTGTTTGATGCACTGAAAATCTCCATGAGCCATATCAAAGAGCATGCATGGCTTACTAAATCACCCAATTCAACACTTTTGGTGGATTAAGTTCAGCCTTTTGCTGTTAAATACGAGTCCTGTTCAAGAAAAGAGCTTCCACATACCATTACGCTATAACACACAATTCTGAAAGAGTAAATCACTTAGTTTATGGGTAGGTTTTGCTTTGAGTTCAACGGCGTCAAGCTTTCGTACATCTGTCAAACCCAAAGCGGAAGGCAGTGTTGTATAATTGCTAGGAAGGAACTTGGAGTTTTAACCAAATTGGCTAGTACGGCTTTGCTTGGCCATGGATTGTGGATGCCAAAGGATCCATAGCACGTTGTTGGTAAGACACATATGTGTTCACTTGAACAGAACGTCCATGCATTAGTCGTAACGGGACCCATGTAAACTCACATATCGGAGTCAATTACCACCTCAGTTAAGAATACTTCCGAAACATCAATGCAGTCAAGGGCGGAAATAGGGCCAAACGCTAAAAACTTCATCCGGATAATCTTCACACAGAAAGCGATTCGAAGTAAGCTACTAGGCACTAGCTCGAGAGAACAAATCATAGTAATTTTGTCCCTTCTTGAAACATATTGCAAATTGCTTTAAGTTCGCTGCTTTTCAGATTAGTTTATCGATGCCATTGCCCTCTTCATTGTTGATGCTGGCAAATCTCGTGAGAGGTATTGCCCCAGGAACAGCTTTCAGCGACAGTAGGCCGTTAGAATTTGAAGAGGCATAACAAAGCCGACGAAAAGGGTAATCAAGACATTGCCTGCAAGCTTTGCTGATGTTTCACTACCTAAAATTCAAATGAGAAGTTTACTTGTAACATGCTTTCGTACTAGAACTTCTATGAAATTTTGATACCTAGGTGACTGAAATAGGCCTATTTACTCCAAGAAAGGGTCGAAACTACCTCTTCGCATTCTATTTGCGAAGGGTAAAAGTGTCCTCCGAAAGGCCTTAACTGTAGGTGTGCCATGTTTTCGTTCATTTCACCTTGTGGAATTTGCTTGTAACCGATACACGATTAACAGCGTTTTTGCCTTGTTCAGAGTTAAAAGTGAGTTTCATGAACTGTAATAAGCCAATGAAAGAGGATCGAGTTGCACGGCCAGAGCTCATCTTTCGGAAATTTGTCTCGTGGTTGAAATAGTGGTGGTGTTATGGCAAAACCTTTATAGCTATAGCATGAAGTACCTTGCATGGAGTCTTTCAAGTGAAGAAGTCTACCCATAAAGATCAAAATGCCTTACTGTATGTTGTCGCAACCTGTACGTGTTCACCTGAGCATGAGAGGGTACTTATGCTCGGCCGACTTCTTAACAATATCATTTGAGCTTTCGTGTTCTTGTAGACAACAACCTCCCACTACACATTGGACATATTTTATTGTAAAGGTAAATTTAAAATTTTCAGTTGTCATCAGAAACATTTAACGACACCTTGGTTTGTAACTAGATACCAAGCAGACATGGAAGCTCTTAGTAATTTGGTGGAATATTACACGACTGGGTCAGAAGACACTAGTTTCAGTGAAAACGCGAGATTCTTGTACGTTTACAATTCGACAACTCTGATTGCATCCGTAGGCGCAATAGTGGGACTTATTTTGCTGGGTTCATTGCTGTGGATCGCTGTCTCAGCTGCTCTTCACAGTGACTTTAAAGGTTACGGCAACTCCTATGGTCATGGTGGCTATCGCAAACGCAGGTTTGTTGGTAAGGTTAATTTTTTTTAAAAGGTCGTTTTCTTTTTTAATTAGAAAGAAATTAAATAAATGAAAACTCTTTGGTAGTTGATGAAGAAGAAGAGCGGGAGTATACCTTTATGGAACTCTTAGCTATGTTGGATGAAACTTTCCGCAAATTTCATGTTGCCACTGCAGACTGCCAAAAACGAGCGATTTGCGAAGCTCATGTCCCCGGTGCTGAAGACATTGTTGGACCCGCTGCCTATAAAATTACCATGATTTTCAGGTAAAGGCAGATTAACCTCAAATATCATGAGTTTCTGGAACAGTCTCGGCCTTTTCACCTTTTCTACGCCGTTACGCACTACAGCTTTTTGTGCACTAGTCAAATTTTCTCCGTCGCTAAGATGTCGGAAGGTGGAGTAGTTTACAGTTTCCGCTACAATGTTACGCATGTCGTACTCTGAATCGCGTTCTACTGCTTACGCTTTCTCCTGCACTTTTGTCGATTCGCTCATTCCTAACGAAGCCAACACGTACGCTTCTGCCACTGTTCGATGTTACATAATTGTATTTTGTATAGCAAAATGAACCCGGAAGCTCTCAAGCAGCTCGAGCCCACGTCCGCAAAGTTCTTCGCAAAGTATTTTGACGCCGCAAACAAGGGCCTTGCAGAGGAGGACTGTGAGTTAATATACTCGACTTGCAAACGTAGTTTTTTGGACCATATAGAACAGAGTCACAATGATCTTTGAAGCAAGACAGAGAAACCCTACATAAACGGCGATGTATAGTTTGTTAATTTATTAATACTTCGCGCTGCCTTTACTCACAATCTCATTCCACGTTTCATCACTATTTTATTTATTACATTTCACTGCTTAATTATTGTACAGATTTGGTTCGTTCTTTATGTAAAGTGATTATAAATACAACACTGAAAAGTCATGGTTTCTTATTCAAATTTCGTGCCATTGTAACAAACACGCCCCCAGAGCGCGCTAACGTTTATTTTGGTGTTCAAAGCAAGACATGTGCTTGTTTTTGGGTAACTCAATTTGGCTAGAAAACAGGAATACACGATGAGCTTTGCAGTGTATAAAATAAGATTTGTAAATAACAAAAATTGCTTTGCGACTGTTCCGTCAAACTTTGCTGGTCATATTTCTGGAAATCATGTGGTAAGTATAAAAGAATTTCGTGTTCTCAGCGAGCAAAATTTTGGTAATTATCTACCATTTTCCCCCCTCCATATTTGTAACGGAAAATAATGTTGGTTCTGGAACAGGTTCGGCTATTATGTACACAGAATCCAGAATCCTTACCTGTTTTCGTCACCTGTGTTCCGCAACCAAAGCAATGGTCCTATGGGCCGGACACATCTGACGATAAAACCATAGAAATATCTAGACATTTTGCTGAGCTAAATGGACTAAAAGAAAATGAAGACATAAATGTGCTGTACGATACAGGAAAATGTCCGATAATACTAGAAACAGCTCATGTTCGGCCCTTATCTTCTAGTGACTGGGACATTCTGGTATGCGACAAATTAATTAAAATAGGAAGGAGCTTGACATTTTTTGGTGAATATTCGTAACAGGAGCTGAACGCTGGCTTAGTACAAAGTAGCTTGCTCAATCAGATACAGGTTGTGTGGCCGGGTGCGAAGATTCCTGTGTGGATCAACTCTAATACTCATGTTGACATCATAATCGGTAAAATTCTCGAAAATTACGCCAAGTTTTGCTATTATGACAACTTCTTTCTTAGATTCGTTGATACCACAATGTAACTTCGGCTTACTAGCCTCCTTGAGTGAGCTGATTGTTGCCCCAGTTTCAAGAAAGACTGAAAACGCATCATCACTTTCTCCAGGCGGTACCTCTGGACGATCAGTTTTAAGTGAAAGCAAATCAGAGCCAAATAATCTGGAAAACGCATCTACACTTTCTATATGGAGTCAATTTAAGCAGTATTTTCATCCCGATCAGAATCATTCGAGCCCCTTATTAGAAGAAAGTCAGCGTGAAACCTCGAAATTGAATGCGTCAGTGAAAGCTAGCATGTCTCCGTTTTCTCCTTCACGCTTGTTTCAGAGTTGTCAGCCGTTAAAACTGCGGGTCCACCCAGTGACGCCCAAAATATGTGATCATATAGCAGATCTACTGCTAAAGCGATATTCCTGTGATATTCAGCCATATATGGCAGTTGTAACCCGTTCATGCTTAGAATCATTCGTTCCTGATATCAAGCCGGGCGAAGATTACCATGCTCTTGCCAAGTTGGTTGGCAAAAATGTTGATGCCAGCTATCAATGTGTGGTCCACATTCTAGTTTTGGATTCTTTCCCGGCCCTTAATGTAAAAGAATTTAACGGAGTTGGATTCCCTGACCATGTCGTTTTGCTAACCGATTCAGTTAGAAGACAACTTCATCTGCAAATTGGTGAACGAGTTGAGATCCGCTTCGAAGATTGCACTCCAATCACAGAACTTAGAAAAATCGTTTTATATCCCCTAGAAAACACGGTAAGAAGCCTGCTAAGCTAATTGAGATACTCACCGCGTATTTGTTTTGTGTAGGTAAAAGAAAGTAAGCCTGTAGACAACGAATTCAGAAGCTGGGTGACAACGACCACTAGTGATGACTTCCCATTGCTGTTAAACAACAACCAGCACATAACTGTTCGTAGCAAGGACTTTGAGACCAACCCGTTGCGTAGCTATGCTGTATCACTTTTTCCAGACGTAGAGTGTGCGTTATTGAGTCCCAGCCAATTATCCAGTGTTTCCATTGCAGTGAAGCCCTTTGTTGACCTTAAAGATCTTCCTGACCATGTCCGTGTACAACTTCCTACCAAAGAAGCGCTTGAATGCGAACCGCTACCAAAAAAGTTAAGGTAAATTAGATAATTTTATAAATTCAACTCAGCTAGCATTTATCATATTTCATTTGTCACTCGATAGTGGATTTGATAAACTTCTGACGGATGGACAGCGGACTCTAGTTAATGCTTTAGCGCTAGATTGCGATCTGCTACTGCGAGCTGTGAGTGGGTGCAGGCACGGCAATGTTCTTATAACAGGTATAAATGATACAAATACGGTTTGTGATTAAGTATATTATCATTACGTATGCAGGTCAGAAAGGCTCAGGAAAAACGAGTCTGGTTGAAACTTTGTGCCAAAGGCTTGCTGGGCCGCCACATTTCGTGCAGTATACCTACATCAGTTGTACAGCTATAGTTGGTGGGTTATTTCTTATTTTCCGTCGAACTTTTCGTCTTGATCTCGCATTTTCTAGGAAAGAAGCCAGAGTCTTTGCGGCAAGAATGGGCGCAGATTTTTAGTCAAGGCTTAGAACGACAGCCTTTTTTGTTAGTGTTGGATGACTTAGAACTACTTTGCCCGTCCATCACAGAAGGCGACACGGGAAATGAGGCAATTTATTCCTCCAAGTAGTGCTAGGAAAGTTGCTTGAATGTTAATGAACATATACTCCTTGTGCCAGGATCGCCGACCTGATTTTAGAACTTGTTCGCAAGCTTCCTTTAATCAATCAAGTTGTCATTTTGGCCGTGTGCACTTCGCCGAAGTTACTCAATACGAAACTATACCGCGATGAAGGACAGCATTTTATAATGCACGAATTAGCGATACCATCGCCAGATAAAGTGGGTGGCATGAAAAATTCGAAAACTCATTCTCTAAATCTGTCCTTTATTTGTTTTTGTTTAAAAAAAACTAGTCAGCGCGTTTAGAAATGTTGCAAGCTTTCATTGAAGAAAAGGACGTTAAAAGCGACGTAGCCAATTGGGACTTCGTTCTACGAAAAACGGAAGGTTGTACGGTCTCCGACTTGCACAATTTAGTTGAACGTGCTCTACAATTCGTCAAGGCTTCTTCAAGTATAACAAAGTACCTGGAAAAAGAACGTAGTACGATCGTTGCGTATTTAAAACTTTGCAGTTGGGGAACCGGAGGGGCGCTTTGTGCTGAGAGAACGTCATTTGGACAAAGCCTTAGATGGCTTCCTACCGTTCGCATTGATGGGCGTGACCTTGAAACCTGCTTCACAAGACCAGAAATCATGGAGTGACATTGGTGGATTGTCTCACGCGAAAAAATCATTAATTACAGCATTCCAGTGGCCGACACAAGTAAGAATAGGCGACTTTAAAATAAAACTTGTTATTAACAAGGACTAACGGGCTTTCAGTTCCCAGAGTTGTTTGAGTCCTTACCAATCAAACTGAAATCCGGCATATTATTGTACGGTCCTCCCGGGACGGGCAAAACCCTTTTAGCTAGTGCTGTAGCTTCCGAGTGTGGTACTAGTTTCATTAGCGTGAAAGGTCCCGAATTGCTGTCCAAGTACATTGGTGCGAGCGAGGAAGCCGTTCGACAAACTTTCCAACGGTACGTAGTTCATCGTACTTGAGCATTTTCAACCTGTTTCTAATATTTATTGTTATTTTCCTATTTTTTAGTGCTCGAGCTGCCAATCCCTGCATTCTCTTCTTTGACGAATTTGAAAGTCTTGCTCCAAGGTAACTGCATTTATGTCGCTCACAAATTCAAGCAACCCATTTTGAACGTATAATGGCATATATTGTATCTGTAAAAGGCAATTATTCGATTGCTTTTGTGGAGCACTGTTGTATGCTACTGCGGTTTGTCCTGACCCTGCGAAAGAAAATAGACTAAACAGAGTGCATGTTACAATAGCCACAATTCTTGTTACTTTTCAAATGGGACTGCACACGTGTCCTGCTGAGCGCCAGGACACGACGAGGGACCACACGGAGTTCTGTGTGACTGTGACTGGTGTATCTGATAACCTAGCAGATCAAACTAGACACTTTGTCTATTTCCTTTTTTAGGTCTCTTTTTTTACTATACGAATATTGATGAAATTTTTGTAAGCCTTTGCCAAGAATATGTGTAGTTGCTGTATTTTTGTTTCATTTGGTTTTGTTGGGTTTCTGATTGCTTTTCAGACGAGGCCATGATAGCACAGGCGTTACCGACCGAGTGGTCAACCAATTGTTGACGGAACTAGACGGAGTACAAGGACCTAATAAAGGCCTCTGGGTCCTTGCAGCTACGTCGCGCCCAGATTTGATTGATCCAGCCCTTCTAAGACCTGGCCGCTTTGATGTCCTCTTGCATTGCCCATTACCTGACTACGTAATTAGTTTAGCCGTTAATTCCTTCGCGGCCTTTGTAACTTTTCTAATAATGGTATTCTTAGCTTTATCAAACACTTGACTTTTATTTGAGCTGAGTGAGATTGCGGCAATTTTTTTTAAGCTACAACTGCACGTACTGTAAACATGAAGTAATTTTCCCATTTTTTAATGAAATCCTATCGCACCTGAAATCGCATTCGTACCGCAATAAGCGTAACACAAGCGATGAAACTTTGATTGTTGACAGTCGTTGTAGATAAAGATTTTACTTTTAGGCTATTTCCTTACCCTATTTTTTTATTTATTTATTTTAAAAAAGAAGATCTAAAAGGAACGGTAAGAAAAGGTATATTTATCGACCGTTTGTTGTAGGGTGACAGGCTTGAAATCCTGCAGCTATTAAGCCAGAAAACACGTTTGTCGTCCGAAGTGCGGCTTGATGAGATTGCCTCCCTCACGGAGCATTATTCGGGAGCCGATCTGCAAGGCTTGTTGTACACCGCTCAGTTACTAGCTATTAACGACGCACGGGCGAAAGGTATAAAGCTACCCTGTGTTCCAATAACTGTTATTAGGCCCGATTTGACCCCCAGCACGTGATTGTTCAGGATGACTGCCTTTAAATACTAAGAAGGGGAGGGGTACGTGTAATGTTGGTTTGCTGCATTGTACTCGGGAGGGGTTCTAGCTGTTGGGTGTAAAGTCGAGAAATTGAAGGGGTGGAGCTGGAGTGCGAGTTGGATTAGGGATTCAAGGAAAAAAGTATACGTTATTCCCCCAGCGTTTTGGCTTCCTTAACACGTCACATGCGTACAAGTGGGGCATAGGGTGGGGAAACCTGCTATTTATCCATGTCGGGCGCATTTGCCAGGTGTCGGTGTGATAACGCCTCTGACAGATTACTGTCTGTGTGTATCTAGCTATCCCCAATCCGCATACAAAAGCCGCAGCGGGATTGTGATTTTGACTTTTGCCGCTTTACTTTTTTGCGTCTTTCTCATGTACAATGACCTATTAGATTTACCCGAGAGCCGAAGCTTGAACAATCGTGGCCCTGTTCAAGCATGGTTTCTTTCGACCTGCCCGCTATCTTGGCGCTTTGAGTGCTTATCAGATATGCTTGTTATTAATGTGTCTTTTCGGGGGGGTTTCTACTTTCTAGATGGAGGCCTAAGCCAGACTTTGAATTTCCTCGTTGACCAAGCGACGTTATTGAAAGCTGTAACGGAAACGCAACCGTCGGTATCAGACGCGGAGCGCCATGAATATGCGAGAATGTATGTTGTCTATTCTTCCTTTGTATCAAAACAGCTTACCAAATTTTCTTCTTTTTTTTTTGTCCTCATAGATTTGAGACATTCCGAGCTTCCAGAACTAAAAAGCCTTTAAGTGTGCCTACAAAAGTAATGGCTACGTTGGCGTGAAAGACTTTCATACTTTCGGAGCCGTTGACCTTGGTAGTTTAATTAGAACACATTTCATTAATGGAAAATTTTATTTGTGGAGTAAAATGGCGTATGACTAAAGTACGACTTCTTATTAAAAGCGCTTCTTAATGTCGGCATCTTGCGTAGAAAAAATACGACGGACGTTCAGTAGTTATCATGATTGAACATGTGAAGGTTTTCCTGTTAGAAGGTTGTTTATGAAGGATTGGGAGGACTTGGCGTGGTTGTATTTAAGTCTTTTAAATTTCCACGTATCTCATGAATGAAAAGTGAGAGGAGGTCTTATAGTAGTATAATAGCTGGAGCCGTAGAGCTTTATAACTAGGAAAGAAGACTTTAACTGACTTATGCCAAGAACGAGCGCGGTTTGGAAGAGAGAAAGAAAGAAGAGACAGGGGGAGCTGTGAGTGTTATTTTTTTAATCGCGAGAAGAATGGCCCTGATCTGAGCCATTGAAAGCGTCTTTTCTTCTGGCTGGGCCCCCGATAAGCCTTTGATAGGGCGACTATCAGAGTTGAGCGAGCGCCCAGGGCCCGTCCCGCGCGGTCCCGCCCGGAAATGAGACACACGACTATACAGACTTTGTTGCTGTGGCTCCCACTGCAACCACCACCAAATCACAATATCGAACAATATAAACTCACCACCCCGGCTCCCTCGGCTCGGCTCTTCTCTTTCTTACGTTCAAACTTTTGCTTAGGACAACCACAACAATCATCACCCTTGTCGCCCTATAGCATGGCTGCGCGACCACAACCACCTAGGAATAATATGGAGATTGTCAACTGCATTGATTCATACGACCCTTCCAAGGAGCCAGATACAACTTGATGGTCCCCAAGATCTTACACTTGAGTTTAGAACCGGGATACTGGTCAGAACCGGTTTTACATTCCGATTAGTTTATTTACTGATTGAAATTAACTTAGGGTCTATTCCTTTTGTAAATAATTTACCATAGGGTACTTAAACTTTGTATATTCATCTTATAGGTGCAAAAGTAGAAATTATATCAAGCTGCAGTTATAAACATAAAAAAGCGCAAAGTTCAGATGTACTTTGTTCAGTTAACGTAAGCGTAACGTTGACCAGCATTCAGTTAGATGTCTCTTTCTAACGTAAGCAGTGTTTCTGCGATATTTCCCTACACTTCCCTAAAGGCCGCGGTGAAGTTAAGCGCTTTTGGTTGGTATATAGAATAAATAATAAAATAACAAAAAGTCAGAAATTAAAAATGTCACTTTCAAAAACAACAAAAGTAAAAATAATAAGAAAAGAATGATCACACTATCTGATTTTTAATTTGAATAAAGAGCATATTTTGATAGTTGCGTGTGGTTGATTTTGCGAATTCAGCCGAAAATGTGTAGTGCGCAAAACTACTGCAACAGTACAACTCCGATTTTCTCAATCACAATTACCCCAGTAGCGCACGAACTAAAATATACGTACACTAGACGGTTGATTTGAAAAGTATTTTGTAAGAGGTTAGTTTTGTGTCATAAAGACAAAAAATGAATGGTTATTAGGCCAAGAAAAAATAATGAAGACACATAAGTGACGTCTACTAATTGTGAAGAAACGATGAAAGAACGTCCGTTACACATGTCTATTGTTTCGCTATAGCTCGTTATAATGTATTACATAAGCATCTGTTATATGCTGTTTCTATGTATGTACAAGTAACGTAATTAGATATGTTATATGTAGCGTAATAAGACGATTTAATTCTCAAAATTACTTATAATTAGATGTAATTCACATTACCTATTAAAATATGTAAAAGAAAATATAGTACATTAAAAAAAATCACATACTTTTAGACGTACCAAGCAAAGACATATTTTAGACGTACCTGAATGAACGTTTGCAGAGATGAACATACATCTTTTAATAGACCTACAATAAGCGTAATCCGTAGCCATATCGCGTTTCTGTTTAAACGAAAATAATACGAATCGAAAACGTAAGTATGCTACTTACGTACGAAAATTCACGATTGTCAACCGTCTCAACAGCAACAAAAAGGGTTTGTCAACGGCAATGTTTTACTTATAGATTGATGAGATTTTCTGTAAGTCTCGCAGGGTTTAAGTAACGTTAAAAACGCATTTTTTATTATTATTCCGTATTGTAACGTTCTTAAGTATTCATGTTGCAGGAAACACCTATGCTGTATCTGATTTGGTCAGCTATCCAACTTGTCAACTCCCTCCAGTCCTGACCGGTTGACAGAATCGGAGTTCCACTGTGGTAAAATTTTGCGTCGATTTGTGAATCTACTATCGCTAAGCTGACACAGTTACAATATCTCTCAAGCTGGAATTTTAAAGTTTCTCGATGTCACCACGTTACACTGGAATAAGTTTTATGTAGCAAGTTTGGAAGTTCGACAGAGCTAAATTTGTGTGACTGCAATCGAATTCTTTCTTCTCCTGTTTCACGAGCACGGCAATCCCAAAAATGCCCATCCGACTTCTGTGAATTTTAGGTCGAAAGTTATCCTCATAAATGCTTGCATCCATTTAGTTTGCAATTTTTTAATTCACCAAAATTTGGAAAACCTTGAGCTGAGTCTTTCAGATGAGCCAAGTCATTTTCCAAGGAAATTGAACATCATATTTACGATTTTTTTTAATATTGTATTTAAAAAGCCCGTTTAGGCTGGCCCCCATGCGAGATAAGAACTGTTAAAAAGTTTTCTTTTATTACTTAGCTACTGCCATGTTGTGCACTCAATCTTCCCATAGTATTATCCGAAATTGTTTAGACTACATTATTTCCTTAAACGGATCTTTTTCGTATATCCTCCTGACATTTTCTTTTCTTAAGTATCTCCTAGAAAAAAATGCTTGTTTCTTTCTCGTAAAACTTACCAGTTAAATGGTCTTTGTGTCCTTTTCATTGTAGGACTAAGAGAGAAGGTTGTGAAGGGGAGGGCGAGGGTAAATATTCTGAATTGGAGTAAAAAACAGGTGCAGAAAAAGGAAAATAGGGGACGTTGTATACTTGAAGTGCCATCGACTAGGAAAAGAGAGGAAGCGTTATGGCGTAAAATACCTTGTTCACACTTGAAGTCCTCTTGCAACAAATGGAAAGAAAGCAGGCAGCTCGGGCGCCCCAGAGATTGAAATTGTGCACAATCAGGTTATGGAAACTTGGGAGCGAAATAGCGTATAGCTGGTGCTGGCTGCAATCAAGCTAAGCATCGAACTAGAAGATAATGTTCTTAGCCGCATGATTATCCATCGATTCACCCGTTCACCATTTTCATTTAAGAAGCGTCTAGTTTTGCCACGGTAGCGGTTAGGTTAGGTGTTGCGAGGTCCTTTGGGTGAAATTTGAAGGGACAACTGGATGGAAGAAGCGCGTTGGACTGTCACAAACTGAGTTTTAGTTTCATTTGACTCCTATAAAACGCATCTGTAAGTGTTCGTCGCATTCTGTGGCCGCTAATTGCAAGCTTTTGCTGGCTCTTGTTTCCTGTTTTTCCAGGGCAGTAGGAAAGGAGCCCCTGTTTTGCATAAAAGGTTTGAGAAACATTGCAGTTGAGTGCTACGAGTTGCACTGAATTGGGATTTATTTGGTATTGTGCTAAAGGCAAAGTTGTTTGGCGTTTTTCGGGGGGTGAGGGGCCAGGAACCCGAAAGGCAACCTAATAGGCTACACATTGAGGTTCTATTCAGGACATGAATGGGCCCATGAAAAGCTCGTGAATAGCCCTAAATGTAGAGTAACCGGCAGAGGGGCGAACGAGAGACAGCCCCAGTCAACTTTACAAAAACGACAGCAAAGAATTCCAGTAAAGTTTTGGGGGCTAAAAAGACAGCCGTGGTCGTCTCTCTTTCACAGCATCCTTCATTTCTCACACAAAAGAAAACATCACAACATCGTCGAAAGTCAGAAAAGCCCACATAGCAGGTTGTGTTTCCTTTTTGGGGAAAACTAGACTATACAGTTGTAGTGAGGACAAAAGGTACACATTCGTAAGTGCCAAATTTTTCTTTTCATTGTGTACTTTATATAATCTACAAACCCACCTTGATTTGGCCTTTTCTTGAGAGGATTCGAGAAGATTCGTTAAGTTGCGTTTCTCTTTGAGTTAAGCTTTTTGAGTTGCTATTTTACCAAAATTACTCTGAATTTTTGTTTATTTGTTGGTAATAATTTGGAATACAGAAAACTTGTTAACCTGCTTAGCGTGAGCACCATGTTTGTCACGGTGTTTCCGTTTTATTTCGCATGCATTCACTCTGTCTATGGTAAAGATAGCTTTATCTATTAGCGACACAGCAATAATTACAATACGATTAGGACGTCTCAATAAAACTTTGCTGTAAATGCCGGGTCTGAAAGCCAAAGTGGAGCGGCTGTATAGTTGCCGGTGTGTCATTTAGAGCCTTAGAGAAAAGTAATGGTGCCTTCTCTTGTGTATGCTAAGCTCCTATTGTAATACCGACAAGGTAATTTAGGCATTTAAAAGGTGCTGCGTTAAGGCTTATCAAAAGTTAGCGCTGCGGCTTTGGGAATAAACCGAATAAAGGCTCCATATCCTTACGACTTATACACACACGCACACACAAAAGGCCCTTGTAAGAGAGCGGCATGATAAGACATTCACATACGCCGATACTTTCAAAAAGAAAGAAAAAATGTTGACCTGATAAGCTCGTTGTGATTCACTTTAAATAGTGAAATGGAAGTCTAAGGAATTCAAATCCACACGTTTATTGCTTTCATGCCGATATATCAGTGTTTGTTGTTTACAATTGCAATATTCACAACTTCGATAATGACACGTCATTAAATAGATGAGGCCGTGTTGACTCTAATTAACCCAAAGTTGAGGGGAGGATGCGAATATGGGAGAGAGAATGTTGAAAAATCTTGGAACTACAAAAGCTTCGTCACTGTGGTCGCGAAGAAGACGAATGAGCAAGTGACATTAGGTCGACTGTCTTTTCTCACTTCTCACCTGGCGTCCAAGTTCATTTGCACATTCCTGCATACATGCCATGTCATTTTGTCATGCTCTGTGTATATGTGGACGAGCTTTAGAAACTTGGAGTTGCCACTTGTCATTCCGTAAACCTGCTGAGATCACCCACCAGCAAAATCACTATGGGGCGATCACTTTCTATAGAGTTGAATTTTAATTAAATTAATATTACACAACGCCCAGATTTTCGAGACTTTTTGTCCCATATAGCTTCAAAACTTGCAGGCTTCTCATTTTCTAGATCAGATTCGCTTTCAGTTTTGTAACTTAGACGCTTTGACAACGACAAGCGATGGAATAGAAGCGATATGTCAGTCTACATTCTTTTCTCATCTCTTTTCTGTCTTTCTTTCCTGAACACAACTGTCAAGATACTCACGCCTTTTTTGAGGCAGGCAGAGCACGTCGCATTGTGTCAGTCACTTTTAAAACTGTTATGTTATTTTTCGCGAGTTAGTTTCCATGCGACATCTTCCTTTTCGGATCAGGGGTTTGTGGATTGAGATTTAGATTCAGGGTTCCGATATTTTTTTTCACTTTCGTCTTGACTCATAATGGTAGACTGAGCTGGTCGTCCGGTTTAGGAATAAACATGGAATTTGGCGTTTCGTGGTAAGGGTAGCATGCGAGCCGAACAGGACCGGTTGCGGGAGTAGCATTCGCCGGGGCTGGGGGACAATAGTACGGGGCATATGGGTAAGGAAACGGAATAAAATTCGTCGGTAACAACGAGGCTGGATTAAGCAATGGATTATAGTTGAAGTCTGTTCGAAAAGGGGGCCTTAGTTCTGTTTTACTCACTTTTAGGATATCTGAAATCATCGGGTCCGATTCTGTCGCAGGGATTCTTGCGTTAGGTACCGAAAAGGCTTTCTTGTCCTTTGGCGAGTCTTCCTCTTCTTCTCCTCTTTCCGCTTCTTCAAGCTGCGGCAGTTTATTCTGAGGGATGGGGGTATTCCGAAGATTTTCCCCGTTGTCTGATTCGGAACCTGCTGTCGGACTTAATTGCACTTCTGTTGTAGGTGAAGTGGGTACGTTGCTGTACAACGCTGGGACAGGAAAAGGGTGGTGGACTATGCTTGTGCCCACGGCTGAGGCTGAGTCAGAAAACCAGGGATTCGAATTCAAGAAGCAAGGAAATTGAGAGGAAAATAATGCCCGAGAAAACTGAAATTCGCGAGCTTTAGCTTCGCGTAAGAAAGCTGAAGTTGCTGGAGACAAATATCTGGAAACTGAGGCTGAAGTAGGAGAGTGGGTGGCAGGAGGGTGGTTCAAGTGATTGGCACCAAAGCCACTAGTTGGTATTTGTTCTAAATGGTTTGCATGGTTGATTGATGCGAAATTGTACCGCGATTCTTTCTTGGTGATCGGCTTGGGTTTACGTCTAGGGCGATATTTGTAGTCCGGGTGTTCTTTCATATGCAAGGCCCTATGATCCAAAGGAAAAAAAAGTGCAAAAAAAATCAGACTTTTCATCGTGACTTTTCTTGTGAACGGAAGATAAACCCGTCTAAAAGGGAAGTGGATAAAACATAAGGAAAAGTTTTCGTACCTTAAACGCTTAGCTTCGTCGATAAAAGGCCGTTTTTCACCTTCACCCAAAAGTTTCCATTCAGCTCCCAGTCGCTTGGAAATCTCCGAGTTGTGCATTTTGGGATTATCTAGAGCCATTTTTCGCCGTTGTCCACGAGACCAAACCATGAATGCGTTCATGGGTCGTTTAATGTGATCACTATTCGGACTGGAACTAGCCATGTTCAGTTTTTTGAAGCTGATTGTGCGCGAGGGTAACTTTAAAGGCAAGGGAAATGTACAAAATTTGGGAAGTAAACTTTCGATGGGAAGTTTTGACTGTAATAGGCCACCGATTGTTTGCTACCGTCGCTCAAGTTCTTTTCATGCACATGGGTACCCTACTGAGACAAGCACCACACTAGTACACATTAAGACACGCATATGGGCCTCGCAGGGAGTGCGATGCGCTCTTAGCACTGCCGCAACCGACAATTTTCTGTCCTGCGCGAAGGCGCAGATGAAGCCCGCAGAACGTGAATCGTCGCCTCAGCTCATGTCGTGTTTATTGCGGTGTGGGAAATCCCTCCCTGAAAGCGCTTTGAGCTGTAACAACAGCCCCCGTAAGGGAAAAGGAAACTCTTCTTCTATGCAATGAGAACGAGCGAGACAAGGAAGCCACTTCGATCCGGCCAAGATATGGAAATTCTTAGAGGCTTCGTGAACGGGAAAGGCTCCCGAGCGCATATAGGAACAAAAGCTAGATCCAATCCCTTTGTTCAGGGCTAGGCAAGCACCGCCTAGGACCTTGGAGATTACCTGAGCCATGCACCTGAAATCAAGGCAAGTGCCCAATCCTACTAGTTCAAGAGGCAGGTACTATTCTGGCTTTTAAAGTGTTGATATGTGTTTGACTTCATGTGAGCTCTACGTGAAAAGAAGTCGGCTTAACGAGCTGAAAAAAATTACTTTAAATGGGACATACGTCAAGTAACGAAATACATTACAGTGGTCTCCACTTAATTAAATAGCGGTTGTTTAAATACTGCGTACAATTGAACGAAAAGTTGAAGGTCCCGTTTAAGCACATTTAATTTAATTCAACTCAGTATTGTTGAATACTCCACCGATTTGAACTCCGTCCGCTCCAGTGCCTATTTAAATAAGTTGGGTGCACTGTACTTATGTAATGTACTATGATCAGGCGTGATAAGTTTGAAAAATTAGATTTTTAAATATAACGCAAAGGCTTAAGGGACCATAGTATAAAAATGTGGGTTATTTGCTTATTTGCGAGGGAAAATATATTGTAAAGAGTTCGTTCTTAGGAGTTTTCACGAGAACTACAACTCAGTGGCGAGAAAGAACTTTATGGTATTTCATATTTGTTGCAGAACTATAGCCAGGATTTCGGTTCGAGATGGGAGGGTCAATAAGGAATCTTTTTGGATATTTGGTTTTCGCACATGTTTACTATAAAAAAAATTGGGGTCAGGATTATCCCTATCCCTCTAGCTACGATCCTCTACGATCGTACAGTATTCCAGGACTGTACCCAGAATTTTAGTTCGGAGTACGTTTTTGTAGTTTCTGGGTGTACTTTTCATTTGCAGGTTTTTTGGACACTTGGTAGTCGCCTATACTCATTATTATGAAATAACATTTAGGGAGTGTTAAACCCTCCTTGTCCTTTCGTGGATACTGAGAAGGGATATTTGCTCTTTTTCTTGGAGTTAGCAATACGTACTTAATTGCATTTGTGCCCACACATTCTAGTACAGACGCCATTTGCGCGTTGCGTCTGTAATATGGTCTACTTTCAGGAGTCACATCACACGCCAACGTACTTCGCCTTTAAAGAGATAATATCTAACAAATGAAAATAACGTTTTAAAATTTAATGTATAAACAAAGCGTAAAAACAAAATTTCAATTGTAGATTTATTTATTGCATTTTTTCATTTATACAGCGTATAATTTCCCTTTGACGCATTTTGTTATGCTCTCCTACATGGCATTAATTTATTTTTATTTCCAGAGTTTGAATTTTTACAACTACAAAGAAAATTAAGTTCATTTTAGAATGTATTAATTCCTCTTCGAATATTTTTTAGATTTTATATTTGGTCTGTGTACGAGTGGTTTAAAAACTAATTAATAAATATTTACAAATTGTATTTTTGCATTAGCCGCTCCTTAATGGCGTAAGAAGGACGATAGGAAGATCGTGAGTAAAACGACACCCGACGCCAAGTAAAATTAGACGCAGTTAGCCCCCTTGTTAATCATTTCGTTGTTTCAACGAAGCAAACCAAATTTGGATGAATTTTTGAATGTAAATGGTTCTCCTTCTGGAGCAGGCATGCACTATGCTTGCAACAAAGACGAACGTTATAAACGTCCGCGAATTGTTTTGAAATATCTTACAGATACCTCGTACACCAGGACCAATAAAAATACGTATACAAATGCCAGGGCAACACTGGTTCAAGCATTTTGGCGGAAAACTCGGGGGGTTATCGACCATGAGGGGTGCTCTGAACAGCGTTTTTCAAGGGTAATTTTAAGGAAGTCTCTCTGGTTAAGATGTACTGAATAAAATGGCAACTTGTACAATTTGTCGTTTTCTTGAACACGGTGCATATTTTTCGCTGGCTTTTAATGCGGTCAACATTTCTTTACTTTCATAAAGAAAAAGCAGCAACTATGGATAAACATTATGAAATGTCTGGGGTCGAATGCGGTAAATAAAAAAATATCGTTACGGGTAAAAGTAAAGTGATTTTTCGTTTATTGTGTCGCGTACATTATTTGCTGCGATATTTGAGCCTGAGGCGGTTAAGAGGAATTTTTTTTGCACTTCTTAGGGCTGCTTTTGGAAATTCTGTGTCTGGTTGTGTTACGCTTATTTCTGGGAACCGCAGTTTTATTACTACGGTTCGGTAATAAACATTTTGAAATATAATTAATCCAAGATTACCCTACGCTAGCAAGTCCACAATGCAGAAACGCACTTCAACAATTAAGCTTAAGCGTATGCCTTGCTTCTAAAGACCGAAAAATAAATATGAAATCCTCATTGAAAACTGAGTATTTTATTAATCTTTGTTGCAGCTTTCTGATTCCCATAAACTTTGACTCCAGAAAGCTGCACTGCTCGACAAAAGGCATGGAAAGTTTTGCCTCAAAGAAAGGTAAAATTCTTACATAATAATTTCTATATCAATTAAGCATAGTTTGACTATTTTTTGTTTACTGGAAGGGTCAAAAGTGTGAGAGAAACATGGTCCACAGAAAAAAATATATACGCAATTTCTTATTTTTGAACACGCCGCTCTTCTGAAGGTTGCCTTTCTGGGCCCGAGCTTCACATACGCGGGTTAAAATTGTAATAGGGGGCGTTTGTGACGAATCCTAAAAACCCTCAAAGCGGATTGTGGAGGAAGTTCATTCAACGTTAATTTGTTCAACGTTAAAGCAGGGGAAAGGTAGGAAGAGAAAGGTCTCCAGTCCGCCGTTTTTGGAATATTGTTGTTCCCTTTATTAACTTTTTCTTCCGTAGATTAGGAATGCCTACCCTGGGTACGATGCGGAAGTTTGTGAATCCATGCCCTCGTAACTTCGCGAGTACTCCCATATCTTCTTGAGACCGAGAAAGTAAGCAGAAAACTTTAATATTGAGAGATGGCTCAGTTATCCTACTGTGTAACCCTTTATACTGTGGTATTCGCAGTATGAAACATCCGCGTAATTGTATATTGCTTTGTGAACACGATGTTTAAAAGAATTTAGATGTTCCGCCAGTCGTTAAATTATAAGTAAATATAAAAGACTGATTTAAATAAATCAGGTAAATAGCACAGCCCCTGGCAAAAGTTTACGCTATTTCCGAGTTTTACGGGTAGAAGATACGAGCGAAAATGTGTCAGTAGTTATTTTCGAGTTCAAACTGGACTTCACACAAACTATTGATTTAAGCGAGTTGGTTCGATAGGTCTGTAACGCCTTTTATTTGTGCCTAGTGTATTAAGCGATTGGGGATTCATCTATTATAGTAGACGAACAATGAAGCCAATTTAAGCAAGTGACGACTGAAAAGAGCCTATAAAAGACTGAATCGAACCAATTTTCGTCCCCCTTGTAGTTGCTCCTTGGCAAAGTTAGTGTAATAACTTACAGATGGCGTGCGAGTCTCTCGAAGCATTTATTTATTTAGGGGAATAGTCATGCACACAACGCATCCTGAAACTGTGTGAAAATAGCGCCGTCAGCAGTAAAGCTCAGGGGTAAAAAAGGTTAGCTAATATCTGACATTGTAGCATCTATGCTAAGCTTGATAAACAAGTTGGATTCATTGTGTATTTTTATAGTACAGATGGCAAGCGTCAAAGTATGCAAAAAGCATCCTAAGGAGCCGATTAAGGAGCGTGCAAAAGTGTTCCTCATCTGAATATTGTCGTGCAGTTACATTCCCGAACCATAACACGATGAAACTGTACCAAGAACCCGTGCTCTTACAGAGCCAGGTAAGTATAAACTTTTTGCTATCATATCTTCGTTGAGCAGTTTTAGAAGTCTATATGTTGCAATGACATTTCAAAGGGCCGTTGGGAATGAAGGCAAAGGGGTAATGAAGCTTATTCACAGGTTTGCTGTGCATGTAGTAGTCTCGGATCGTTTATACGTGTAAAGCCCAAGCCTAACTGACGCTTTAGCCAAAGCTAATTCCAGCTATCAATAAGCTGTTCGAACATGAAGCTAGATTAATATTAAAGGAATGATGAGAAAGGGACTGAGGCAATAATACGACGTAATAATAGGTTCGCTAGTCAAGCTTCACAATGGGACTGGTTAGGTGTTAAGCCACAGCCGCAGCGTGTGTTCCGCTATGGAAAGAGTTGCCGTGTCGAGTGTGTTGGCGAGAAGGACTTTCTGAGGAGGGTATTTTTGAATGAGTGGCAATAGCACGGTGTGTATGTGTGTGTGGACGTTCAATTACGGCTTGTCCATGGTCTGTATTATAAGCATTGTTAAGCCTCTGAATAGGTTTTTGGTAGGGGGTAAGAGAAGATTGTCACCACCCTATACTTCCCTTACGTAGCCCGAGTCCAGCAGCGAAGGCCGTCTATTGTTGTGCTGCTGTAGACTCGCGGCTTCTCTCGCGGACTCTCTCCTTCTCTCTTTCTCTTACTCACACACTCTCTCTCTCATGTGATTCAAAAGAGTGAGTAGGAGGGAGAGAGAGGACAAGTTTTGGACGGCAGTTCTATTAAAGCCGTGACAATGGTTGCCAACTGAGAATGAAATGGGGAGCAGCCTTACAACACCAAAAAGCAATGCAATGCCATTTCCACAACGCTTCCTGGCTTGCCTTTTTAGCTGCAAAGACTTTGTCTTTATACGCTACAATGCTGAATAAAAAAGAAATTGTGGCAAATCTTTTTTGTTTTCCAGAACAATAGGCACAACCACCCTGGGAACAATGCCACAATAGTCGCCACTGGATTTAAAAAGACTAGGTAACCGAGAGGCGTGGTGGCGATGGAAGGTTTCGGGATTGAAGAAGGAATGGAAATTTTTGAATTGATGCATCGGTGCACAGCCATTAATGCAAACCTGGGAGATGTAAACCAATTCAACCTTGTAAACGGCATTAATTGTTACTCTTGTTCCCCTTTCCCTTTGCTATGTAAATTGAAACGTTGACGACAAATATGATACCCTTCTTTTACCTTAGTACTAACGGCATAAAAACTATGTTGATTCCTGTTTGGATGCTGGACAAATAATGTGACGCAGGTTGGCAGTAAATGCATTCGCAATGACGTGAGATATTGAAAGCAGTATGTATGTGGTGAGCGTCGGTAAAAACCTGTCATTAAGTTTCCTCTTAATGTCATGGGAAGTGAGCATGACAAAGATTGGAGTCAGGAAAACACTGGTAGAGTGGTGATATTTATTCAAACTGCTCAATAGCTGTCAAGCAGAACAAAGAAACTTGGCTTAGAATGTAACAATAGTGCTCGTTCGTGTCAAAAAAGGTCACGTAGTCGATGGCTTTTTTTATTCTTCCTCCAGGGTTTGAACGGGATGTTAGCATACTGTGTTAGAAAGTATTTGGCGTTAGACTGTGAATTGTTAACTGGGTTATTATTATCTTTGCGATATTATTTCGGAGCTTATGGCTCGCAAGAACAGTGTGTGATGCAGTACCTTATTATTGAACGTTAGGAAGCAGGAAAAAGCGAATTATTCACCTTTTTTTAAAAAAACTTTTTATCATCTTTTTCTGATGACCGCGTTGAGTTCTATGCAACAGCAACTGATGCACAACTGGCCTTTTCAGCAATTCAACAAGTCAAGAAGCACTGTCAGGAGTCACAAAGGATTAAAATTTGTATAGAGAACTTTGCTAAGTCATGGCCTGGGCTGTTTGCTGTTGCTGACCACCAGAACCTTTACAATGGAGTGCAATTGACTTATTTGAATTTCTTTTTCTCCAGCCGGGGAATTTCCTTATGAGTCAAGTTGCTAGAGGAACAAAAAGAAAATAAAGTGACTTTTCAGCTGAATCTCATTGTTGTTCATTGTTATTGAGATAATTTTGTAAGCCCCAGAGCTTTAAGAGGAGAGTCATTTTGTCAGCTGTTATTTTTGTTATTGTCTCATGTTGCCTACTTTCCTTTTTTAGAAATAATTTCAATTCCTAATACAGAGTTCGGGGTTTTGGGAGGACGTCGGTCCCCGGAAACTATGCCCAATTATTAATATTGACATAGGGAATTGGGTTTCACCTCATCACAAGATGGGTGCACGTGCTGAGTTTTGATGTTCTCCTAGCTTGAATTCAATATTTTGCCTGGATTATATGTGGCATAACTTCTCGCGATAGTTGCCAGTGCAGCTCGAAGGGACGAAGGCGTGCTATGGATATAACGAAGCATTGTTCTGACTTGAAAAGGGTCCCGCACGGTTGCGGTGCCTGGCAGATTTCTGAAAGATAAATATTTCGACTATATAGCACAGCATCTTTTGAAAACGTGGCTTTTGAAACGAGGCAAAGGCTCTCGTAGTGTCGAGAGACAGAGCGAGTCGGTGTATTACTGCCAAGTTGAGCTGGCTGTCTTCTGTTGCGCGCCGAGGTTAAAGGAATGTTCCATCATACAAATAACTTTTTGCGTTGGTGACTTGAAGTTTGAATTTCGACGTGGACTTCCCGGATTTTTCCCATCGCAATACACGACGAGAAGAATAATAAGTGACACTTGTATAGGATTTTCTCCTTCGACCCATGGCTTTCAAACCATGCTTATGCCGAGAAAGGCTCCTTGTCTTCATTCTTACTTTTGTCGCCTTTGTATTCCGTTATTTATTTACTTTTTTCAAAACCCAAAGGGGAAAAAAATAGTGTCATCTTCTAAGCAAAAAGAATATCCTCTGGACAACGAAGTTGGTTTTGGGAATGAGACAATAGAACTGTAGCCTTAAAAATATGGCAAGTCAAGAAGAGAGGCTGGTATGAAAATTAGCATTTCATCGTGGAATCGTTCTAAAAGCGGGTTTTCTAGTGTCATTTTTCCTAACGAGGGAAAAATAATTTACAGAAATGTAACAGTGTCTCGGAGATACGTAAGCTTGGCAAGCAGCTTTGGGATGGTTCCCTGACTCGGTAACGTTTTCGGCTGACGTAGTCTTAAGTTTAGGAAAGTAGAAGCATCTTGCATGGAATATTGAATAAAAGCAAAGCCGATTAGCAAGTGCATGCAGTGGCGGTGCCATTCAGCTGATAAGAACGGAATATAACGGCAGCCTTGCGTGCATGGAGTTAGAGGTGCATAAGGAAGATGCATATGTACACAAATACACAACATCTTCCTGCCGTGCTTATTTCCATAGAGCGAATGGCATCGGATACAAAAGCTGCTCAAGCGGATACAGGACCTTTTCTTATTCTTTAGGATATTTCTTCCAAACTTAACCACGGTACTGTAGCTGACTTTTAACTGCAACGATGGCACTCCATAGGCGAGGGTGTTGTCCAGTGGTTTTTATGAAAAAATGTTTTCGTTTTGAGTTAAACTGCTGAACTTTTTCGGCTCAGTAAAATGGGAAATACAACAAATGTTCACTACATTTGACGTAATTTTTCCGAGCAGTTTTCGACTTGTGGCGTTACTAAATAACCTATTAAATCAAGTTGCCATACATAAATCAGTCTACACAGCGGAAGATATGTGAACCGTTCAGTGTTAAGTGACCTTACGTTTCACAATAGAAAAATGAACACTTCGTGGTACATTAGACTTTGGCACATCGATTGTTCTTTATTTCGGGAAAATACAGCGTTTCGTGTCTTAAGTATTTGCATTAAGGCACTAGCGTATTCACTCTTTTCTATGTAAAGCTCTGTAACTGCGTAATTTGTTAGATTGTGTTTATGGAGTTATTTTTTTTTTTTTTTTTTTTTTATTATTTTTTTTTTTTAGTTTGGCCATCGGTTATTGATACGTTCTAGTCGGTTACTATACTGTACTCTGGAAATGCAGTCCTATGCCTACGTTATAATCCCGTGTTTCAAAGCTTGCGTACCAGTAGGGTTGGTCTTTTATTTCAGTAAGAAAAAGGCAAAAAAAGCGATTAATCGGAAGTAAACCGTGGGAGAGCGAGTCTGACCCAGCCTGGGTCATTTGTTCGAGTTTTCTCTCAACTTTTGCACCTGCATCGCGCTATTGTTCCAGCACCTGGGTTGCTCTCAAAGGAATTCGGATAAAATAGTACTTTTTTCTGTTCCTAGTAATGTCTTTTCTATATATAAAAAAAGTAAATTTGGAATGTTAGAACGGGCCAACGGGAAGTCATGTCTAAGTTGGCACGGCATAAATAGCCTCCAATAACGGCTCTAGAATTCCTATTCTTACTAGATTTGTTTACGCTGAGTTTAAGCATGTCGAGATTCAAAAAGTGGTGGAGGATATACATAGATTTTATCCCGGTCTGTGTTTGCTTGAAGAGGCAAAAGAGGGTTTGGATCTTCCCAGATTTAATTCATGGCCGATTACAATAATGGCTGAGCATATGGGGCAGATGTCAAGTGTCAAAGCAGCGGGAGCTTTTTCCGCTCTAGCCTCAATATACAGTACTAACCTTCTTTCTGTGTTATGGGATCCCTTAGATCTATATACATCAATATACATGACGGTAACTATAACGCCATGAAGCTTCTGTGTAAGCTAAAAGGATGCTGAATGGTAACTTAATGTGTTAAGTGACCCTCTTAGGGGTAACTTTTGTAACGCTCGGTTCTTCTTCAGATCGCAACGCTCAATGGCACCCCCACCCCCTCTTGCCCCATGTTGTTGCTCATGGGTATCTCCAGGTCAATAGAGCGTGGCGGCCTTTCACATTTTTTACATATTAGAGTTAGTACTGCTGTTTTGCTTGTGCTTTTGGTGGCGAATGGGACGCTCCTATTGTTGCTGTCTTTTATTTTGCAGGAAAGAAGGGCTTGCAGAGAGCCAAGAAAAGGTTAGCGATCAGTTAGCTAGTGTCAACAGATTCTATAGATAAAGGAATTTATTTGCACAGTTGGCGCCTGTTTTTGGTATAGCTTCAGTGAAAAAAAATCAGAAAATATTCCCATTTTTTTTAAAAAAAAGAACTTTGAAAATACCAGACAGACAGAAAGACAGAGAGAGAAAGAGACGGAGAGAGATGAGAGAGCAAAGGGAGTTAAGAGCCAAGCAGCTTGATGTCATTTGTCCTGAGCATTTCCTCTTCCGTAACAACTCGCGCCACCGGCGCCGCCGACGTCGAAAAGATGCTCCGGAAGTGTTACATCTGCATACAAAACCCATTGGCTTTCCTCTGTTGCCGTTTGTATCCCATATGAACGCCTCACTGCTCCGGACTAACGTCATTGTTGCTCTTTAGTGGGGCTTTTATTGCGCGCTAAGAAATTTTTTATTTTTTATTCGTTTCTTTTATCATCTTCAGAAAAAACGCTGGTCGACCCGTTCCGCACTGTACCTCGCGCCAGAAAAGTATTTGCTCGGAAGGAGGCGTGGTTAATCATGTCGTGCAGCGTAATATGCGATGATACACCCATCCCACTGGTCTCAAAGCTTGCTCTTGGGCTTTTGTGTGTCCTATGGACTATAATGTAGAAAAAGCTGACTATTACCTATTTCGCACACGAGACTGGTTCCTTCTAACGTTTGCAAGCAAACACGAGGATCTTTGGTGTCGTGGCTAACACTATTGTGTCCCTCTGTGTATGCATATAAGCATATGTACGATGACATCCTCTTGTCGGGCGTTCCCACCGACGCTCCCCCCCCCATTCGTCCTCCCGCAAACCCCTTCTCGGTCCTCGTCCTCCCCTTAAATCCCTCCACGATGGGGAGGCGTTACACACTACAGCGGGTAAAAGTTAACTTTGTTTGCTCAACACACACATGCATTAAACCCAGCATGTTTTATTTGGAGGGTGAATCTCCATATTTGTATTGGGCATTCTGGGTCACATAACAATAAGAGACAGTTGGGTTGGAGTTTTTGGGCGACCGGGAACGTCCAAGAATTTATTGTCCACCACGAGAGAGAATATCACTTTTATGTTTACTTATAAGGGTTGGTTATTGCATAGAGACGCGTGCCCTGACATATCACAGACAAAGTAGGATGGCCTGACTGCACGAAAATTTCAGTAGGGTTTCCAAAAACTGGACAATAGGAAGAGGACGGCGTCCAGGACACCACATTTGAAGTCCTGAAAATGAAAAATCTATATGGAAATAAAAGTCAGGCAGTCATACAAGGTGCATCACTATAAACAGAAATTATGCATGATGGACTCGCGTCGCGTTTTTGTGCAGTCTGGAGTTTTGACCGCTGGGATGCAAGTTTGAAGTGAACAACAGATCGCGTGCAGTCAAAAACAGCACTCCTCCGACTTATGCGCATTGTCTGCAACCATTAATTCGTTTTTATACAAATTAAGCTTATTGCGAGTACCCTTGGACCAACCTCTGAGCGAAAAGAGTTAGGGAAAAAAAGACTCTAGGTGGTTTGGTTGGTGGTTATAGGCTCTAAAGACTACTCCGAGCCTGGCACTTTTTGTTTCCCGAAAGGCTTGACAAAACTGCCTGGGATCCTAAGAGCCACAGTTTTATATATTGAGCTTAATCGTTTTTATGTGTGATAGCGCATAGGTCAAACGGCTTTTTTGTGGGTTAGTAATTGTCTGAAGTCGCTCCCAAACAAGCTTCCCGCAGTATCGCAGCTATTGTGGGGAAGCGGCCGGGGGCCGTGAAAGATTTTTGCTCCCTTACGAGTACCAAATTGGTTAAAGGTGCCAATTATCTGTTTTGCTTATAGGAAAAAAGAGGAACGTGGAGAGAAAAATAGTCGCTATAGGCCAGGCTTGTTTCCATTTTTGGTAAGGAGGGGAAAAATTGGGAGCTTAGGGTGTTCCATAAGGGCCGCATTAGATACAGTTTTGTTGCGAGGGGGACGCGCCAGTAGCGGCAGCGTGTAGATTTAGATGCTTCACTGTGTCGTAATAAATAAGGTTATGTCTAAGCAAAGGTGTTTCGGTGCGTTTGGGGCTCTGCTTGTTATTAGACTTCCAACCCCCTTCCCACCCTCTCATTCCCTCGATTATGGTCATTAAAGGTGTAGGGGAGTTAAGTGAGGTTACCTGACATTTAGAAAAACGTTTCGGAAACATTGGACTCCGTTTGTGACAAGTTAGCAGTAATGGAGTGCCAAGTAACTGCAGCACCCCCGTAGTTAAATTAGGAACGATTTTAAATTTCATGAATTTTGAGATTGAAATGTTCACCCTTATGTGTCGTTTATCGAATGAATTAGCAGAAGCAGAAACAGTAGGGGAAGACACGGGCTTTATTTGAAGCAGGGGAAGATAGGCTAACTAGCTGTGCGTTGTCACAAAACGAATTTTGCGTCGTATTTTGTGCCCAGTATAAATACCGTTGTTCACTTCGGCCCAGCTTAGTGATGTGGAATAAAACTGCAATTTTTCAACCTAGGTTATGCAACTTTTCCTTTTATGTTAATCGCCGTGATGAATTTTTTTTCCTGAACAGTAAGCTTTTGTGTTACTTTGGGAGTATATAAGCATGGATATGATGAAATATGTTCCTAATAGTCTCATTAAGAGTGGAATTAAGTTGAAACATGCATTTTTTATTATTACTCCTCATTTAAATCTTCCAAGAGTTCTTAACTGCACTAATGTCTATCCGATTTTGTCGATTTCCCGACTTGTCAACTACCTTCGGTCCTGACCGGTTGACAAAGGCGGATTTCGAACTCTATAGCAAAGTAAAAATAATTGCTTCTGAAAGTTTATCTCCGTACTAATTTTTGCAATTTTTTTCCAAACTAGTTCTTATTGAAAGCGTCTTGATAACTGAATTAATTTTGAAACTTGGAAGTATTTCTTTTTAATTGTGCTTTTCTAAGTGTCTGACGTATATATATACAGTAACTATAATGCGGTAGTAAATCAAGCTGTTTTGTCTAAGAATTTTACAGCATAATGATTAACAAAGTTTTCAATCGTTTTCGTAATCATTGGCTATGTTTCCACTACGAACGCGTGTTACAAAGCAAACAGAACAGATTGCCGTGCCTTTTTCGCTTGTTAACACGTTCTTCCGATGTCTACTGTTGTAAACACCGCATAAATTGTCTAAAGACGCGTTTGTGAACGAAATTAGGGATCGTAATTAACAATATTTTGCTTTGTAACAAGTGTTAAGATGGCAATGAAAAAGAAGCCGCTGAGTCTTTTCGCTGATGGTTAACAACTGGGTTGAATAACGAAGTTACATCATAAGATAGTTGTTGTCCTATGTAACTTACACGAGTTGCTACCTCTGGTTTGTGACTGGAGCTTCTTTAGTCAAATCGTCTCTTTGTTCGTTACTTTGATTCGACTGTACTCACAGAAATGCGACTTAAACAAGTGTGTTTTACTACTGCGACGTTAATGCTCGTTAATAATGCTAATTAATGCCCGTTATGTCGGACAATTCCTCTTAAATAGCCTATTTGCAGGCCTTTCGATTGCTTCCATAATACAGTAGATTCCCGCTTATTCGTTAGTTATTGAAATGGACTCTACACCGGATAACCGAAAGATACCGAATAATCCGAAAACTCTTAAAAATGCGATTACAATGCTTCAAAGAGGCCTTACAAGTGCACGTTGAATATGAAAATGTGAAATACCTGTATTTATTTGCTTTTAATGAATAATCTTCATTCGTTTTTGTTTCTTTTAAACTCTTGTTATAAAGAACTATCGCGCCATATTCCACTAAAATAACGTAAATGATTTTTGACGTAAGCACGCACGGTTAACAGTATGTGTACAAGAGGGAGTCTACCGCACCACTGATTACTATATTTGAAATGGGAGATTTTACCATACATTTCCGTCTTACCTGTAATGCTGTATCTTTCGTGTGTTTAGCTACTTAATGTTCAGTTCTAACTGTGTAGGTATTTTTTTACCAAACATTTTTTTTTAAATTTACGGAAAAAGCAAGACGAGATACAGAGAAAATAGAAAGGCAACATTTTGGACAGTGAATCTTGGGAATCGTAGAACTTAACAATCACAATGAAGTCTTGTACTTGCTTTCATACCCGTTTCTTAAAATCCTAAATTGAATGACGTATTTTATTCCAGCAACGAATTTAGGCAGTCGGGTACACGTGTTCCCAATGTGAAATACAATGTATTGTGGTTGAGAAATTTTCTTTCTTCTGTGTAGATTCAGCTTGACCTTTAAGTAGCCACGCCTTCATTGTAAGCGTTAAGAATGTATTCAATGGCCGACAGTTTCACCCGCGAGTAGGCTTTCTCCTTGTTCGCTATTTATATGACACGTTCGGAACCCAACGATGAACAAACTTTCAGTGTGGTGTCAAAAAGAATCTTCTAGTCTTTACATACATGTACACGAAAAAAAATGTATAGCTTGTTATTCTCGAAAGTCTGGAAAGTGGGTGTTCAGCGCGGGCAGGGCTATTTAACCGCCCAAGCAGGACGTTAGTTAGGTTGTGCGTCACTCTACGACTAACGTTATTGCGAAAAGGTCCATTTGTTTCAAACCGAGGTCTTCTCCATACCCGGCTATGGTGCGAGGTTCCCCCCTTGTTGGATATTTCTCGGTTTGAAGAGCCCGAAAGGGTTTTGCGAGCAATGTCGTGGGGCGTTATAAGCAATTAAGTGCTACGGAGGATTAGAAGGGGTGGACGAGAGCATGCTTCCATTTGATTTGTATATTACTCCCACAATGAAAGGAACAATTAAAACGAAACTCGTCCTGAATTTCACGAAAACTCGACTCAGCTTGAACCTTTAAGTTGGAGCGTTTCCCGTACTACGTGCCGTGTTTACGTACATCATATTTTCATGTTTTTTTTTTTTTTTAAAGAATGACTGTTGCCACTCCTTAACTCGGTTTTTCTTATTTGTGATATAAACTGCGTCAATTGGCTATTTTTTGATCCCAGGTGAGCATATAATTTTCCAGTTCAGGAGACGTAACCTAGTCAGAGTTAGTATCGTGTAATGACCGCAAAAGCTATAATCCCTAGCACCTCTAGAAACATCTCATTTTTCTGCGAATATTATGAGGAAAGCTGTATTGGAACCGAGTGATCGGGTTTTGCCCGGAAACCCTGTCTGTTTCCTTGGTGGTAGCGTCGTTCATCCTAAAAGACCTATTATCCTTGTAGACGTATTGTAATGATTGTGTCTTTGAGTATTATTGGAAATTTCGAGAGGAAATAGTGTCGGGTGTTTCCGTCGCCGGATATGTTGATCTGTCGTACAACGATTGTTGGTCAGTACGGTGTACAGTGGGGACCCATTAGTCTCGGGTTGCGATGTGTTGCGGGTTTGACACGCAGATTTTGGATAAGCGGAAGGAAAGGGGGTGATCGTAGTGCAGCTACACACCATTATTGTCACTAGTGAATTGAGAACTTGACCACTTTGATCAGGGGCGTCACTAAGGTGGGGGGTGCACCCCCCAATAATTGGTCAAAAGCCGATTCGGTAAAGAAGTATCATACTCGTGGCGGTAAAATCGTCAAGTAAAGTTGGTGTAATTAACACTCCACCTCCCAATGAAAACATCCTCGCAACGCCTCTGACTTTGATACATTTGGGCACTTTGCCTGAATTCAGACGACATGTGAGCAATAATTTCAACCACGAGGCTCCAAGAGCTTTTGCATTTTATGCTTGGCGATGATAGGATGACCAAGCAGGAAATGCTGGGAGCCGGTAGAGGTGATGGAAAGACTGGTGAGAAGAATACTAGCCTAATGAAGAAAGACGTCTTGACGGTGGAGGATTTTCTACATGACAGATGGTGAAAACCTGCAGGCTACAAATCTTAAGATGTTTTTCTTGCTTCGCTAAGCTTAGCGTTTAACGCACTCAAGGTTTAGTTGAGTACTCAAGTTTTATGCTCCCTTTGAAATCGAAGACGTGAGTTATTACAAGTTTCGTCGTGTAAGCACCGGTTTTAGAACAAATCCGTGTATTTCTATTATTTTGTTTTTGTGGATCCCGCAAAAAGCTGTGTAACGGCTAGAAAAGGGGAAAATGGAATGCGGAGTAGTTTAGCAATGTGTAACGGCCAATAATGAGACTGTGCAACAAAAGGGGCAGACACGTACTGTGTAAACAACAAATCTGGACTTAATCCTAACAACACATTTCCAAATACATAAAGCCCTTAGCATGCAACAAACGGTTGTCTACAGCCGTCATCTTTATTTACAGGTTTTGGAAGAGACGCGTTCTCTTGCTTGAGCCTAACTCACTCAAATAGGACGCAAATGTCTTTCTTGTCAGCTTTGAAACACCGAATGTATATTCCATAATAGAAACAACTACATGACTGCCGATGACAAAACCGCGGTAGTTTTTCTCCTACCCAACATAAACGCTCATGTAACTTCAAGTTTCGATTCAAAACGGCTGTATAACCAGGAACAAGGGTGCTGTGGTACATTTTCAAAGGGTTTTTCATGGCAAGGATTTCCCCCCATATTTTCGTAGGAGGAAAGAAAGGTAAAATCGAAAACGAGCAAGACGCTGTCAAGTTGGAACGAAGAAAAGCAACGTAGAGTAAGTTGTAAAACAAAAAAAAATATGTACAGATAATACTGAAATGGCAATGTTTGCAAAGGGAAGAGGGTAAGAGACAAAGATTTATAGTTGAACTTCAGAAAATCACCGAAAGCGGACGCCGGTATTCACCTGCTGCAGCCGCGGCCGCGGCGGCCGCTGCAGCGGGTGAATAACTAGCTGAAGGCGCGCCGTACAGAGGAACGATGCCCGCTGCTGCTGCTTGGCTAGCTTGCAAAACGTGCTGGGCAGCTTGACTATAATAATTGGCTAATGCACCGGGACTGGAAAATCCGACTGACGTCGTGATCGAACTGTTGCTGCTGTTGGTCGTTGCCGGCTCAGACGAGCTTGGATCAGAATGTGTCGCTGTGGAATTTACCGTTGATAGAGCTTTCATATCAGGCGAGCTGGTCGATGCACTTCGCTGTGCTTGAGCTCCCGCGCTGGAGGACTCGGGGTTGAAATGCTTAGCGGAGTCTCCGAGCATTTTGGCGTGCTCCATGTAAGCGTACATCTTAGCGGTTTCCAAATAAGCTTTGGTAGCTGCGGAAGAAGGCCCGTCAGCTTCATTGAAGTAACGTTGATTGTTGGCATTATTGTCCAAGTAGTTCTTATGAGTGGAATCCGAGGTGCTCACAGCGCTAGAAGTCGAGTTAGCCATGGAGATAGCGGCGTTGGACGGGGTGGTGGTGGTGGACGAAGAGGACTCAAGGTAGGCTTTGGAGGATTCTAGGTATTTGGCAGCAGCAGCAGTGACGGGGTCGAGGGTACTGGCTGCGGCAGCTGGGTGGTACATGGAAAGGCCGGGGTAAGTGGTGGTAGCAGCCCGGTACTTCTCGGCGGCCGCCTCTACCGAGTAGCGTACGGAATCTAGCGGAGTACCGACCTTGAGATTACATGACTTTGGTTAACTCATTGAAATTCTCGCAAAAGAGAAGTGCGTATATGTGCCGCCGAGGGAACTTACCTGTTGGGTCATCGCGTTCTGTTGAGCGGCGGCGGCAGCTGCAGCTGCTGCGGCCATGCTGGCAGCACTTAGCGAAGAATAAGCACCTCCGTGATAGTATGGGTTCATTTGAGGCATGGGACCCGTCACACCTGCAAATCAATCCCCCCATTTATTAAAACCAGCTCAGTGAAACCAGATGTTATCTCGGGGTGATAGGGAGGGGTGGTGGGGTGGATGCTATCGTTTTCAGTGTGAAATGGGGCAGGAAGGGGAACGACTAACCAACTTAAAACGAGTAGGATGCGTTTTAATTACAAAGGTGTGAAATCCAACGTTTTATTTCTAAGCGTGCATAAACTAAGGGGAATATGGAAAAAAAGAGGGCGTAGGTAGCGTGGACTTGATTTAGAAGCGATTTGCTTACCAGCTCGTAAAGCATCCATGGAGACTGAAGGGTAAGGTATGGTGTAAGGGTAGCCTTCTTTACGCAAGGGTTTGGGTTTCCTGCGGGGACGGTATTTGTAATCGGGATGCTCTTTCATATGCATAGCTCTTAATCGCTTAGCTTCGTCAATAAAGGGTCGTTTCTCGTCCTCTGTTAAAAGTTTCCACTCCGCACCTGGGATAAAACAACACAGTTATTCAGGCTAGTCGTACGCTTTTGTTGTTTTACGTCAGTTAACGGGTTACGTACATACGTACGTTTTTATTCTTCTGAGTTCTACGACTTATGGCACAGTTCCATTCAAAACTCGCAAAGCTCGTAGTTAATATTTAATGTGTCGTAGAGGCAAGCATGAAAGGATAGACGAGAGAAAGTTGACTTACCGAGGCGTTTCGAAATTTCCGAATTGTGCATCTTGGGATTGTCTTGGGCAATCTTGCGGCGTTGGAGACGTGACCAGACCATGAAAGCGTTCATGGGTCGTTTTATGTGATCGTCGCTTCCTTTACTTTTACCTCCGGCCATACTGCCGGCCGCATTCGGTGTCGACGAAGAACTATTGACATTGTTGCTGTTATAATTGGCTACAGAGCTGTTGCTCGGCGATGCGAGGTTCCCGTGATGCGACGAAAGATGCGTTTGGTGTTGGAGTTGGGGTGACGGGGAGCGAGAGCTGTCCGGTGACGATGTGGCAGTCGACAAGCCACTATGGTTGAGCGCATTGTTGGAGGAAGTACCGGCAACAAGGCCCATCATGTTCGAAGTCGCCTGCTGTAATGCAGGGTGATGATGCTGGGCTAATTGGTGATGTGGTGCAAAGCCAAGAGACAGAGCCGAATGATGATTCATGGCTAAATGATGGTATTGCTGGTGCTGGTAAGGTGGCAGAGCTTGGTGGTGGTGATGGTGAGCAGCAGCGGCGGCCGCTGACATGGCCGCATTCATACTTGTCAAGCGTTCTAACGCACTCGCTGAGTAAGACGGATTGCCTTCACACATTTTTTTTCCGGCTTGTTGTAATCCACAGCTAGGGTTGAAATGGAGTCGGTGTCCGTAAATGAGGAGCTCGACAGAAGCTCTTGTATTTTTTTCCCTTTCTTTCTTTTCTCCCTTTGTATCTGAAAGACAATAACGACGCCGAGAAATGTATAAACATTGTGAAGAATTGGGTGCTGAATTAATAACTTCCGTAGTACAAAATGGCTATTCGAAACATAAAGTGGGAAGAAAATGCTTCTGTAGAACACGTAAGCGTCTAAAGAGAAGTGCAGCTGCAATTGTATTGTGACTTGTCATCCTAATAAAGTGGGACTGTTGTGTAAATCTCCGTTTTGATACGCGTGAAAAGATGGATGAGAAGGTGGAATCGGACTTTGTTCGGTGAGGAAGTCGAAACAATTGTAGGATTCTCTTGAACTAGAATATGAGCGTTTCTAATCCCCGAAACAAAGCCTGCGTCTAATTTACGTCTTTGGCTTACGTAATCCAAATGTCGACGGTAGCATGCAATGAACTGCTTATATGGCAACTAGTAAAGGGTCTGACTTGAGTCTGGCTCGTTCCGATAAACCGGACAAAGTAACGAGGCTTGGCTCATATTGATAATTCCATTACTTAATTTAAAAGTCTTAAAATACTTCACGAGACACCGTTTCCGCTATTTATTTGACAACCTTCGTTTCTCTCATGAAACTTACCTAGTAAACGCGTTTCTTCCGTGGAATTTCGAAAGTCAAGAAGCACTGTATCAGCAATCCACTTCCCAAAATATTTAAGCTTTTCCGAGGTATTTTTTTAAGTTCAGTATAGAATCGTTGTTGAGTTAAAAAATAACGTAGCAAGTAAATCACTTTAGCTTCAAGCACATCACACAAAGTCTTTCACAGTATTGCACACTGCACTAAAGGAGTGTTGTCGAGGTAGGTTCCCAATAACCTTTCTGTATCCCGAGGAATTCTCTACTATAGTCAAGTATAAAGCTTACAATACGGGTAATACCGCAGCAGACCATCAGCTCTGGCTGTCTGCAGGGGTTCAGGAGCTCGCTATACTACCGCACATTTTCTTCTGAGCACGTTGTGATAGTCAAAGAGTCCTGAGTGGGTCTTTACCTGTGACGTCACGCGCCTTACACCAATGGCTTTGTTCGAGCTGCCGCCGGGACCACGCCTTTCAGTCCTGAGGCATAAAACAAACTCCGTAATACGCCCACATATGTCGACAAAGTTGCTTTTCTTCGTTCCTTGGAAAACCAACGTCTCAAGGCAGCACACATTTTCCGTAGCGAACATTCGGTGCCGTCAACATTTTTTTCTCCGCGTGTCGTACCGGGCCAAAAATAGACACTTTTTATTCGTATTAAAACATGGGGCATTACACTTTGTGTTCAGTCGAAGGCAAAATAGTTTGAGTTCAGTTTCATTAATCGTTTTTTTAAGCATTTTTAAATCGTTTTTTAAATCTTTTGTTTTTTAAATCAAGGAAGCCAAAAGAGGAACTTTTCACACAGATAACTTAGCGAGTACTTTTATTACACCAAATTGAACTACGGTATCATTAAATACCGGAAAGTTTGAATTTATTTACTTTACTAATGGACAACGCCGGGCTATTGTTACAGATTTTGTATTAACTTCATTGAGCGCCGTTCAGCTCTCTGTGTATGAATCTCCCGTGTACGGTTTCCTAGTAATTATGTAGCTCTTAGTTTATACTCCGTAAATTTCCGGTCCAAATGACTGAGTATTTTAATGGTTCTGTTGTCCACAGCAAATGAAAGGCAGTCCAACTCGTTATTATCCTGTTTTATTATTTTTTTTTAAGTAGGAAAAAGACTTCATTAAGACTGTTTTTCATACCTTATGAGACAATTATGAGTGTTGTGGTTCCGCTCAATTTCCCTATCGTGTTAGGTAGGATTAGAGGATTGTCTCGAAACTTCGCGTATTACAACATTACTGTTTTGCTGTAAGGACCGTGAAGATGGCTTAAATAAACTGTGGAACGAGGAAGTGAATTACTGAGGTGCTCCTTTGACATTTGCGTCTGAAAAGGTTGACAAAAAACAGCTTATTTGACAAGGTCAAAGGGACGAGTGTTTCTAGTTACAGGAAAAAAGCCATAAATTGAATTTACCTTGAGATTGCAATTGTTTGGAAATAAGATGCTTCCTTTGACACAGTGCATAAGTTCATGGGCAAAATATGTATGCAGGCAAAGCCAGGTGTGTCAGGTGAAGATTAGCTTCGAACATAGTGTGTTATGGCGGAAACAGGGAGTGTGTACTGTACTTTCAAAATTACATCAATTTAAAAAAATATGGACACATTTAAAAGCAATATTCGCCTTCTTAACTTCCGAAAACTTCGATTTCACTGCTGAGAGCAGACTTCCGCCATGTGAAAAAGGGCTAGAAAGGATTTGTGATGTATGGTAGGGCCTGGGCAATTGACCACCAAAGGTAGCAAAGGTGGGAAAAGTTCCACGTGTATTTTGGGGGAATAAGAGGGCGCCTACATGCTCTGCGTGGCATTCATTCAGCTCAAACTGGCCATAAAGCTTCCGAAGCTGCTCCGACCTTACGGATTCAGTCTATGTAGAAGGGAAAGAGGGCAGAAAAGGCTAGAATCGAGGGGTTAGTCCGCTTTTTCCACCTTTTGTTACGGGTATTAAGGCCACATTGTTGCGACCAAGTAGCTCCTCTTATATTCCTATCTATGCGATCCATTCCCTTAAGCTCTTCCAGAGACTTGCATGAGTAGAACCTTCAAGTACGGGGTTTTATAAAGCACGTCTTAATGCCGCTCCAGTGCAGCGCTATGCAACTTTGATCCCCATAAGAGAAAACTCTCAACCCTTCGGGAAGCCTACGTTTGATTAAGTCATTCATCTATAAGGGCTCTAATCTTTATGTTATTTCATGTATTCATTATATTTTCATTTATTCATTTTCGCGTATATTTTTCATTTATTCATTTTCGTGTATATTTTTCATTTATTCATTTTCGTGTATATTTTTCATTTATTCATTTTCTTATATATTTTTCATTTATTCAATATTGCAGTTTTCATTTATTTCATTTGGGCAACTTTTCCCTCGAAAATATTTTGGACAAACGCATGAGTTAATGTTCTTTGTGTTATGTAGCTATAAAAATGAACGCTGTGCAAAAATGAATGCAGGAAGGAAAAATAGCACCGAACGTACGCAACCGATACTGTGCCGAATAAGTTATAAGTCGTTGGTCATGGTTGTTGGGAGGTTTTGGGCTTAGCGTTAGGTTCGAGATTTGCGAGGAAATCTATTGTGGAGTGTAATCAAGCGCAAAGTAGGACCGCTGTAAATAAAGTTCAGGCGTAGCTCCTGTGTATTGTTGCGTCCACGGCGCACTATTATGTCGCGCTCTAGCCGCTGTGGTCACAAATAAATGATAATGTACCATACAGCGTCCGAGTATAACATAAATCCATTGAAGCGATTCTTCTCCTTTTTCTTGCTGACCATTGTCGGCATTTCTCGTTTTCTGTCAGAGACACACCTTACACAGTCTAGATTTCCTTCAGGTGCGTTTTCCCGTAGCTGTGACCAATGTGTTCGGCATAAGATAAAATTAATGGATGGTGCTCATGAAAGTCTTTTAGTTAATGTACCGCTTTACGGTACAGATGCATTAGCATTTTTACCGCGTGGAAATCTTATAAACGTGCTTTCTCCATTGGCTTTTCACTGAGTAGGTATCCTGATTGTGACTGTATTGCATATGTTCCATAGATTTCAATGTTTGCACGAAAGAAGTTTGGAGGACGTGAATGAGATTTCTGAGTTTGACACCATCCAGTTCCCGGGCATTTTGTAAAGAGAGCTCATTAATGGTGTCGTCTGTCGTCCTATAGTGGCTGAAGAGGGAATAGGATGCTGGATATGTATAGAAACCTACTTCTTGGTACCATCTGATAGTGCTGGCACTATATTCTTTGCTATTGAAAAGCAAGGGTGCCTGCCATGTCGCACCACTATGTCCCTGATGGATTTCTATGCACGCCCACCAAAATCAATCACAACTAGGGCGCACACAACATAATAACGCCATACAGAGTTGAATATAAACTCACAAACTCGACGAAACTCACACGATAGATAGAATTGAAGAGGAGGCTTCCATTTCGAACCGTTTGTATGTCGATAATAGAATTGGAAATGAGAAGTTCATTCCCCGTTCCCCGACAAGCCCGCAAAACGACAGCGTACCAACAGCACTTTGCTGTGGTACTGTTCCCGTAGATTTGCCCCCCCCCCCCTTTTCCGTTTTTTTTTTCTTTACATTCTTTTTCTAATTTTGGTTTGCTAAAAGAAAAACGAGGCCTCACATTAACCAGGCGGAGCTCCACAGAAGAGCGTGGATGCTGCTGCTGTGTACAGTATTTGTTGTCAAAAGAAAGAAGAGACTGAAGAGAGAAGAGAGAGACGTATTGTGTTACGCTGTGGCTTTGAAATGCTTTTGTTGAGGGGCGATAATGGAATATGACAATCCCAGCAGCAGTACCATCATCCCCCCACACAATTCCGCAGCAAGCTTTTTCAATAGATTGAAAGCTTCCTTTAAAATACATTCCCACCAAAACCTGTGAAGAGGAAGCTTAAAAAGTGTCCTTTGGGTTCTTGTTTCTTTTCGCGTTCGTACGGACACCTAAGCAAACATGGAATGCATTTTTCGCGTGATTCGAGAGCTGAATGCCACGGGGAGAGTAAAGGGAGAGAGAAGGGCTAATTGGGAAGCCAACACGGAAAACCTGAGCGCTACTCTCCAATTAGTGATTGTTACGTGGCAAGTAAAAAGGAAACCACAAAATTTGTGATGACGAGATATATGGGTGACAGGAGAAAGTCGCGGGGGATGCTGCAGGTTCTTTCAAACATCTCAACTAATGACCAAGCCTGGTTTTGTCAGATGCCTGGCATATTAACTGCTAAGGTATTGTTGTGGTTCTGCCGCAGTGGCGGAGCGCTAAGAGGTGGAGGCGGCTGGCTTCCCATTGGGAAATAATTTACATTGCAGACAACAGGCATGATCTAGTCTCGCTGTACTCATCTACTGTCACCTTTTTATTTATTTCATCGGCGTGAGCTTTGCTCGTTGCCGTACATCGTTTCACTTTAATAGTTGTTGATGTAACAGTTAAAACAATAACAAATATATACGTTATACTGTCACCTTATACTCGCGTATTATATAGCGAAAATACATCGGAGACCCATTCACAAAAAAAAATCATGGTCAGTAAGGTGTTGGGGTACATTGTTGCAATCTTGCAGGGGAAATCTGGCCTCTACAAGTGTTGGGAGCTAAGTTCTGAAACAGGTGCCGTTTTAAAAGAAGTTTTGGGTATGGTCCTTAAGGATCGGAAAAGGAGGGTAGAGCCCAATCTTGACCAGCATCTTGCTCCGTTAGATGGACAGGGCACGGATGGGAGATAGGCGAAAAGCCATCAGCTTTATGATCCCCACACTCGCTGGCTTTCTTGTCACACAAAAGCTTAAGTTGTTCTACGGGCCGACCCCCTAAAAACCAAAGAGCCTCAGAAGTTCGAGCTTTCCTGTGTCTTTCTTTTGTTGTAAAGCAGGGTGGTTTTGACCAGTTGTTGGGGACCTTTACATGGCCCAGGCCATCAGTGTTTAACCCCCTTAGCAATTTTTGTCTCCTAATCAAAGGTATTGTCCACATTGTCCTTGCCAGACTGCTTGACGCTTCCTTGGGAACTTCTTTTTGGGGTCCGTTTTAATCCTTCGTGTTCGCTGCTGGATGCGCATTTACTACAGCGACGAGAACTTGCGAGAAGTAGGGACAAAAAGAAAGAAAGGTACACTAACATAGTGTGTCCTCTTTTTATAGCTTTTACAATGTCGCCATTTGTGAAAGTGTCATCTTGTCGCATAGGAAAATGATGCGTGATATAAAGAGCCTTTTTTGAAGTTCTTTTTGGAAGTTGCCTAAAGAAATAGACTCTTAACCTATACCTTTCAAAATCAGCTAATTTGCATAGCAAAGCGGTCCGCCTGCCCAGGGAAGACAGCAAATGAAATGACAGCCCAGCAGGTACGCTGATGCTGCTTGTAGATGCTTAACTTCAGTACTTGGGATCACTTTTCATGTTATGGGAACGGGTTAGCAAGCTTTTAATCGAGCGTACTCCCGAGAAGAACGCGAGAAAATTTGAGGCGAACGTGGGTGGTTGACATTACTCCACGGAGGTGACTAACGCTTAGGCGTTGTCTTGATCGACGCTATATTTTTGCTTTTGTCGACTTCACTTTTCAGTGAAGGTTAGTTAGAGCCCTTGTCTAGTAAAGAGTACCGTGAAAACCACGGAATTAGTGTGAATAACTTCCAACTTTTTTTTTGTGGGGAGAAGGGAAGAATGTGAAGGCGTTAAGGAGTTAAGTACAGAAATTAGGCAGAATTTTGCTCTTTTAAGTCGTGGTTATATTCAAGTCTCACTACGGATTCAAAACCTTTTGTTCGTTATAGGCCATTTACGAGGAACATAGTAGGGCTTGAAAATGTTTGAGTGAACAAAGAAAATAACTTGCCTAGCGTTATCATGTCACGTTTTTTTTTCTAAAGATTGTCAAAAGGGAGGAAAATGGATGTGACACCAATCTTGTTAGTGTGAATAAAACTTCATGGCTATAATAGGCTCAGGGTCTTTTGGTAGGTGAGTGACTAAGCCCTCTCACTGCTGCTGTGTCCTGTCGGCGCTTTGCAACAATACTATTTTGTAGCAAGCACTGTATGTGTGGCGATGGAAAGAAAGGTGTGGACAATACGTTCTAAAAAGTTTTGGTTCATTGCCTCTGTATATAGGTGAAAAGTTTACACAGAGTAGTGCACAAGAAATAAAGCATTGTTGCTTCTTAACCAGCGTCACACAAAGCGATTTCTTGTAGACTATTTTTTCCTAGTGTCGTTTTGAAAGCCTCGGAAAGAATGAAGAAGTTAGAATGAGGGAAAAAGTAGCACCTACACTTCTACCATGTCTTTTTTCTAGTATAAAAGGTAGGGGCACCTCGTATTACAGTGTAGTGTTATATTCATTCATGTTCACTTGGCGAAACTTGGCTTAGTAATATTTATAAAGGTCCGTTTGCTCGTCCGCGAGCATGCCTTGGTTTAGGTTGGCTTCAGACTTGGCCTTTTATGCTATCCTTACCCAAACTGCCATTAAAAGCCAGACCCAAGCACCAAGGAGCCTTTTGTTGCTTTTGTACAAATGAAAAGGTTTCGGCGTTTTCACGCGGAAGCACCATTGAGAAGGACCTTGAAAGGAGTCCCAAGAAGTGCTATTCTGAGGCTATTTTGTCCCTTGTGTGTAATGTGGCAGCCCAAGAAGCCCAGGTGAGGCGAATCGACTCGACTTCTTCTGCCAGCGATAACCAAAACTCTATCTACTCCACTCGTTGCAACGTTTTCATAGCCCCCTCCCACTCTCTTCAATGCCTGCCTGCGAGAAATGTGAAACGTTCGTTTTCCGGTTGCTGGGTTATTTTCGAACGTAATTCACTGACTGCTCAAAGTCTCCGCAATTCTTTGAGATCTGTTTTATAAGTTTCGGTTGTGGAATTAGTGTGCATAAAACTGAGTTTCTTTTTACAACCTGTTGAATAATTGAAAAATTCACAGGTCCGTTTCGGGTCGTTGTTTAGGGGGAGCTTAACTTGCTGATTGCAACCGTGGCTAAATGAGGTGCTAAAAGAATGGCCAATTTTTTTGCGTGTTGCGAAAGGGAATTTTTTTCGCACTGAAAGAGGGTACGCGCATTGTTGGGTGTTGGTGACATTGAGTGACCGCCTGCTGAGGTTTTGTCGGTTGTTTCGCTGGTATGCCTCGCCCTATATCGAAAATAAAATATAGCGCGCCCGTTGTGATGGACAATGGCTATATATAGTGGACCCCCATTCAATTAGGCCTCCTCTTTCAGGCACAAGAGAGGACTATAGGATAAGGGAGTGGGTAAAAGCTTTTCAAGTTGCGAAGGAAAAGAGAATTGCTGCGACACCTGAGCTATTGTTTTGTTTCTGACCCTCCCCAGCAATCATTTCCGGTCGATTGTGTGCCGTTTTCCGCTTGCCTCTCATTTTTTGACGCTTTGACGTCAAACTGCATTTCAACTTGATAAGCTCATTTCTCGTTGAGTGTTAGGCAAGCTATTGAGGTTAAAAGCGAGAAGAATGCGAAGCTTTAATTAGAAGTTGGGCACGAGGACGATGGAAATCATCTAAATTAGCAACATGCTACGAATAACTCCGGCAAAGTGCGAACAAATCCCCCGGGCCCACATTTTTATGACAAGGCAAGTTCACAGGTGGGGCAGGGAGGGACAGTTTAGCATACCTGAGCTGACTGCAGGGATTGGATTGAACAAAACTTGAATGACCTGTCCGGTTTTTCAGTGCTGCTCAGGTGTTACTTTACTTGTCGCTGAATAGGAAATTCATAGCCTTCTACCGGTTCAGCAGCTAAGGCACGAAAAATCCAAGGCCTCCCAAAACGGTAGAAAACGGAGGCGACAAGCTGTCTGCCAGGGCTAAGGTGCGGGTGAATTGTAACCCCACTTGTACCCTAAAACCCACCCCCCGTTTTACTAGGTCTCCCTCGTTCTCCCTCTTCTTACTCTCTCTTTTTTCTTTTGAAATTCAAGATTCTTCTGGCCAAGTCTAAGAATTCTATTTTATGCCCTATAGTAGAGACCAGGGCGATTCACCTCCTGGGATTGTTGAATACCCTCACCTTTTGTGTTACCTGAATAGAAAATCTTTCAAGACACTTAAGTCAAAATATGGGCATATCACACTTCTTTTTCTTTTCCCTGTTTCTTTTCTTTTGTGTTTTTCATCTGTGGCAAGCCAGCCTAAGCTCTCCTAAAGCAAATGGCCAACAGGAAAAGTGGAAAGAGGTGTTGGAGCGGAAATTCAAATGACAAGTGATCTGATAAACTTTCGGTCCCATTTAGCGCCGCGTGGTTCGAGTGACAACCCAAGAAGCGTGTGGGCCAAGCTTTTTTTTTTAGTATTATCATTTTTTAACACTGGCCCAGATAGGTTTCCAAGGCGCGAGATAATGTTCCCTGTCTTTCTGGGAGAGTTAATAAGTAGAGGGGGGAAAACTTGAAAAGGCAGTTTTTTTGCATTATTTATTATTATACCAAACCTGTTCTATGGTGTCCCCGCTGGGTGACCATTTGAGAGGATGTTTTCGGACTTGGACCTCCTCCGGTCTTGGTGACGAAAACTGGCAAAAAACAACAGCTAGTAGGTAATCTTTTTCGCTTCGTTTTTTTAGCTCTTTTTCGAAGCTGCTTGGAGCGAGTGTATGCTGGGGGGTAGGGGGGGGGGGATAAAGCGAAGACCATGGGAAAAGTTTTGTGAGTTGTTGGTTCAGAAATTGCAAAAAGCCTTGCGCATGTGACCTCTTCAGTGACCGAAGAAACTATTGAATAAAGTCTCGCGACGGAGACAGAGTTGTCCCCGGTCATGGAAATGACCTCAGTGTGTCATTTCATGAAAAACGGTAATTTTGTGTTGGTGACCATATTTGAACATTCGGATTGCATTACTTTAAGTTATTCGTATGACATAGAAGACGGAGGGGAAAAAAAGAGGAGCAACAGTCTTGTATGCAAATGTAGACACGGCATTCATAGCAAACATTGACATGACACTCATTTGTCTCTCTATTTTTTTGAGCAAGCCATTTGAATGTGTTATCCTGAATGTCTTTGTTGGCCAGATTTTTTGACATACGAGTTCAGTTGTACTGATTATGCACAATATTCTGTTGTGTTTCGTGTGGGCGTGAGTGTGTGACATGCCAGAGAAACAAGTCGAGGACAGTTTTTACATGGAGCATTCACATTTTCCCACGAAGAAGAGTTTGAAGCGTGACAAATTTGGTTTGGAGTATTCTTTAACCGAGAGGGTAAAAAGGGCCACGACAAGTTGGAATAGAACGGGCTGAAACGAGGCCCCATAAGGCGTCTAAGGCTACGAAAAGTATAATGTAGCTTATAGCTTATGAATTAGCTTATCAAGTGTTTTTAAAAGGTGTGCGCGACCATTCATTGCCTCACGTGTCGAAGAAAACGCAGGTCTTCTCACTCCAAAGGACGCTTGGTTATGGAAGGTCGTGAGAAGCATTCAGGGAATGTGGGACAGAGTCCCCGCAGGGACCTTACAGAACTTGGCTTGAACCCGCACGTCCGCTGGTTGCCTTCCAAAGCCAAAAAAGATCGCCTTATACAGGTGACAGCTCCCCGGACACCTCGGCAAGCCTCCCTTCGACGAAAGTTGGGAAAAAAAGCGTTTAAGAATAACACTTCTTCATTTTTCCTAACCCTTTTTTTGTGGGTATAAAAGCAAAGGTAAAGTCACACAACCTATCGGATTTGATTATCGCGACACAAAAGCGGACTATGCGTGGAGCTGCTATTAGTGACGGCATTGTTATGGAAACATGCGCGTACGTGGGAGCATGTTGTGGAAATCGAACGCTGCGAGTTTTGCAGTTTGGAAAGAAAGGCTCAGAGATTGGGAGACACTGGGAAAACGTAAAGAGAGCCCATTGTTAGATTGTAAATAGGGAGGCTGCCACAGCGTTTGCTAGAGGTTGAGTAACAGGCCTTCCCGAAAAGCCTATCGGGAATGAACAGGGGCCCAATTGAAGCGAGTTTCGGAAGAAGAAAGGTCGTGTCGTAAAAGTTTGATAATCATGGTCTTTTCCACACCTGTCCCAAGGTTTTTATGGCGGAAGGGTAGAAGATACAACTGCAGCATAGCGCGTTATTGTGGCGTGCTTCGTTTTCTGGGATTACGCTTCTGCTCCGGTCTGACGTGGCTGAAGAGTAATCAAGTTTTAGGTGAATTACAAAAGTGACAGTAAATGTGATAGCTATGAAGGAGCTCCAGCTTTAGCTCGGAAAAGCTTCTATGAAATAAATTTGGTGAGGAAGTTTGTGCCTTGTTTTGTTTATTTCTCGTATTCCTGGCAGTTGTCTTTAATGAAGAGTAGACATTATCGTAACAGTTTGTAAGTCCACCAGAACATTACTTAAAGCATTTCAAACATACCCAATTATTTCAATCCTGAAGCCGAGATTTGCCCATGCTTCTTACTTTAGTTGCTCGTTTCGCAAAGAATTTTAAAACAGTTTTAAATGACTGCACGACTTCTGATCTTCGTTTTTTTTTTTTTTTTCGCTCGAGTGAGGCTGTGTGAAAGAAGACAAAAAGGAATCGCAGGGAAAGTGATATTGTGGGGGCATTTATTGGGCCTTGTGCAAGCTTGGGACAAAACGCAGCGGCAGTTCTTCCTATTCCCCGAATAGTTTACACCCTGTCTTAAATTGGGGTTGGTGGTGTTGTTCGCCCTACGACATTTTTTATTCGTTTTATTTAGTTTTACCGCCTGGTATTTTATGCGCAGACCCAGGAGATTTTATGCGGAGAACAGTATTTTGAGGATGAATAGAGAGCTTTTCAGGGGGTTTATGGAACAATAACTTCGTAATATGACTAACTCGGGATATAGTGTTTTAGTCTATCGGAAAGATATGAAACGGGGGAGTTGCGTTTAACGTGGCTAATGACTCTTCTGGGGTTGCTTGCTTGTTATACAAGCATAAAGCTCCCAAGTGTCAACAACTGTAGGTGGTAGTTTTTATCGTTGTGAGGGGAAAGGGAGCAGTTATACATGTGAATGTTGGTAGTGTATCGCGTTGTATGTAGTTTAAAGAAGTAGGAAGCTGAGACGCAGGTTGGATGCGAGGGAACGGTTGTTTTGCCATAGTATTGTTGACAGGCCGTGCGAAGCATCTGTGTTTCATTGTTGCAACGAGTACGCTGGGCGCTAAGGCCATAGGAACAAAAGATCGCGCCTGTTCTCCCCGGATCCCCGCTTTTGTTTCACGGAGACGTCCTCTTAACATGCGATACTTGATGGTATGCATTTCACTGGTGTTACGATTACCACGTTACCTAATGTATACCCGGGCAGTGCAGGCGGTACGTTTTGCAGGATAACACAAGGAACCATGGGAACAGCTTGTGCAACTTGAGTATCTTCGTACTTCACCAGCTCGGGACTCCGTATATATGCTTTAATTCTTGCGTGATCTTTTAATGCACTTTATGTTTATTTAGAAGCGCACACTGCTTTAGGGGGAAAGTGGGTGGTTTTTAGGTTTGGACTGTAAACCGCCGAAACGTATTTGTGAGTAGTTAAAGTGGGCACGCGAAGTAATCATAAAAGAGTTTCTTTTTTTCAGCGGGTGTTTTTTTTTTCCTTTTTCCTTTCTTTTTCTAGTTCGGGACGCGTTAATACGTGCGCAAGAAAAGTTGCACAAAAGTTAGAATATAATGTGTACGCACGATTTTGTATTGCCAAAGCTCGGGATTCTTGGACACAAAAGGGGCGGTAAACGACCATTCCCATTCGGAGGTTTGCCCAATAGTTATCATCGCACCGAACTATAATTATGACCACATATATTGTTTTACATTACACAATAGCGTAACATAGAAAAGACAAAGAAAGAAAACGCAGAAATGTTCTTTCATTTTAGGGGGATTGTTGGTTGTGGACCAGGATGTAAGCGAACTGTACACGAAAGAAAAAGCTATTAGAAAAAAATTCACCAAAGTAACGCTTTAGCTGGAAGGATGCAAAAGGCGATGTTTCCATGTATTCTTGATTCTTATAAAGTGATGAATGCTAATGAGTTATGAAAGAACCTGCCGCCAAAGCTAATTCAAGCTATAAGCACCACCACATTATGTGCTCATCCTTTTTTCCCAGTTTTTGAGGAGGGGATGAAGAAACTGCTGCACGAATAATGACAGTTTTAAAACGCGGTTAGCAGCTTGTGTGTGTATGTGTGTGCATGGTTTTCGGGAAAAAAAACGACCTGTATGCCCGAAATAAAAGGTGAATGCCAAGCGGCTCGTAATTTTTTCTTACAGCCTAGCATTAACCGAGCGCCCACAATGACACGGAAAATAGTGTAATGACAGGGTTACTCTTGCTCGTTAGGACCTCAAGACTTGTCGTTGATTTTCTTTCTCTAAACTTTTGCAAAGGCAAGGCGAAAAAAGGAGCAGAATGGAGAACAACTCGCTATGGATACGTGTAGCAAACGCAGAGAAATACGCATAGCTAAAGTTGTTCTGACAGGTGTGTCAGTTCTTATGCCGTCTTTAAGTCTCATAATTCCTATGAAACGTAGCATAGGGAAATTAACCGCTAAGCAAACTCGCCTAATGTGAGAAAAGCTGGCGTTGTTCTTCCTTTTTTTCCAGACTGCAGCCGAACGTTATAGTAACACAGGTATGACCACGAAAGGAAGAAAGGAAGAAACTGGGGAAAAGGGGAAACGAAGAACGAGCTTACGTCTCATTAAGCATGGTCTCTTATCCCAATGTTGACATGAAGGAGTTGTGCAAAGCCAATTTATGAGCCTTTAATGAAAGCCCCGCACCTTGTGGAAACCTACGCCGCCAAAGAAGCCCAAATTGTGTGAGCCAAGTAGCTATCAGTTGAAGCTTATTTCACTCTCGATCCTTTTTTTTTTGTTTGGGAAGGTAATTTCTGTTAGTTTTATTTAAATGAGAGACCCGTAATTGGTTAAAGAAAGAGGTTACCGCTTTCGAGTTCTTTTGTCAAGTTTAGGAAGTCTGTCTGGGATGTGTGTGTGTTAAGTTTTCAAGGCAGGTGCGGCATGTTGTGTAGGTATGTTTGGTTTTACGTTGGATTTTTAACATTGACAACTATAAAGCGTAGTTTCGCTCAAGAGTGGAAAGGCTTTTTGGAAAGCTTTGGAAAAACTGCTGGGTGGGCTTACAAACGAATCGAGACATTTGGAACGCTTTATTTTATATTTTTTTCCTCTCTGAAAAAGAAATCATTTTTTAACCTTTTTCTCTCCACTGTTATGCTTTATAGAGCAGTAAGTATTCCGTTTCATACGCAAAAGCATTGTCTTGTTTCTATTTGTTTCGTGTGTCTCTTGAAATAATAACTGATCCATTTCAAGTCGACAAAAGTCGACAACAATAGGCAATGCGATTATGCTTCCTTTCTAAATGGGGCCTACAATGGGGGAAAAAAAGAACCAAAATAAAAAATAAAGATAGAAGGTCGCTCTATTTGTGCTACTATTGCCCAACAAGACGAAGCAACCGGATCTTGGAAGAACAGGCCACTTCCATTTCGATATCAGTTCAGTCATTGTCACCTCGTTCTGCTCGTTTAGGTTAACAAATGCCTTAATGGTTCGTGTTTTAAGGTGGGTAACTGGGACATGTTCTACGATTCTATCTTTGGCAGACTTGGGTTCGCCTCGATCATGAGTTGCACGACAACTGATCCAACGTGTTACTTTCTAAATGCGCGCCTCCATTTTTTCTTGAAAACGGAAAGTTGATTACATTGCTCTTTGCAATACATGTAAACGTAGATTTAATCACGGTAGTTGTTCAGTCGCTGTGCTTCTTGACCTGTTTGATGTACAGCCTTCTAGAATGGCTGAACTTCTTAATTTGGATGTGAGTGTCACAAAGGGTTTCCCTGTGTTTGACGTTGGTGGCTATTGTTGTGTACATCGGAGTTGCAACAATGATTACCCAGGCAACGGCTTTTGGTTGGGTTACCGCAGCATGGACCAGTGTTTTCCTCAGCAGGGCTGAGTGATACGACTCAGCAACCTAGCCATTGTCCTGTCACCTGGAGCTACAATCGAAAACCCCAGGATAAAACCAGAAGGGTCTCGCGCTCCTTCTTTCTCTTTACTCTCTACTCTCATCTATTGTCCCCAGAAACTTTGGGAAAAGAATGGACTTAAGGGACCAAGCTAGCCAACATTCGGGAGTGCTGTTCTGAGACTTGGCAAGCATTCTTCCTGAGATTAATTTTCCACGTCTTTCTCTCCTTTACGAGTACCCACCCTCACCTCTACAGCTCGCGCTGCTCCGTACTCGTTCCTCTTCCCTTCATAAAAACTGTCCTTTCCTTGACGGTGTTGCTGGAGCTGCACACACGGGGCTCATGGCAGGATGGATGGATTCACTGGAAGTGTAAAAAGCTTTCACTCACCCGTCACACCTTTTTTTGCCTTGTCACCGTGATAACGGCAGTTGTGGCAGGGGGATGAGTCTACAGACTTTGAAACAAACACCCCTGAAATTTAGAGCTACTCCTTCCACGAGAACCCTATTTCTGTCGCTTTATTACAAATTGGAAGCACCGGTGTAATGTCTCTTCTTTACGTGGATGACAAAATTTGTAAATGCAGCGCTCTATCTAATGTCTTTGCAGGCAGGTTGGGTTAAATATTTGGTCTTTTTTTGTGCAATAATTTATTGACTCTTACACATGACTTGTACAACCGAATGCCACAAGGACTACTTAACAGGTGAAGGTGCTTTATATACTTTTACAATTGTGAACCGGGTTAAACGGTTATGAGAGTAATACTTGAAAACCTTTACAATGACAAACCGAACTGACTCGGCAATGAATATCAATGGATTTGCGAAGCAGAAAGGAGAGAAAACAGTGATGGGGTTAGTGCGTTGATGGAGTTCGTTAGTAGATTACGGGTACTGGCCTTCGTAATCCGGCTAACTGATCCAGAGAAGGGTAAGCGGCTCCATACGCGGCTACTGCGGCAGGCGAGGGCAAAGTGGGCGACATTCTGGGTCGGCTGATATTCGCCGCTGTGTTGTTGTTGGCGGAGGTTACTTGCTGCATAGCTTTCGAGTACATGAGGGAAGAATAGATTGCCGAGTTGGCGCTGGAATTCGGCTGCAAGGCGGTAGACACCATGGACAAGGAAGGAAGTTTGCCATTGTTGTCATCTGCAGCAACGGTGCCGGTGGACAAAGAAGATAAATCCGTAGCTCCGCATTGTGGTGCATTGTGATGCAAATGCAAAGGAGGCATGGCTGCCATGTTCATAGCCAGATTACCAAATGCCGCCGCTGCGGCTGCAGGAGTCGTGGCGTAGTAGGGCCCAGTTGGCACGGTACTGTAAGGGTTGGGAGCGAAGCCGAAGAGGCGAGATTTGTCCAACTCGAAGGCAGCGGCCGCGGCCGCCGCAGAACTGTTGTACGAAGACGCTTGGCTCATCGTGTTGTTGACCGTATTGTTTGGATTGTTCCCAGCCACGGAAAACCAGGACGCGACGGGATCGAGATTATTTCCATGTGGAGTAGTCATGTAAGACATGGGAAAAGCGGCATAGGGCGCCTTATTGGTGGGGGCTCTGGGCTTACGACGGGGTCGGTACTTATAATCAGGATGCTCTTTCATGTGCAGAGTTCGTAAGCGTTTCGCTTCGTCGATAAAGGGTCGTTTTTCTTCTTCATTCAACAGTTTCCATTCCGCGCCTGTAAGTTACGTATGCGATTTTTAGTAAGCTTGCGGCAAAATTGTCGTAATATTGTCGTAATATTGACTAACATTTTACTCAAATTTTTCGATCCTAAGGATGGCAAAATTCGCACAAGCGCAATTTTAAGAACTTGCAAACTTACCTAAACGTTTGGAAATTTCCGAGTTATGCATTTTCGGATGATCCTGGGCTATTTTTCGGCGCTGTAAGCGCGACCAAACCATGAAGGCATTCATGGGTCTTTTGATATGATCCGGGTTGGAACGTTTGCCGTGTGAACTGATCAAGTCGGGCGACGGCGTGCCAGACGATGCGCAAGAAAGGGCTGTCATTTCCATTTTTATTTCACTTCACTAAACCAGCCAAACTGTATAAGTAGCAAACTTGCCTTGTAAGTACTGATTAAGTTTCTGTTTGTGTTAACAATGAAGGGTAATGATGGTGTTTCACGGTGCGATGAAGCCACACGACTGACGTAGAAAAGCTATGCCATGGGCCATGGGGTTTCGGGCTTGCTTCGTTCTCTACACTAGCGGCCTTCAACGGAAAGCTATCGCAATCCGACCAAAGGCGAAACAGCGCAGCTTGCCTTGGCCAGAGAGCATGAAAAGGCGTATCCGTAACTTACCGAGCGCTCCAACCAGATTGGGAAGCCCGGACAATGAGAAAGGCGGGTTTGCCCAGCTTTATCTTGACGAATAGAGAGCCTGCTCTTTCACGCTCTTTACGGTTCTCTGTCCGAAGAAGAAGGCAAGAGAAAGGAAAACCTCCCGCAATGACCGTCATGGTTTCCGGCTGCGAATCCGGGCCATAAGGCTGGACGCATAGCAGGTTTCTCTTTGCTACGATTTTCTACCGTGTGGTACTGCAGTGGATGATATAGTACGAGCGTGGCTTATGAATTTTTATTTCCTGTTTAGTCAATAAATCGTGCCATAGGGTCTTTAAGCAAAGAGCTCAGATTGTCGTGTACTCGACAGTTTGTTATTTGTTTAGCCGCTTCTTTCCTGACCATTTAGCATCGCAGTTTTTTAGGCAATGAACTGAGTAAATAATCCGGTTTTGTCGATAAGTGATCTCACAGCTTTTAGGAAGAAAGCTGAGATAAAAAAAAATGTTTTTTTAAATCGTTTTTTTTATCTTTTATTAAATGTAGTGGATTATCCTATACAGAAGCTAGTGTATGCATTCTTATTCCAGTTTTCTTCAATTAATCGAGTCAAAGCCTTTGGGGAGAAAGACTATAGTAAGCGTCCTGCTTTTATTTTGCCTTTTTGTGATAGAATACTGAGGAACAAACTAAAGATGCTTTTCTACAGCAATTCATTAATCAACGCTTGCTGTATCGGTATAGAATAGCTGTGTCAATGGGAAAGAAGGGTCAAGCTCAGCGAGGGTAATATTAGCTGTGTCTTTTCAAGAAGAACGGGTGGTCCTGTTATCCTAGCCGTATATTATTAGATGTATGATTAATGAAATGTTGAGAAGTCAAGAGGAGTATTAGCCTTGCCACTTACGTGAAGGCCTGTTTAGGAAAGCCACGTGCAGGGCTCATCCGTTTGTTCCGTGAGGACACGGTGCACATTAATGCTATAGGCAGCGAGACAAGTTTTTTTGTGTGTCACGTGCTGTCGGCTTCCAAGATTTACAGAGGGGGAGAGCATATCTACGCCACTCTGTACCCCCTGGTATGGGATATTATACGTGGTGGTGGCGATCCGTATGATGTGCACGACTCAACGGACTCATTGTCACCCTTTCCCCTAGCTTTTCTTTCAGAACATCGCGCGAGGGAAAAAGAGGGAAGTTGGCGAACAAGAGAATGTTTTCCCTATCCTTATGCGCGATTGGATTTGCTCTCCAAAGTTTCCCAAGCATTTGTTCAACTGAAAGGCAAAACATATGAGGATGCGGTGAGGAAAGACCCGCTGAGAGCCGGAGAAATTGAAATTTTACTAGCTACTATTTTATTCGAGCAGCTTCTACGATGAACGGTAAATAAGCATGCTGCTAATCGTCTTCTACTTACGCTAATAGGGAATTATAGTGTGTGCTAAAGGAAACTAAATCAACAAAACATGATAAATGAGTCACACAGAATTCAGATTGTATGCTCTTTTTTTCCCGCAGCCAAAGCTGTATACCCTTTCTTAACTGCGTTCATACACGCAAGTAAAAAGGGTTAGAGGATGACAGTACGTAAACTCAAAAACGTCGGAAGGGCGCCTTGGTATAAGCGAACCGTGAGGATAAAAGCTCACCAGAATTGAATTGCTGCTTTGGAGAGTAGATTGTTCACTACGACACATTATATACGGGATGTTTTCCAGTGAAGGAACAGCAAGTACCTCATTAAAAAGACTTTAAAGGGTTACAGTTGCATATATAGTTGTCGGAGGAGAAAGCATGACAACAAAAGCCCATTCTAAAATGCAGGTTACTTAGCAAGCGTTATGAGTTCAAAATTCAGGTTTGTGCCGTGGAGATACACAGATCCGAGACTCGGTACGGATACTTTCCATTGTGTCTTTTACAGTTGCATATGTAGGGGAAAGTACCCAGCTATGGCACATATGCAGTAATACCATCGCACAATGAAACTGGACGTTAAATTAAAGCTCACCTGGTGAGCCGGTACTTACAACATGAAGTACTGCAATATAACGCCCGTCGGTGTTTTGCGCTTTGTTAAGGATTTGCAGTGCGCTCCGCTCGCCGTGGACCAATAGGAGCTTTCCTAACTTGGCCATTGAATTTTCAATATGCAATTAAAGACGAACAAAAACCTTTAATGGTCCATCGCAGGCTTATAGCAAAAGTGCAACAGTGAACAACGCATTCTTGCCGTTGAACGGAGTTGTATTTATGGCTTTTCTGACTCCTTTTTTTTTCTGACCCCAAAATTAACCAATTACTACGCAATGTAGCTTATACAACAGAAAAAGGTGTTTGGGGTGGTAACAAAAATTGCTATCACGTTTTCACCCCTTGGACTCGCGTTTGAATGTTGAAACTTTGAATTCCCTGGTAACAGCGTGGAAATCTCATTTACTCCGCTCCCTTGATCTCCACAATGGTATCGGTGGCCAATGTTGGAGCACCGTGAAAATGGCCGCCCTCTATTCAAGTTGCCAGCCATGGAACGCATTGTTGCAGGATAATACCCTATCGCAAAAGAGCTCAGATGAAAATGGCTCTCTAAAAGGTTACGGCCTAAAAATCGTCATGTTAGAAAAGAAAAAAAAAACGTGATTCGAGAGCTTACAGGGGTTTTTCTCATTGTCGCTTTGTTGAGCCCAGCCAAAAATATTATATACGTATTGTGTGATTTTCAACATCTCGAGTATGGGAAATAATATGAAAAGGGTCTTTGCACGCCTTTTTAGGGACAGAAAGAAGACATGGAACGAGTTTTTTTGCTGACAGGCCCCTCCTTTGTCGTAATCTGTTAGTTTTGGTTGTGGTTAATGCATTTCAAACTGATGGAAATAAAAGTCAAATATATTAACAATTAAAAGGGGTCTTCAGTGAAATGGGAAAATAAGCTTTTTAATATCGTTTGTACAACACACAGGCTTAAAGCACGCATTGAGAAGCAACTATTTTCCGTATTCATGACCAATAACGTGAAATTGTTGCGTTGAAATGAGTCAACAGATCTTCGGTTTGAGAAAGAGACTCCCTCTATGAGAAAAGGAATACACAACAAGGCTATAAACGACATATTTGTGCTTAAGTTTAGGGTTCGAAGAACCAGACTCCTTTAGCAAGTAAGAAAAAAAATAATAGTACCTTCTTTGAAAAAATGCGAAATTAACACATTCTTACTGCTGAAGATACAATAAGAAAGTTTCGGGCTGACTGTCAACAAGTCTACGCAGTTATTTTTATTGTTAGGCTGTCAATCAAGAAATTAGGATCGACAGTTCACTAGTGCGTAGAATTGATCATCTTAATGCCTCTCGTTTTAAGAGTGTCTCGACTTGACTGTATCGACTCTGAGCAGAATTCGTAGTTTAATTATACGCGGTTTTTTATTTCATTTTATTTATTTATTATTTATTTTTTTATTTATTTATTATTATTATTATTATTATTATTATTATTATTATTATTATTATTATTATTATTATTATTATTATTATTATTATTATTATTATTATTATTATTAAGACAGACCGGCGAAAAATGAGCAGTATACTATGACGCATTATAACTTCCGGTGAGTCAAATTTTCGGATACTATTCAGTGTCCGCAGTTTACGAGTAGTTCGCAGAAATCATGAGCTTTATTCTTTGCGAATTCTGTTTACATCAATGCGAACTTACGCGCACGCATTTTAGCTTGTTCCAAAAAGAAGGCAACTAGGGTGGAGTAGTGAAGCTTTCTTTCATTATTTTTTAAATAAGCAAAAATCTAATAGATAGGGAAAAGGTTCTATTGTGGGTTGCCAGTGAAGCATTGTGGCATAAGTGGTTCCACAAAAGCCACATACCGTCAGCAGTTGACGTCCCATAGATGAGGCTTTCAGACTTTCCAAAGAAGCTTTTTGACTGTGCTTGGGCAGCCTATTGTAGCATTGCCCACACACCGCCGTCACGTCTCTGCCTTCTTTTTTCTCAGAAATGTTCGACAACTCCGTAGTCGGAAAGGTGGCATATGCAATCCGGGGTGCGCGACTCACTTCGTAACGGCCATTCGTTCTTTCACATTGTACGGCCGCCAAACTGAATCTCATCCCTTTTCCCGTGACAGCAATGATAGTAAACAGCATCTCCTTATTGGCACACAAACAAGAGCTTTTTAACCATGTCGCTCCATCATAAACCATTACCCTATTATAATAGAGCATATCGAAGCATTATCCACCAGATCCCATCCTTAGATACACGTAAAGACTAGAGAGGGTCCTTCGACTATCCCCCGCTAAAAAGAAGAGAAAAACCGATAGCACTTGATAGCTGGGGAGATAGAAGGCCAAAGCACTACCACACCACGAGAGGGTGGTCTTCCTTTAGCACTACAAAAGCCACTTAAAAGGGGTTACTAATGTGATCGTTGATGGTTCACCGGTTAACCTTTATACCCTTTTTTGTTGATATCAATAACTAGGGGCATTTGTACTGAAACAAGTAGTGATTTGATCCTGGCTGCAATGAGTGGACTCCCCTGGCTACACCGTGTATTGCAACTCGTTTGTTGCCGGACAATCCGCAAGAATTGCATACCCCATGTTCGTCAGCGGTTGCAAACCTATGAGTACGAGGAAACTTAACATGTGTTGTACGTCCTGTTATTGCGTGGCTAATAGAAAGGTTTGACACTAGTTCCGAGACTTAAAATTTCCCACGGCTTAGGCATTCATGTAGAGAGATATACACAGCTCCACACATTTAACAGCCTCATCCCCCTATCTTAAAAACCCCATTGTGTATGCATAACAGCTGGATGCAGGTAAAAGGTGGGCCTTCACAATGGAGACCCCCTTGAAAATTCTAGGCTTGATTCGCCTTTTGTCACTTGGGATATCCTGGAAACGCATAAGGGCGTTAAAAGTATTTCTTATTCAGTGTGAAGCTGGAGAGTTTGCCATTTTACGACTCGAACCCTGGCTTCCATTCGGACACCCTTTATTCTTAGCTTTTACTGGCTTCTTCAGCACAATATCACCTTTTCCAGCTACAAAGCTTAACTTGACTTCCATTCTTGCCTACAACGACCCTTCTTTTATATCAAACAATGAAGCTTACAATATGCGACAAACATCGGCAGGCCGGAAAGTCATTGAGGTGTCGATATCGGCCCTCCCCAAATTTTTGTTCCCAACAACTTCGAACAGGAATACGAGCGTTTACTTATATGCCTTTTCTCCCTTTCCCTGTAAGAAAAGCATTCAGGTGTTTTTGTTCGATAATACTCTCGGGGTACGTTGCTTTGCACCAGCGAAAAGGAACAAGAGAAAAACTTTGTCAACAGTCGTCAATTGTTGAATGTCGTTTTGTAAGGAACGGGGCAATCTTATGTGTTCACACAAAATGGCTACTTCTATTACAGCGTAGTAAAAGCGAGATTGAAAAGCATAAAGGAAGCCCGCTTTCAGCTCTGAAAACTCCTTGTGCATGTAGAACACAACACGTGAAGCTCTCGGGTTTCATTGTTGGCGAAAAGAAGGATAATTAATTATGCACCGGTAATTGATTCCCGGGCACTGGCAGCGGTCTGCTGCGCTTTTCAGGCTCTGTCTCTTCTCCTACATGCGTTAGGCGCCCAGATGGAAATAAAAAGAAAAAACTGAAAAGCGTCAAGCTTTTTACCCCCTCAGCGCCATCCTGTTGTTCGCCATCTTCTTTTGCTTCGCACAGTGATAAATGAATTCGGTTTGAGGGTTGAATAATAACTTTCCTAGACGAGTAAGTAAAGTATTTTTCCATTCCTCTTTTTTTTTCTTACCCCCACCCGAAAATGGATTTGGCTATTGTGATTGGGAAATAAACGAAGAACGCACTCCACAAGCCAAAGCCAAAAGGTTTTCCAAGAGAAGATTCTGTTATGCAGCTTTTTCCGGGTGATATACTGGGTACTGAAAAACGATCTATGCTTCAGCTTTTGTTTACCCACCACCCCCAAACACACTGAAAAAAAAATCTGGAACGTTAGGGTTCTAGAAAAGGTTTCCTTCCGGATCTCGTTTACCGAAGCACCGGGAGCGCTTACGTCTTTAACCAATCAAATCTGTAATGTTCATATTTGATGAGTGTAGCAGTTACGTCCCGAAAAATAAATTTGAGGGGTTGGTATTGAATCTTTCGATCCACGGTTCCCGGAGCAAATATGAAAAGGACTTTTAATTAGCGAATCCCAAAGAGCTGACGCACAGAAGAGACAAAGGTTGTCTTCAAAACCAAAGATACATCCCATGCTTTGCTAAATTTCAGAAGAAGGGAGGGGTGTGGGGGTGTTGAAATGGACTCGTAGTTATATTAAGGGAAGCGAAGTTGGAAGTTCCAGTTGCTTGCCCTCATTTACCACTCCATTTGCTTATTGAAGGCCTGATGCTTTCTGCTTTTGAAACTCCGTAGGGAACAATAGGACGTTCCTAAATGAGACGGTGCATTGTCATCCCGAAATGTGGATGTTTAACCCCCTTGTGAAGGAGAGCATTCAATGCAGAATGTTATTTGGATCTCTCTTCACAAAGGTAAAAACGTAGAATGTAGAAAAAAAAATACAAATAAAGCGAAGTTTGCTCCCAATCCAAAACCCAGCCAAAGGACTTCCTCCTCCCCCTTTTTCCTCCCCTCTGGTGTGTTTTCTTTTTAGAGAATATGCAGGACGGGAATCTAGTAAGTATTATGGAGTGGGCTGGGAACGGGAGCAACCCAGCCAGTCAAAGGAATAAAATGACAGTTCGTCGGTTTAGGCAGCAGCAGTCAGGAAAACTCATCCATTTCACGATCTGGGAAGATTGCTGTGTCGATCACAAAAGATGAAAAGCAATCTCCAATAATAACAAGGCTTGCTTCTCCACATCCTTGTGACTTCAATTCGCGGATCCTCTGCATTTCCCTCTCTTTTTTTATGAACGTATGGATTTTTTTTTTAAGTTGCATTTTTCGGGAAAAAAGGAGCCCAATCATTATTTCTGTATCAACCTCCCCGCCCTCCTTGGGCAGCCTCCCCCAAAATACGCAGAAGGCAAGAAGCCTTTTGGCCTCAAAGCTAGGAAAACTGATCTTGTTTGCTCGCAGGGTATAATAAGAATAACATCAACATTATGAAAAGATGTTTTCATCGAACTTGCTGTTGCTCCTGCCTCGTTTCCAATAAGGCCAAATTCCTCTCGACAAGATAATGATACGGGACTATTGTTAGTCTTTTGCAAGGTTCAATATTTTGGGGCAAATAACAATGAAAAAAAAAATGGGACCTGAAGTTCCCCACGAAACTGTAAGATTGAAAAGTGGGTTATTGATGGAACATGCAAGCAACCAAGTTCGAGGGATCATAGGTCTGTATTCCAGTCTTGAAACATGGTATTTAAGTGCGCACCCTGCTGACTACTGAATGCTTCTGTTTGCTGTATGCTTCTTTTTTCTTGTAACTTTTCTTTGCTGGGTATGAATATGCTTTGAAGTCTTCATCTTAGAAATACTTAGAGTGTGTTTTCTTTTTTCAAAAGCTTTCCGAGGAGGAATGTGTATTTTCGAGTAAGGGGGTGTCAATTTGTTTAAAAGCTAATCTGCTGTTGAACCATTAAAATTAACGAACTTGTTCGTCAACCCCGAAAGGTATTTTGTCCTAAACATAGCTGCTTTTTTCGCAAGTCATTATGCTCGGAGAAGGGCGGTCCTACTTTCCTTAATTAATTTCTTTGGTGAGTAAGAGTTTTTGAGCATTTTTAGCACCAATTCTCTTTTCTGTGTAAGAGTTCGTTGAAGATGAGTGAGACACCTTGTTAATACACAGACATAGAAAATTGGAAGCTGGTATCCCAGGGTTTCGAGCACCAGGTTGAACCGTCCCCGGAGACCTCTTTGCCTATCTCGTTGAGGGGATTGCGAGGAACTTGAGTCCTCGTAGCCTGAAAAGCTTTGTCGAGTTGCATGCAAATCTTCGCAGCCGTGCTTTACTCACATAAATCTACGGAGGTACGTTTCGCGCCGCGGAAAGTAAAAGCATCATTTTCTCTTGATAGGATTAAACAGAGAGTGAGAGAGACGGTGAGGAGGAAGAGGGAGGAGGAGGTAAGAGAGGGAGGTGCGAAGAATAGCGTTTGTACACACTGGACTCGGTAAAGAAGTAAAATAATAGTGTAGTGAAGCTGTGGAAGTGGGTTTCGCCATCCGGTTTCTTATTTGCCCGCCTTGATTATATACCCCAGAGACGCATTGTCATTGCCAGCAGTGGCGGAATCGTTTACAGCAGATTGCTTCTCCTATCCCATTCCCGCCTTTCACAATTGTGCAAACATTCAACTCTTTCATTTACATTTCGCACTCGCCAGACCATGGCCGGACTCCTGTGGGGAATTGCGTCGCAGTTTCCTTTTAGAGTTCCAATTATAAAATGGATCCCGCCACAGCGGCCACCTTTATCCAAGTTCTGAGTCTATTTACTCGTCTTCTGAACTACGGCAATAGGACGTAGGTTTCTGTAGAAGAGGACGCTTACGGAATTCTTGCTAGAAAAGGAGCGCTCCAACTTCTTTATTGAAATTGGAAAGAGGCGGGGGTTAGTGTTCACACAGGGGGTAAGTGTGTGCACAACGACGATTTGTAGCAATGCGATTTGATTATGGGGTGAGATACAACGTTGATAATTGGACACTACTATAGTTTTCGTTGTGTTTTAGGTGCAGTTTTGAAACTGTTAAAGTATTTGTTGGACAAATATCTTCTGTTGCTTTAGTAAGTAAATTTCCTTTATCTATATTGAAGACTTTTAGAATTCCTGTTAGAATTTCCTATATTAAAAAGCGTGTTGGATAATTCTTTCAGTTGGATAAATAAATATTGATGTTGAGTTATATGAGCAAGTTGGGGAACTGTTTTGTATAATAAACCATCTTGCTCCGCAAATCAATTTTTACGGTTATTACACGGTCTGTGATTATGTGAGACGATGATTGATCGCTTGTTTCGTACTACTCGACGTAATTATTGTGTTTGTTATTATGAACAGGACAGGCCAGCTCAGAATGTTTGTACAAATTACCCCCAGCGGTTCATTAATAGTAAATTCTAAAATAGATAAGGAAAATAACTATATGATTCAGTTTGTGTTCGTGTGAACTCTAGCTCGCAGCCAAATTAAAGGAATTAAATCACAAACCTAAGTCTTACAATGGAAAAGAAGTAAAAATAGAAAATAAGAGACATCAGGACAAGAGTATGAATGTATTTATCAAAGTGTTACTACAAAACGCCTAGTCAAGTTTTCAAGAAACTAACGTAAAAAAATAGGAAAGCCGAAATATAAAAAGTGTACTGTACAGCGCATTCCTCGTGAAGAATGAAACTTCAAAGAATAGTTGTGCTGGCACTTCAAACAGGAAACTTGTAAGGTTGAGTTCACGTTTGATTGAAATTTTTGGCTCCATCATATGATGAACAGGCAAGATCTACAGTCAGCGAAAGGTTCGTCTAACGGGTTTAATCGTCTTGATCTGGAACATTCTAAACCAAACTTGACATGGACATGCCATTAGACACGCCACGTCACTTCCATCACGTGTAACAAAACGAGATAAATGCTGAAGTGGCTTTTCTTAATTGAACATTTTCTTGTTAGCTCACTAAAGCAGGTTTTGACGTTCTACTAAATCAGATTGGCCGCATAGAAAGCGCTTATCTAATAATCTTTCTATGGGAGATTTTCTTGTCTTATTTTTTCATATGTATGTTTTTTCATTGTTGATATAAAGGTCTACTCTGCGAAGCAGCTCTGCAAAAGTTAAGTTTGACGTAAAATTATTCGAGCTTGCACATGAAAGATGTTTCAGGTTCGGTTCCAGCTGAGGTACTTTAAATTGAGAGATTATGCATATGGATTCGTCGAAGAGCGCGTTTCAACAGTGGGTCCGGGGTAAGATGAAAAGAAGAAGATTGTCATGGAGTCGAGAGGTCTATAATGTCACCCAACAAAAAGACTTTTCTTTTTCAGTGGTAAGCTTGCGTCATATCCTATTATATTTTTTCGTGGAATTTATTAAACAAATATTCTGGTTGAGGCGGGAGGCATAGCTAAAGCCATCCTTGAAGGAAAAAGACCTGTAAAAAGAAGCTGAAGCTTTTTCTTCCTCTGTCATGCTGTCTGCTTCGCCTCACTTTTTTGTGATTTCTTTTCCGTAAGCTATTCTATTCTATTTATTGTCTTTTGAAATATGCTTCAAAGGTTTCTACGGTAGCTGCCCTCGTTATAAGAGCTAAAATGCAGACAATGGTACTCATACAAACCTTGGCGCTAATTGGCTATCATTGTATTCTCGTTTCTGACTTGGAAGCCTCCCTTTTTCAGCTCCTTTGGCAACATTGCAGTCAAGAGAAGGCACGCAGTAAGTAGCAGAAGGAAATGGCTCAAAAAATGACAAAAGGTAAAACGCAACGGACAAAAAAACGATTGACGGAATGCATAGTGGTAGAGAAATGAGTTTTGGAAATAGAAGAAAACCCTTTCGTTCTCTTTTCAATAAAGCATGACTTAGTGGATTTGCAAGTAGATAATAGGGTTGAGCGGATTTTGTTGCTTCGCACAGTTTACCAGATGAATACTTTACTATTCATTTCCTTTTACAGTGGCGGAACCCCAGCTGGATGCTCATGATTTCCACGAAAGACTGCCATTGTTTTATTAACCAATATTAGAACCCCTTCACCGTTTTCTATGACGACAGACTGCTTATTTTCTGCACAGGTGGACCACGCTATTTCCGTGTCACATTTGTAGGCGGAGGAATTCGTGGAAAGACGTTTCACGCCTCCTGGGTTAATGCTAACCACAAACAGCTTCTGGATGCTGAGCGTAAGAGTTTGCAGTTGAGGCGTGAACATGTAAGTTCGCTTCACAGTATTGCTTCCTGTGTTTTTGGTTGTTTCAAACATATTTTACATCAGCTTCATTTTCGGTTCTATGTCACTCTTAATTGATAAGCTAAAGGATAAGTCAGTTCACTTTCAGGCCGAAATTCCTCCTTTCGAACTGTGTGAGTAAAAGGTTACAATTTTCCGCCGGTTTACATGCTTTACTGTTTTCGCGAGAAATACCGCGTAAAAAAAATGTAAAGGAACGAAAAGACACTTGACGCGTCAGACAAACATTACAGAAATGATAAATAATGAACTATATAATTTTTTGGAATGGATAAAAATCACACACTTCTTAAGCGCGACGAAGGTCACATGGGGAAAGTTTTTCGATGAAAGTAAAGTTTACGTGAGGAAATAAATAAAAAAAACTGAATTTGTGGCTTTTTTTAGAAGAAAAAGGTCTTAATGTTTTCATTGTTACGTTTACGTTGAGTACCCGAAAATAGTGTTAAATGGTTTTTGTGTACGGCATAAACCGCACAATAATCCTCTGAGTGCTCAGCCTCAAGGATTCAAATGTAAACATGTCAAAATGAAGAAAAAATATGTTCACAGTTTTCACTAATTTCACTGGCTTTTTGAAAAAATAAAAGCTCGTCGGTGCTGTGCACGCAAACGTTAAAACATTTTAGTGTCGCAAAACTTTTGACAATTGTTGAGTCGTATTCAGTGGCGCCGTTTGTAGTGTTCCAGGATAGTATCATACTTACGAGGCGCCCGTCCGCCCTTTCTATGTTCCTGTTCTGTTTCCCATGCCGCTTCCTACGATGCCTCAATATTTTCGAAATTAGTTCGAATTATCAATCATTGTAGAACTCAGCATAGGAAACAGAATAGTTTTTTTATTTTATTTTTTTTATTTTCTTGGAAGAAAACAATGACTCTATTGCGAGTCAAACCCAGAATCTCATGATTACAGTGTAGGGCCTTTGACCGCTAAGCTTTCTGACTTATTAAGAAGCGCAAAAATGAATTACTGATTATGCCTGGTTGAGATGAGATACAGGACAAATTTTTTTAAGAATAACCAATAACCTTGGCCATTACACTTGTGATTCATATTCTATACGTCTATGGAACTAAGTTTGTGTTGCTTTGTCAAAGTCACCGCTTTCTCCAATCCAACCTGTGCGTAACTTTTGGCAGGTAAAGCGGAAAAAGGAAACGTAAGCTTCAGCACACAAATCTAGCGAATTTACTTGAGGTTTCTAATTTAGCCAGTAACTTGGCTCCATGCATTCATTATTTTCTCATACTGGCCCATACTTACCACTTTTCAATGGGGGCCAGTTTGGTATAGGTTCCGAAACGTTGCATTATTTGTAATTGGCGTTGACGCCTAAAACAGTTTTCACACAGATTACGTACACGTGACGGCCTTTTCTCAAGTAGCGAAGACACGCGGATGAAGGAATTTGTAGGTTTGAAGTAGTTTAAATCATGCTAAGAACTCAACAGCAAACTTTTTATTCTTTATCGCATGTAATAAGACTCTTGAAAGTGGACTTTTCATACTCTCACAAGCTTATTAACCACGTCCGAAGTGTAAAGGCATGACACGAAAATAACCCATATTTGCTCACGGGATATTCTGAAGATCACACTGAAATCCAGGTGATAAAAATGGGTAATTTGAATGGGTCTAAAAAAAAATACCAGTTAAAATACTTTTCGGAAAATAAGACCTCACTAATTTATTAAAAATTATCCATCAGTAGTGGTTGTGTGCAGTTGTTCCACTACTAACCCTGAATTGAAAGACATCTCCTGATATAGTTAAAATTTCTCCCTTGTAAAAAATATTAATTGTGCTCAATACTAACTGCACAATAATTTTTTAGTCAGCTTGAACCGTAAAATACTCAAAACCATGCGTGCGCCTATTGCGTAGCCAAATCCATGAAACGGACAAAGCCATAGCCAAAATAACGGCACCGGCGAAGCAGAGAGTTATTAATGTGGCTAGAACAGGTGTAGGGAGAACAGGGAACCAAGGTTGAGGGTCCGGTCCCCCTCCACAAGCAGCTACGATATCCGGTACTCGAACTGGGGCTGTTAGCAATTTAAATTTGTCCAGGTCACATTCGGCAGTGCAATTCGGTAAAGATAGGACAAAAGGTGGATAGTGCTCTTCTGTGCTGTTTTTATACAGGATCTGGAATATTAAGTGCATGTAATGGCAAAGGACACCACAATCTTACGGCTATTGAATCTTACCTTCACGAAGTACTGCCCATTATTCGGCATTTGGTGAAGTTCTAGCATCACCAAAGAAGCGTAAGGAGGTTGTATGCCATTGTAAATCCCCAAGGCAGACAAAAGCATGGATACAGTTACGTCATGAGCTGAGTAGATGTAAAACTTGCGGTCCTTTGGCAAAGTTCCGTTTACAAATGAATCAAAGTGCTGTACAATTTCCTGAACAAGGGGACCTAGGAATAAACACTCCTATTAGTTTAACATGGAAACCTTGAAAGCTTTAGTTTTAGAAAATACCCCCTTTCAGCTTTTGCATCTCGGTTGTGTAAGCTTTGAGACCAAAATTTAGATCAGACAAAGCTTTCATGCGGGGCATTAATGGTGAAGCCCAAGCAGGTAAAGTATAGTTGAATCGCGTCTATAAAATTAGAAAAGTTGCATTTTGCCAATACAAGAACAATATATAACTACCTCAATAAACAGCGTATCATACAGATATTCGACATCTTCGGGGTGCTTGACTTCATAACCTGTATAGTTTGTCAGAATTTTGTACAGGTCCGCGTAATCTTCGTTAAGTTTTTTCATAAACGGGGATTGGTTGAATTCTCGAACTAAATCATCGTAAGCTGGACAAGTTGACTCTAAACGCAAAGCCTATTGCAAAGAAAAAAGAAAATCACGACCCAGTTAAAACCATCTCTACAAACTTACGTAGTCTTCGCTTTCGGGTCGCGTATGTACTGGAATGGGTTGCCACGGAATATTTGGATTCCAAACTTGATCTCCAGATGGTGGGTACAAACCCGCTAAGTGGCTCATAGCACTCATTAAGGTTCGATCGACATCAGTGCTCCGAACTTGTACAACATCTGGGCTGTATGGTACAGGTAGAAAGGAAGAATAGCGTGCACGAACCCATTGCCCTAAACCATAATGTCGCGACTTTCCAGCCTGTTTCATAAAAATATATTGTAGTTTTTATTTAAGGGAACTTTCACTTTAGAAAAAAAATTCTTAGTTATGCCTTACGTTAGTAAGCTGTCCCCACGCCACTGGCCAAAATTTGGGGTCTTTGTAAGGGTCCGATGGGTAGGTTCTTATGGGTGTTCTATCTCCATGGCGAAAGAGCTACAAGGACATTGGTATGCATTACTCGTCCCAGTGGATGTGACGGATACTTACGACATGTAAGAGCTTTAGGGTAGAAACGGAGTCTCCAACTTCATTTTGCACAGTAGGTTCGAGTCTTACAGTCTTCACAACTAGAAGAATAAGTACTAAAAAAGGGAAATGCTTCATTTCCCCTTAAAGTAAGAACCGAGCCCGTCTTGTGTGCTTCGTAGTAAACAGCACAGCACTGAGAAACCCACAAGCCAAGCGAAGAGCCCACGACGAAGGGGCGGATGAGATAAGCCTGCATAAGATGTGCCTAGATGGCGTCCAAAGCTAAATAGAAGCCCATTTTCCGTCGTAAATGTTACATTTTATGTACAAAAGTCTTCGTAGTAAAATATACGGCATCAGAAAATTTCCAACAATCCCAATACAAGACTAGAACATAACAAAATGGTTCCAACGCCTAAAATAGCCTTTTTAACTAGCGATTTGTAAGGCGAAGGCTGGAGCATAAAAACATTTATAAGAGCTGAGGTCATGTGCTGTCCATCTAAACCGGGACATGGGACAATATTTAGCAAAGCTAAACCTCCAGACAGAATGATAAGATAGCGTATTATTCTTCCTAAACACGCAGGCAACCACGTGGGGAGCAAACTCCATTTGCTAATATACGGGCTGACGAGTGTTTCGCTCCATATGTCATTGGCCAATCCGATGTAAAGGACCGCAGGAGCGACAGTACCGTTTGACCACCGTCGCTGAAGTACAAAAAGTTGTTCATATTCTTCTAAAATTGGACTGGCGCAATACGGACAAGTTGAATTGGCGTAACAACTATAGCGGTAATCCGCAAGTTCAATAACTTGACGCGCAGCCCAGCACTGGAGAAACTAAGCAGAACCTTAAGTTAGACGACAAGAAGACATAGGAAATGAGATTACCTTTGTAGAAGAAACTGTTTCTTGCACAGAAAAGCATATTCTTGAGGGATCATTTTCCGGACAGCATGTAGAATTTCGAACATTTGTTAAGTTTCCGTTCTTGGCTTTCAGGGTTTCTAACGCAGTAGACGATAAGCAGTACGTTTGGGAGGAATTGTGTGCTTGCGAAAGACATGACTTCCACGTGTCCGGCGATTTCGTGTCACAGCCATTGATGTGTGTGACAACATCACCCACGAGTAAGCCACGTGGCCCGAGCAAACTTGACCCCTGGGTAAAAGACAAACGGTTTCCGATAAAGAATTGCCTTCAATAACCGGTTGTCTGACGTACTTCCTTCACATAGTAGACCACATGTCCAAGATGTTCGGTGTAGAACAAACCTGCTATGGACGCGAAGACAGGGAGGAGAGCCATTCCAAGTGCGATTAGTACCAAATTGTGCCAAATCCCAGCAGCATATATTCGCAATTGTTTAACTGGAGGTAAACTGGTCACTTCAACAGTGGGCAAAGACACAAATGCAGCCGGTAGGAAAACTAAAACCAAAATACCGCAACCCAGCACAGGAATTCCTTCCCTAATGAATAAACGACAGTACAAAGCTAATTAATATAAAATATGCTTAAAAAGAACTTACTTAGCAGCGGCTATGGCATGACCTGCTTCATGAATTACGCTGCAAACCAGTAAGGCAAACAATATGATTGGGAGCTGAGTCACAGGTACATTTATGCCAGGAATCTGTAAGTAAGTAAGTCGATTAAGTTCAACTACTGGTGGCAAACCAAGACTTTACCATAGGTTGTAGGATGGGTTGATGGAAAGCGGTACGATCTTCGGCAGACACAACAGGAACCCAATAATTTCGCATAACAGTCCACAAGTTATTCGCAAGCAGAAAAAGTGAAGGAAGCATTAAAGAAACCGTGATCCAAGTTCCGACTGAAAACCACATATCCCAGAGCTTAGGCTTTACGTGGACAATGGCTGGCCATAACCTATTTAATCTGGTTGTTGTCCATGAAACATGGCAGTGCACAATGGACACATCCAGTCCAGTGTCTTGCAAAAAGCCACGATATTTTGCTGACCATTTTGCCTTCATAATAACGGAAAGGAAGGTTTATTTACATTAGCTAACAGAGTACTGATGAAAGAATACTACACCTTTATATAACGGTCCACCAGCCGCAAAAGTATATAAGCACCAAACAAAAGAGTTACTGAAGACAACAACGCCATATCTTAAAGGTGGATTAAGACATAATGAGGCAAATGCAAAATAATTCCATAGAAAGAAACCACCGCAATGTTGTTTCCTTGGCCATGCCGTCTTGTGTGTGCGCTTCTTTTGCTACGCAATGTTCGTCTGTTGTTAATTGAGTATGACTATTGACCCGCATGACCAGCAAGACATAAAAACTTGTTGCGGAACGAATTTCAAGTGCCATTTTTCTCTTCGTCTTCATTTTCTTAATCAAGAGAGTTTGCCGACAATTGCACTTTGTGAAAGTGTAAAATAAGACATCATCCTTCTGAATCAGCTTCTGATTCTGAATGGCAGAGCAGAGAAAGAGGCAGTGACCGATGGCCTGGACCTTAGGAGCGAAGACACGGAGATACTCATGTGGGTTACCTCATGTGGGTGACCATACCAACCTAAACGGTATTCAAGTATGAGTAAAGATGTCCATATCATCTCGTACTCCAATAACCGAACTTTTTAAATAGGCAACATAAGTTATGGAAATTATTCCTCTCCGCACGGGAATTCCGAATCTGCAAGAATTATTTCGCTAGCCCTTGAAATAAGCGAAAAAACTTAACTTGAATATAAAGTTATGCCCTGAGGGCGTCTCAGGAGGAATAAGGAATAACATGGGAAAAAGTGCGATGCACGATGCTAGCATCATGCTTTTCGAGGCTTCGTTCACCCTTTATTCCTTTTCCTGTTTCCTATGCTGTTTCCAATGATACCCTTGGTAATCCCATTTTATTGGGATATACTAGGTACCATAGGAGGCAGGACAGGGGATTGTCAGAGTCTTTTCCTCTGAAAACCCAAACCTCAAACACCGGGAATCGAACCCACGACCTCACGAACCCAAGTCCAGGACTTAGACCGCTCGCGCATTACATGCATGTGTAAGTGATCTCATTTGAAATATAAAACAAACAGGCGATATGTTACGTATATATCGTCACTGATTACAACTAGTACTGTTCTTTGATTATTGATAGACTTCTTTCTGGTAGGAAGTTTGTTCAAATTATATACTAAAGCCTTATGGTATTTCGTACAAGTTTCATTTCATTTTATACAAGTATAGGAAAGTAAGCCATTATTATTTATTTTGATAACGTGTACGATTAAAATCACGTCCGTAATCCTTTCCCCACATTTTTGTTGTTTTTTTTCCTGATTCGAGACTTTCTTCATTCGTATATTTCACAAGCTTAGCGACATATGAATTTGTATTTATCTTATGAACTTTCAATCAGTCTTTATACAAAGCCACGGAAATAAAACGGAATTACAAGACAATAACAAAAACATCAATGAAAAATAAATTATAAAAAGATAATATTTTTTTTAGAAAAATTTACAACTCTTCGTTAAATGCACCTTAATTTCTTGTCTCTGTAGTCATGAATCTGCACAGCAGCATTATGTAGTGCTTGGTACGTGATAACGCGGGTATAACCCGGTGCTTTCTGTCTGCCGATACTAGCGGCCGCAAAGCCGCGCATGAGCGCTCGATCGGCAAGTACATCACGGTAGGAGGATAGTAATTCCCTGACAGTAGCGGGTGCGTGCTTCTCCAGAGTTCTTCGCCTTGGCTTCGCATGTACATTTTGCCGATACCAGCGCGTACGTGGCAAGTTTTGGTGTTCGTATGGAATCGAACGTTGCAAATTTTCTGTTACTAAGAAGTCAAGTTGGTATTGTTACACCCAAAGACAAGAATAGGTGAACCCGGAAATAACAATAACAATAATAACCCGGAAAAAATTATAGCCCGAAGCACCGTTGCACACTTTCGAATCTCCATTAATAACAATAATAATAACAATACTAGTAGTAAGTAATAAGAAATGTAATATTAAAGTAGACTGAAAGAAAGAAAGTAGTCGTAATAGTAGTTATATTAGAAACAATAATAACTTTAGTAATAATAGCAGTAAGTAAAAAGTAAAAATAAAGTAAGAACAGTAAAGTAATATGATATTATAGATTTATAATTATAGTAATAGTAGTAATCATAGTAACAGTAATAATAAAAGTGATAATATTAATAATAATAAGAATAATGTGAATAATAATAATAACAGTATTAGTTATAGTAATAGTAGTAGTAATAATATTTAAAAAGTAGTAGTAGTAATATTACTAATAATATCAGCAAGTAATAAGAAAGACAATAGTGAAAGTAGAATTAAAGAAAGTAGTAATAGTAGTAGTAGTAATGAATATAATAATATTAATAATACTGATAACAATAATAATAATAATAGTAATAATTATAATAATTAAAATAATCATAGTACTACTACTAATAATAATAATAGTATTAAAAACAATAATAGTTATAATAAATAATAAATAATAATAATAATAATAAATAATACAAATTATAATAATAATAGTAATAATAATAGTAATAAAATAATGATGCCGCACAGAGTGGGGTCATTCTAATCGTATAAAGCGGGGGATAAAGATCCAGATCCCGATCCAGATAAAGAAAGTTACTCAAGGTGCCACTGTCACCACAAGCCGAGTTGTAGCAATCTTCAATACCAGCCATTTGCAACAACTTCTTGCGTACTGGGGCAGACACAATGCCAGTACCACGAGGCACCGGGATGAGACGCACCAAGACGGAACCGCACTCGCCGATCACCTTGCAGGGCCAGCTGTGAGCTACAGCGCTCCATCTCTAGCTAAGCTAAAAATTGCACCAACTTGACGGTTTGTTATTTGTGGACTGTACCTTTATTGAGTTCTTCGATCTGGTGGCAACTATATTCTTCGCCCCATGTCACAAACTTGTCTTTTGACTATGGGAATCACAACACCATGGCTTCCAAAAGATGTTTAACAATTAAATGGATTGCATAATTTCAACGCGCACATGGATGTTTTGCTTCCGAAGCCGAACCAAAACATTACATAGCCACCTAGCGGTAAGAATGACTAAATTGCCGTGACGCTCAAATCTGTAGTCAAGGTATGAGGGTACGTGTGAAAACGGCCATCCCTTATACCATAACGACCAATCCAGATGCCAAAACCCGGAAATCAGCATAGGTGTCATTGTTAATTATCCCTAATGCTCCAATCACACAACAACGCACATTTAACCCCCCAAACTTCGACATCTGTCACTTCGACAAACTTCGACGAACTAATCTTGCAATTACTGAAACATATTTCCTCTCCAGTTCGGGAACCCAAGCTACTTGGCACCGATGGGGAAACAGTTTCTCATTTGCAGCGCCATGGTATACAAGATTCGTCCCTTAAATTTATCTGAGTTACTGGATAATTATATGAACTCACGGGAGTAGGCCTCATATGCTTCGTCGTGCTGAAGTTTTTTAACGTTCTATTGATTCTGTCCACATCATGAAGAAGCAGTAAACCACCGCAAGATAGTCATTCCGCGTGATCAGTCATGCAATTTGTGACATCACACCAATGCAGTTAGTATGTTTTGCGGGTACGAAGCTTCGATGTAAAGATCTCGCCTGTAATGAACTGTAATTTTTTATGGCAGTGTTTATTATTGGACTCACCTGTAAACATATTTGTTTCATGGAACGCATGAAGGGTTCTTCGCAATTGATAAGCTCAGGCTGCTTTAATAAAAAAGCTTCTCTGACCCACTTCATCATTGCAAACGTCAAAATGTACATTCATAAAGATGATGTGTAGTTATTATCCAAGGATTCATACCGTTGGTTTTGCATTCTGTTCTGGTCAGTCTAACCTTTTGCCCCGTTCTGTGCTTGGAGCATGCAACAGATCTTGCTTTTTTGCTCCAAACAATGAAACTGGGAGTATACATTATTTACACCTACTGAACGATCACGCAAGTCTTTATTTTCAAGTGTGCCTATAGCAAATTGTTTGTTCTCTAGGGATTCAATGACTTGAAAATAGACTTCGTAAGGAAGAGGCCGTGGCAGGTCGTGCCACTTCTCATATTTAAAACTTTTCCATTTCTCTCTGACAAACTCCTAGTTAAGCTCAAATCTAACTTTTCTGTACTCTTCTATACATTTCCTTCTTATGTTACTTAATCAAATAGATTACCTAACGGGTACCTAAGCCATGTCTATAGACGCAACTGTCTCTTTTATAGATATTTATTACCCATTATTTTAACCTCCGTTGACATTCTGAAGAAAAAAGTACAAGGAAGTGTAAAAGAATACGTTAACTTTTAAAAGGTCTGGCAAGTTTTTATACAATTTTGTTACACCAGAGGCCAACCTGACCTAGAGTGCCATCCGCTCAAAGTTTCCTGTAGGATGATTTACACTATCTAGGACAGTGTCTCCAGGAGGCAAATTACACTCTTCGCAGATGTTGTTCCTTCTTTTAAGAACATTCTCAATGCACTTTAACTTGTAGCAACTGGTCCTCTAATTCTATGTTCACACACGACGTTCATTTGTCAGTGGAATGCGCTAATAAAACACCCATGGTATAGCAAGCACAATTGTTAACCAAATAAACTATATTGCCTTCAATACACGCTCATAGAATTGGAATTAAAAACCTGTTGCTGGTTTACCGTCACTAGTATGTAAAAATGTGCGAGAAAACTGAGGTTTACGACTTCAAAAGAATAAGGTTCGAAAGTCTGTGACAATAACTGAAATGTTTCTATATGCTTTTTTGTTAGATGAGCTTGACTTTCAAAGATGAAACAGCCTTAGGCTCTTACTTAGACCTTTGTAAGCTGGTAATTGCAGTTTCATTTGTCACAGTTGGAAACATTAGATGTACTTATGCCTCGCAAATGGGGACTGATATGTTTGCTAATGCTGTGAACAAACATTTCATGAGTTACTATTTTTTGGTGCTTTGAAACATTGTACACTACTATTAAGTTAACTCGACTAGTATGCTTTCATGTTTTAATAGTGTTCCGGACTGACACGCTTGTCGGTCGCATATGATGTATATTTAAAGAAAGGCTTTCACTATTTTTAAAAACAACAACAACAACAAACAAACAAGCATGGATTTCAACACCGTTAGCCGCATAATGTGGGCCACAATGGATGACTTGACACCGAGACATCATACAAAATAATGTTTTCCATAATCAGATTTCGAGATCAGAGTTTATTATTTGTGCTCCTATATTTCATTATATTTTTAAAAACTAGGCTACCATTTTTTTAAATTTAATTATGGTCTCAGTAATGGTAACATGGTACGTACGGTGCTGTACTAAGGCTTATTATTTATTTATTTTCTTCAGTTCTTTAGCAGTTAATTGGCATAGGTCCAAATCTTAAGCTTGTTTATGCTTGTCAGTTCCAGTTGTTCATTACGTCTGCTGAAGCCACCGAACGTATAATTATACCAATTAGTAACATAATTATACGAATGAATTTAACATATTCTATAGGAACTATTCTGACACTGAACCACTCCTCACCTCACAATATAATACTGCTCTATTTTCAGAGTTTATCTAAAAAAAAATCTCTTAAAAAAAATTCAAGAAAATAAATCATGGCTGAAAAATAAAATAATGTTTTTGTAGCTAAATTCTTGGTTTGTCGATTACTATGTATACAAATTTCGTGCTTGTCTAAACAAAGTACAATGCTTAATGCTTACTATAATATTTAACTGCGTCAGCCAGTTTTACTGACAGCTGTGCGCAATCTTTATGATCTACTTTTCGAATAATGTAAACAACTAAACATTTCGCACTTGTTCAAGCTCCCTACGTCTATAACCCCGTTTTCAGAAAAATGGTAACTTCTATCCTTTTATCAACGATATCCTCGTGCTCCTTTATTGTGGTTTGTCGAGGTTGGAAAATCGCTCTCAATTGAAAGAAGGTCATTTCCCTCCTTCCGCAGATGTTCCTGTCCTAAACTAAGTTGAAACTTACTCAAAAAGCAAGGAGGCTCTGAGGGATAACTTCATTCATGGACACAGGATTTATTACTCTACGGGACACACCTGTTTTGCCTACAGTAACCTGTACAATGTGGGTCAATGGGATGAAGCTGAACTTCTAGCCCACCAGGTGAAAAATCGATGGCTTTTGCGGTGCAAATTTCACTCATCGAAATTTGCGAAATTCTTGCATGCATCGCACAACTTCCTTTCTTGCGCTTTGTAGCGTTACTCTGAACTGTGTAAAACGAAAACGAAACTCGCTTTCACATTTCATTCAGGGCGTTGTACTTTTGCTAATGATGACTAACAGGGCAGTGATGATAACCTACGAAAAAGTCTAAAAGGGCTGATCTTGCCCAGCAGTGCTTGAATTTCTGCTCCATTTGACGAGACTAAACACTATCATCGCAAACCGCGCATCCCGGCAGCGTAACAATTGAGGCTAGTTTTCAAGGAGTAGGTCAGCAGGATGGGTTCCAGCGACTTACAGCCCCGTAACGACTAAGCACAACGCTCCTCTACAAAACACCAAGACCACTTACATGTCGGGGCTGAATGTTCTACCTGGCTTCACTGCTACCACTGTTTCGTGCTGTGGTAAGAAGTGCGCAGACGCCGATGGGAGAAAATTCTCACGCTCAAGTACAAACACACCGAGGAGTCAAAGCTCAGAATTCGCTCTGAAACCGTCAAGGTGCTCGGTGCACTTAGATTATGGCATAGTGCGACTAATAAGAAACACATTTAAATAAGGAAGACAACACTATAGTGTAAAATTCAGAAAAACTTCCAAGATGATCGGACAAACGTTATGGATTTTAATTGTTGTGTCAAGTAAGACGTGTCTAAAATAACAAGTAAAACGTTCACTGGTTAATTTCTTCCGTTTTAGGCTTACAGCTATGCCGGGCTCACGGTTTGCGGAACTTCGAGCCTCACGTAAGCAAAAACTCACTGTTCTAGTGTTCAGTTATCTAGTTAAAGTCTATTTTGCTTGTGACAAGAATCCTTGCGCAACGGAAACAAGTCATTCTCGCGCCGTTCATCTAACTGAAAAAAAAATACTACGATGAAGTCTACACAGCATAAAAAGCTCTTATCCAGTTAAACTTCAATAGTGATTAAATAAACGGAGTCACCTTTCTTTCAAATACCTTTATTTAAGGAATTCTTTAAACAGCGATGGCTAAGCAACTAACGTGTTTTCACATACTTTTTTCCGTACTTTTGATCTACTTTCAAATATTTGGTCAAAAGATAAGCAGTGACCAACTTAACGCCACGACATGAAATCACCACTTGTCAATCGGCCTCAAGACAGTTTTGACTTTTTGGTGTGATTCGTGTGACCTTTTAGAACGCCGTGGCGTGAGATATGACATAGCCCGTAAAAAAAAATAATATGATTAGCTCTGACTCCAAAACGATTCTTATTTCCTTGACTAGTCGTGTACTTTACCAAGATAGTAATGCTCAAGAACAAGCATGTAAAATTATGACAAAGAACCCATTAATAACGCATATCAACTTCCAGGAAATGGCTATGACTGTCTTTGACATTCCGAACCTCCGACAAACAGCCTTCGAAGGCAGATCAGGCTACGCAGATTCATCTTACGCAATTTCCGCAAATCGTCATGAGCCACAGCGACGTCCCGTTAGCGGATGGACTGCCTTTACACCTGCTTGGTTGAATGATCGTGAAGTGCCTTATCAAGAGCATCTCCACCCGACCACAGTGGCACCTCGAGCAGCTTCGCAGCCTTACAAAGGCCAATCTTCCCATCACGCACCCGGTTTGCAAGATCTATCCCATTGGGATAGGTACGAATCCCGCAATCAAGGCTTCGAAAAGGAACCAGCAGTTCCTGCGCAAGTTAACCCAGTTCATACCAAGCAATGGTACCCAGAAGAAGACTGGCGGCAGAAAACCTTCTTTCAACCAGAACAGTTTAAGGAAAACGTAGGCATCTCACGTCCTTCTTCGCCTGCAACACGTACCCAAGCTAAACCTCAGGCTGAGAGCTCTCGCTATGATACCCAACGACCTCAATCCCCTCAGCAAAACAATTACTACGACTATGCTGAAACGCCACAGCAACAATTTTACAATTCCGGACCTCCACCTTCGTATTACCCCGCTAAGGCGACACAAGGGAAGTACCCGGAAGTGGCGTACGACCCCCCTCGTCAACCTGCTCCCATTTTAAGAGAGAAAGCACCAGTAACGCCACGACCATCACCGCCCACACAAGCGCCACCCAGAACTTACCCACCCAACATTAACGCCTTTCCAGATCAACACGCGCCAAACCTGCATTCTAACGGCAACAACGCGAAACATCAATTTGCACAAGAACCGAATCTGTACCTTCAGAAGCAGCAAAGCAAACCGACCCTTAACACCAACCGACAGAAACCTGAATACTACCAGAATAATCTGCCAACCCTTAAAAATCAACCCGAGTACCCAAAGTACCCTGTAGGCCCAGAACGACCACCCGCACCACCGAGCGACTTCTTAGTAGACCCTTACAAAGACATGATCAGTCTCAAACGTCAGAATCGCCCTACCCCACCCAGGACAACCACAACGCAGGCTCCTCCACGGGTTGTCACGCCAGACCCTTACAAGGATTTAATTGTTTACAAACGAAAACCCGCAACACGCCCTCCCCTTCCGTCATATGATGACTCCCTCGACTACCAGGCACCATACATAGAACCTTACAATGATGTGCCGGCAGCCCCAGAAGCAGATTCTCTCCCTTACTCCCCTGTCATTGAAGAGGATCCCGATTCATACAACCCGGTCTTACCAAGACAAGAAACTCGTCCATATCCCGCGCCCGAGTCAGTTCAAGACACTTATCCGTATTCCTCGCCACCGCAGGCAGAAGAGAGCGAACCAGAGGCGCCTTTGGATGTAATCGAAGAGACGGATGATGAAGGATGGCCTGCGCAAAAGATCTACCAAAAGCCGCAAACTCCCAAAGAAGACGACACCCCGTTACCTGTGTACGGCCTCAGTCGTCCTCCGCCGGTGCCCTACCCTATCCAACCGGCAGTTGAAGAAAGCAGCAAAAGCGTTAGTTCCCCAGCTCCCTATCCCAGCTCCCCGTTCCACACTGACGAAGCTGACGACGAGACTGAGCCCGAACTCCCCTTTCCAGACGACTTGGACGCAACGAAATTTAAGCCCACCACATTCAGACCATCCACTACAACAGCTCCTATAGTTACTACCAAAGCCAGCACCGCACCATCCCTCACCCGATCGAGACTAAAAACTCGTCTCCCTAGCACGAACACCCGTACGGGTCAAGGCACACAAAGTGTTAAGGTAGACGACAACGTTCCAGCGAAAAGTAAAACTGGTTCTACAGCTACAGGTCAAGACGAAGGGCTATTTCCAATGCTTAAAGAGACAGAACAACCTGAAGAGGTTACCGAGTCCTCGCGGAGTACTACCGCGGTTCCTGTAACGACTGCCAAAATAATGAAAGCAACGAAAGCGGACATCAGCGGGGGTCGTATAGCAGCTTACCGCCAGCGGCTAGAGCAGTTGAGAGAACAAGCTAACAAAAACAGAGATCTTTCCAAGATAGGCGACACCAAAGTTGAAAATGACATCCAAAGTTCGTCTCCCAAGAATGTGCAAATAACTCGTGGCACCACAACGACGACTTCGACTACACGCCGGCCTACTGTTTCAAGAACTAGACCCAAGTTTCCTACGCGAACCAGGCTAGGGGACGGCGACAAAAGAGGAAATCCGTCCAACTCGGACAAAGAAGTAGAAGAAGACGAAAAACCAGTTGCGCGCAAGCAACCTAGCGCAACAGAAGCGCCAACAACAAGCACTCGGCGAACTTTCACACCTAGGTGGCGTAGCACGACAACATCGACAACGACAGAATCGTCTAATCTTGAGGAACCGGTCAAAGAAGTTCCCAGTGGGGAAGACTCCGAAACTGAGCAACCATTTAAGCAATCTAATCGTCCATACAGACGTAAGCCTGGGCTAAGAAGACGAATTCCCTCAACGACTACCGAGTCAACTTTTGTTTTAGAAGAAGAAAAAAAAGAGGAAGAAAAAGAAGAGCTCAAAGTAACTCCATGGAAAAGATCTTCCACCACCATAGCCACTAGCACCACAACAGAAATCCCCGACATGTCCCACGAAAGTGTAGAAAATAAGAAAGAAGATGACGAACAACCAGAAGACTACATAGCTACCAGTACTCTTCGCACAACATCTACCACTGTCTCGAGTACGACTGTCATTACGACTTCCAGGGCGAGCACTTCCACTACACCTGAAATAACATCTGTAAGTCCAGTTTCATCCTCGACGTGGATCAACACGCCCCGGACTTTCGGTGTAGAACCGTGGGTTGGACAGTCAATAAACTACGAGTCGCAAGCCCTCGATATCTCCGAGCCTCATGTCTTCAGGCCGGAAAATATGATGGAATCAGAGTCGTCACTTTCGGTACCCAAGCTTACAAGCTACCCTAAATTCTCTGAAGGTAAAATCGAAGAGATCGACGAGCCTGTAATCGAATTAGTGGAGGAAATACCGGCAGGAGTAACGTCAACAAAACGTACCGAAACTGGCGACTCGGAAAACCAAGAATCACTCAAAGATATATTATCCAAATGGCGGTCGAGTACCAGCACGACAACTGAGCAGATAGGCCAGCCATGGTTGCAATATACAGAGCATTTATTTGACGCCCCTGCCAGTTCGGAAAACAGTCCAAGCAATGACTCGTTGGAACTCCTCGAACGGTCCGACGATGGGGATCGTCCCAGTGAGAAAGCGGTTACGTCAACGACGACCGTAGCCACTACTGCTAGACACAACTGGCAATTTTCGGGTCTCTCACAAGCCCCGTTTTTGCCAATTGAACAGCTTCTGCCGGTGCGACGAAGCACCAAAAAATCTAAAAACAAAGTTACCACGCCGCCATCTGATTGAACCGTCTATGTGACTTAAGAGTTGAAAAAACTGTAAAAAGTGTCTTCAACGGTGCCTGTTTGTGTCTTGCTTCCTGTCTAATTTAAGAAAGTTTTTCATCACAATGTAATCTATGCAACCTCGCCATTTCGTTTAAGCTTGATGTACAGGCGTCCAATACATTATTGGTTTGTTAATGCAATACTGTTACGCTGCTTTTATTCAGTTTATGAATTCTATGGCGAACTCGAAATGGGTATAACGGGTTGAAGGTTATAGAGAATTTCCAGAAGTAGCGTGTGCGCAATATCAAAGTTGCATTAAAAGAAGGACACCAGGCCAATTAGCATCAGCATTTAGGTTACGGTTTGACTTTAACTTCCTTGACGCCGTTTGCATACCTTTTGACCATCTGCCACTGAAATTCGTAGGAAAACAGTCATAAAGGAGGTTAGCTTGACGTGTACATAGGTGCTCCCTACTTACTCGGCATCAATAATGGGCGCATTCATAAGGAAGCAAACGATCGTGTGTTCCTAACCTCCTAGAACTAGGTTAATCGAAGTTCCTTAAGGCTCTAAACCCATACAAAATAAACACTAGGACGAAAACGAGGTAAAGCTGACTTGGGAAGCACTCAATTAAGAAGGCACCCAAAACAATGTAGGGAGATAAATTGCGCCGACTGGTGGGAAGTTTTGGACCAGTTTCACTGTCAAGGACCTATTTCTTTCTCCAAGCTATTCTTCACAGAAGTCGCTTGGGCTACCTGCGGCTCCCCTGCAGGTTACGACGGGCCAAATTAAGAAAGAAACGGCTTCATTTGCGGTAGTGGGTCATCAATTCTTACAGGGAACTCGCAACGTCAATTTAGGTTAAGCGGTCTCACATGGCCACTCAAACCAACTATATCATGTGTGTCGCCAATTTTCCTGTAGTATCTCCAGAAAAAGGTTTACCAGCGATCCATCAGAACCACTTAAACTAACTGTACCTCACCCATCCGAACGCATCAGGAAACCAGCAAGTATTGTGGATTACGAACTTGCAGATCATAAACGCCAACGAACATGATTCGCTTGAATGCAGAAACAATGTTACGTTTCCTTTATTGCTTTGGTTTGAATCCTTGATCCTGGCGACAAGATACGCTATACGTAAAATGCGCTTTCGGATACATATGGTACGCATAGTTATATGTCACGTCAGTGCTGATGACCATCTTTAAGGGTTTCAAGTGACGGTTTCCCCGATATGCAAATGTGTAAAGTAAACAACATGACTTGCCTGGGAAAAGACACACAGCAACATGCGTATGAAAGAAATCTCTGTCGAAGGATACGTCAAGTCATGCGAGAGTAGGTGTTGTTCTTTAGCGAAACAAAAGCGAGGAATTCGAAAAAGCCATTTTTCAACGTTTGTCCAATGAAGCTCGAAACGTCTATGAACGTGAATAAGCACATAAAAAAGAACCGGTCTCATCCTCAGCAAGACTATAAAAAAAGTACGTGAACTTGAAAAACTTGTGTCAACATATAATAGAAATTAATTTTCAGGGCTCAGAGGAATAGAAAAAAGGCAAGGTTACTGACTTTTAAAGGTCGTTGATATAATCAACACACGTCAAACATGGTAGAAATGATTTAATAGGTATCCAACATACCAATTTTAATTACGCGTTGAACTTTTGTCAAGCATTCCGGGTTTTCAGCCATAAACGGGAAAGTGCAGGTCGCCAAATTTCCCTTTTCTCCATCGTAATTTTCAAGAGAAAGAAAAAGAAATTAAAGCAAGTAGTTTTTTAGCGGAAAAGGAAACTTCATTAGCACGGATGACTTACTGGTAAGCAGTTACGCGTGCAAACCAACGACTTTCGCCCCAGTCCTCGAATTTGACACGACAATGGAGAACAGAAACGACCTTTGTGCTTAATCAGAAATCGAGAAATAGCCACACATGAGCGGAGTCACGATTTGAAACGAGAAATTGAATTTTCCCTTATTAACTTTCACAGCAAAATGTACCGCTTCATGTTCTTTAGCCACAGAAAAAGCATAAAAAAGAGAGGAAACAAAAATATGCGATGAAACTCAACATTTCGAGATAATTACTCAGACTAGATTACTAATAAGGGCTTGAGAAAGGCTTGTAAAATGGCGCGTACGTGTTTTAATTGTCTAACAAGGCCACAACTAATAAAAAGCTAAACTATAATTTTTATGAATACGACATCCACAAATATTGAGAGCTTTTTTTGCGCCCCGAGATTCGAAACTCGGTACGACCGGAAATTTTACCTTACATAAAGTTCTCGTTGGACGATGTAATAACTTTAATTCCTAAAGAAGACCTACTTTTGAAGGAGCTGCTCTGGTTTTCTTCGAGATCAGGAGGAAGCAGAAGGTGCTATTGGGTAGGATACACTGCTGTTGTTGTTCAACCAAGCGAAACGGATTCGGTGTAGCTGCTGTTTCCCGCTTGCTGGTTTTGGACGTCCCCGTTCGGCTCTTGTTGTCCCCGAATGCAACGCTACGTCGTCAGCCGGTCTTCGCACAAACCCTACGTTCCCTCACTATTTAAGTCCACCGCCCTTCTCCTCATCAAGTCAGTACCCATCGAGTAATTCACTCATCCAGTGCTGCGTGCCACTCAGTAAAAGGTGAATTTTCTCAAAACACAACACAATTAAGGCATTAATTTGTCGTTTGACATTGACTAACCAAAGGCTTGCGAATTTTTCCAACGAACTTTTATTTAAATGAACATTTAACTATTTAGTGCAAGTTGCAATTGGCAAAATGAAGTGGATTTTAGTGTTAGCCGCGGCAGTTCTTGCAACAACCGTAACAGCGGAAATCGATGACAACAATCGGTTTCCAGAAAATTTGGATGAAGATTTAGCTAGTCGTACATCCCGCCAATTCTTTTCATCTTCTGGACTCGTATTTCCTGGCCCACGATCTCCGCAAAACGAGAACCAACGCGTGCGACCCGTACAAAGCGAAAATCAGCGCCCAGTCGCTCCACCCAACAGAAACACAAATCTCCAGCCTCCGAAGCAAAGAAGGCCGACCCAAAATCGGCCCAGTGCCAACCCTGACAAAGAATACGAGACTCCTGCCCAGAAAAAATCAACACAATACGACGAAGGTTCTTTTGTTCCAGTCTTCGCACCTTCAGCAAACAGCAAACCCAGCCCAAACAACAATGCTCCCCGTCCTAGTTCCGGAACGCTTTTCCGCGAAGACTCTGCCGGCGAAGCCAGTTTTCAAGGAGACCGTTTCAACAATGACAAACCTATCTTTCCACAGCCTTCGCCATCTAATAACAGATATACGCAAAGTTTCGAGCGTCCAAATTTGAACCCGATTCCCAACGGCCCCAACGACCGCCCGAGTTTTTCGAACGAAGCTCAGTCCTCACTCCGTAACCCTGAACAATTCCCCCCTCAAGATTTCGGTCCCTCTCCGTTCTTGCGCCCGTCATCCCCTCGACCTGAACGACCCGAGCGCCCTGAACGCCTGGAACGACCTGAACCGCCCTTCTCTCCCTTCACGCGCCCTGACGATGAACGCACACAGCCAAATCCCTTCGGCCGTCCCAGCAGTAGCAATGCCGCCACCAGCGACTTTCAACCAGTTAGACCTACCCCACCTCAATCCCGCCCTGTAGCACAGTCACCCCGTCCAGTTCCTTTATCCACTACCCAAGAGTTTAGTCCCCTCGATGTTCCTACGCCTAACACTCGCCCGTCGCCCACAACCCCCCTTCGACTCCAACAAAGCCAACAAGCACCCCCGCCACAACAACAAAGGGTGACGCGTCCCCCAACTCCAACCCTTACCAAACCGCGACCCTCCCCAACACCCCAGCCACGACCCCCTCAACGGCAAGAAGAACTAGAGGAAGACGAAGACGGCGAGGAAGAAGAACGCTACTCTCGTCCATCTGCCCCTGTTCGCCAAGAATACACCCCCGAAAAGAAGCCTAGTCCTGCACCTAAGAAACCTACTCCCAAGCCCCGTCCCGCTCCCCCGAAGCCGCAGTCTAAGCCCCAACCGGTAAGGAATAACAACGTTGTTTGGTTATGGTATTGAATAGGATCTAATCGTTATTTTTCGTATGTGTGCTTTTTTCCCTCGTGGCTTCGTCAAACATAACTTACAGGTCGAGAAGGAACGCAAGCCCGCATCCGTGGAGGAAGAGGAGGAAGAAGAGGAAGACGAAGTAGAGAAGCCTGACCGTTTGACTGAACTCCTCAGGGAAAGCAAATTCGGTTGCAAAGACAAGAAAGACGGTTACTACGCTGACGAAGCGCTTGACTGCGAGGTTTTTCATTATTGCCAAGACCGCGTGCGTCACTCGTGGTTATGCCCAGCTGGCGCAGCCTTCCATCAGGTAAACGGACGAAAATATATAGAGCTGAATCGGTGTAATTTTATTTTTTCCCCGACAGGTTCACTTGATCTGCATGCCAGTCGGCAAAGAAAACATTTGCCAAAAGTCTTCCGAGTTCCATTTCGTGAACGATTACCTGTACAAGACCATCGACGATGGCACAGGCGATAACTCTTCCCAAATTTACGCTGACAGATATTACCCCGAAGGATACGAACCTGGTCTTTCCCAGTTGGACGCCGACACTTTAGTTGCTCCCAACTCACTGAAATTTAAACCTCACAACAACCCGCAAAGCGACCAATATTCCAAGCAGAAACAAAACAGCCCATCGCGACCCGTTCATCAGCGTCCCCCTCAACGTATCCAGCCTCAATACGAGGAAGACGACTACGACGACGAAGAGAGCAGCATCTTGCCATCCTTTCATGAAAGACCTGACCCACGCCTTCGACCCCGACCGTACGGGGAAGAATCCCGCAAAGTCCAAGTTACACAGCCCCCACCACGGGTTACTCAGAGGTCTTCAAAAGATGAAGCCACTACCAGGCCAAATCGGCCCGCCGAAGCTCCTGCTTCGTCCGTTAGTCCGATCGAAGAGGAGTTTGACGATTAAGCTTAATTTATGAACTGGAGCCTTCCACCCTTCTTTTTTGTGTTATAGTTTCTTGGTGACCACAACATCACACGGTTGTTCGCAACTCCTGACGTAATTTATAGTCGCACAACGGTTGCAAAAATAAAATTATTGTTATCCTTAACTGTGCGTTTCTATGACAACATACATCAGTTTGATCGAAGTGTTAGGTGAGGTGTGCTCGGGGGCCTAAGTAAGAGTGAGGATGACTAGCAAAATGGATTCGTTGTTAACTGCTATTACTAAAGCGATAGAGCAGTTAAAGCTTTTGGGTGCAATAGAACAGCGGAGTGACAATTCCTTCGAAAGCGGAGTGCGAAGTTATGAGCCCTGCCATGCTCTTAGGTACATAACCTGTTTCTTTTTTGTGTGTACTTTTTTTCTGCGCCATGAAAGGTTCTTATCCAGGGATCTTATCCCTTCTAAGGAACGAACTATTGGCCATTTTACAACACACGACAAAAACGATTCAGAAAGAAATGAATATCACACCATTGCGAGATTTCGTAACCCAAGCGTACCAGGTCGTAAGTCTCGAGAATTCCCACTGTAAACAGGAACAGGAAACGAAGATCAAAATGACGTCGCTTCAACAGCAACTTGCAAGCAGAAAAACAACGCTTGACGAAAGAGAAGCGAGCTTAAACCGTCGTATCGCTGAGCTTAAAGTACACTAAAATATATCTGCATCTTCCCGTTACGAAATTGATACGATCAAGTGCTGATCCATGACATGGTCAAATAGGACATATTGGCCTATGAGACGGCAAAAACGGAATCTAAGCTTCAGCATGCACTCAGGTACGAAGATGAACTAGGTCACGAGTGCTGCCAGCGGTTAGCTGAGAGACGTCGAAAGCTTGAAGAAGAAATTATGATGGTGGAAAAAAGTATGGAGCAAGAAGGAAACCGTGGAAAGATGCAGCAAAGCAAACTCTGTGACGAAATCCGGGTACTTTCCTAGGAAATTCTTCTAAAGGGCTTTTTAATGTTCAATGCTTACGCCATTTTGCTCGCACACCCTTCGATAGGAATTAGAAAACCAGCTTGAAGTTCTGCAAACCACTCATTCTATTCAAATGACTGACTTGCAAACTGAAATTGACAACCTGACGAGTCATCAGCAACAACAAGATACGGAAATCAGGAAACTTCGCCAAAAAGTAACCTAACGCTGAAAAGAAAAGGGGATAAGGCACAAAAAGTAATAATAATCTCTGGCCAGTGTGAACTCTGCCTTCAAGTCGTGGAAGAGGACCGTCTAGCCAAGGCAGCTGCTCGTCAACTTCAGTTACAACGTGAAACGTTACTTAGAGCAGCCATTGCAATCCAAGCCTGGTGGCGCAGTATCATGGTTCGTCAAGGCTTGGGTCCATACCGCAAAAAGAAGCGTGGGACCCACCCCAAGCAACGGCAGCATTCCAACACTGTAATTTTAAAAAATGCCTTCTACCTTGTAATGACAGTTAATACTATCTTCGTCTATCCTTCTATGTAAACGTCTAGAGGGAGAAAAAAGGTAAAGTCGCAGCCAAATCTCCGAAGACATAGCCACACGAATTTGCGTAAGAAAAAAGAGGCCTGGAATCCCCTGCAGCTTGGTGGAGGGAAAACAGCAAAATAAAAAAAGAGTTGCGTCACATACAAAGTCAGACTTTTTGATAAATTACACTGTATACTTGCTAACAATACATTGAATTCTTTATGCTAATCGGCTGATTTGACTAACTGCCGCCTGAGGATCAGATTTAAAGAACATGAAATGGCCTTGAATGGCAGCCGGGCTCAGAGGTCGGTTCACGCTTTTCACAGCCTCAACAAATGCTTCAGCCGCCTCTATCGAAGTTTCCGGGTAAAATCGCCGGAACATGTGCCTTAATTGATAATCGCTACAGTATCCAATGTATTCCTTCACGTCCACACGTCCTGGTCGAATCAACGCTGGGTCCAATCTAAGAACATTAGTATAAGGAACCTCAGTGTCGACTAGGGAATATTTTGAGAAGGAACACAGCCTTGGAAAGTAACGATAGTCCACAACCGATCCTTGCTATCCTTGCCGTTTGCAAAAATCCAGGAAAAATGTAAAAGAAGTAAATGCGAGGTTTACCTTTCGATGTAGTTGGTTGTCATAAATAATATCCGTGCTTCAGTCGAGGCAACGCCATCCAGACAATTCAACAACCCGCTAAAGGTCACGCGATTTAAACCTTCGTAGGCGGTTTTCACTATAAGACGCAAAAAGTTATCGAAACGTGACAAGCCTGACATTCGAATCTCACACCTGATTTCGTGTCTTCGCGACTAACAAAAGCCGCGTCGACATCCTCCAATAGGATAATACTCTGAACGGGTGCCGTGCTTAGAAGATGGTTCAAACGATCGTCACTTAAACCTCGTTCACTTAAATTCATGACACAGACAGCACACTCGAGCTCGCCGGCGAGCGCCGTAATAAAGGACGATTTTCCGCAACCCGGAGGACCGTGTAATAAATATCCTCGACGGTAAGGAATACCTAAATACGCAGTACTTTATTTTCTTGGAAAACTGAAGGGTCTGGATGATGTTACCTCTGTCTGTATACCAGCTTGGGTTGTCAATAAACTCTTTGACGTCAGAAAGAATGCTTTCGGAGACGCCAGTATCCAAAACTACTGACGATATTGGCCTACGTTTACGAGGAGCCCCAAATTGACGCCATTCGGATCCCATGGCCGTGTACAAAATAGTTTTGCCTTCTGTTTGCTTCAAAGCCAACTGCCTGGCTTCATAAAATTGCATATTACAAATTATAAAGACAAATTTAATGATCACAATACATACCTTCTTCTAGCATATCAGAATACATTTGCTTGTTTTGACCAAATGCCGTAAGCGTGACAGTTTCCCATGGAACTCCCATGTGCAAATCGAGGGTATGCTGTTCTCTTGTGCGTTCAACTCTAATCCATGAGTTCTTATAACTACAAAAAGTTATGATTAGTATGTACAAAGTAATTGACTTTTTCTTAGTAGAAACTACTTTAATTACCTAAAAAAATGGGTTCCCACACTGGGGATAAAATGGTAGTTCGTTGATACCTTTCCTGTATCGTGCTGATGGAACTGAGTCTCTACACTCACGTGTTGTGTTTTTGTAGCTCCTCGCATAGTAATCCACTGTAATAGCCATTGATAACTTTTGTCACGACAAGGAACTTCTAAAGTCATCATATAATGTCGCCGAAATAAGATGAGTGCGGCTTGCCATCCTTTCCTGGCTAGGGCTGCTGATGCACCAACTCCAAAAAGACCAAAACCGGCACCGAAGTACGGGTTACTACTTAAAGAAGTAACTAATTCTGACAGCGGCATTTTCAGGCACTTGTATTAGTGCACAACCGTAACTTTAACACGTGCTTATTAGTCACTGTTTGGTCCTCGCGACACGCACTTAATTGTAAGTTGTACAGTTCCCACGATGCTGTTGTGAATATGGTTACGTAAAAAGGCTAACGCCACGAAAGTAACAAGTAACGCCATCTAGCAAAAATCGCTTCTTTCATATTGCTGGTTTCATGTTGGTGGAACCCGAGTGGCGGGAATTCGTTGCATGTTTTTCAGTGCTGGTTTCCTCTCCGTTTATAAAACATTTTCCCCTTACTTGTCATGTTCCCAAAGATTTTTGAAACCACATAAAATTATGTGGTCATGCTTATTGAATACGCTTGATCATTTTCTTTCAAAAAATGACCTCAATCACTTTAGGGGAAAAAAGATCGACAGAAAAAGAAGTAGTTATGCCTTAAAACGTAGACTTCTTTACACATTCGCACTTGTTTGCACTTCCTATGGTTTCAACTATGCTTCAGTCTTGTCAAGCCACTGTCTTTTCAACGTTGAAGGGTATTTGATTTCTGATGGCTTGCGGTTTCCTGTAAAATGTTCAATGTTACCCCACGTATTCGAAATTACCCCGTTCACGGTACTTTCATCCCTGTTCTGCTATTTTTGGAGGCTAAATATGAAACATGTCAATAGAAACGCACAACATACTATATTAGTCATGTTCACTCCTTCGCTGTTAAAGCATATTCAGGACGCATTTTTGCGTAACGAAACGCGGACATGAATGCGGATGTGCGTGGAAAGTTGTAAGATTACAGGATGCTTAAATTACCATTCATTGACAACAAAAACTTTTATTAAAAAATCGTGCAATTTACTAACCAGTCTGCAAAATTCCTATTTTTGAGCAGTTGCATGCAAACCACAATTACCCCGAATTCTTCATTGACGAAACTGCAACCGATAGATACTGCCACCTAGAGTAGCGTGTACAAACAGTTTGCTCTATCGTTTTTCTACACTAAGGCTACGGATTACCCAATTGGGGGAAAAGGAATTATATGCCAAACCGTTCAGGCAATAT
>JAGQDJ010000168.1:0-188702 GCA_022885665.1 Triops longicaudatus | reverse complement strand
TCGCTAATATAGTGGTCGCCATTATTTTTACCTGCTGTTGATAAAAGTTTTGTTCCAATCGACAAGACAAGCAACAAAAATGTTATTCTACTGAACGACGATGCATTTCAATAAATACACCGGCTAAAGGCAAATGATCACGCTAATCGTAAAAAAATAAAAGTGAAATGAAAAATAAAAAAATTATAAGGTATTAGGGAGGGTATTGGAGAGCAGTATGTCACAATAGTACGTATTACTCTGTTGTTCTCTACTAGTAAACATGATTCAGTGACGTACAATTTTATTGAACCTATAATGGCGACCAGTGTGGTAGTGCGTATAGCAGTAGACTCGTAACACCCTTTGGTACAAGAACAAAATTTCCGTTTTTTTTTTTAAAGAGCGGAGGTCATTTCCCACACTGCAAGCTACTTTTCGTTAGCCAGGTAACTAAGAGCATCTTTAATGCCTTGGTAAGTTTCGCGTACGGTTGGGAAGATTTCTTCGGCGGGGAGTATAAAGTTATCTCCTAGTTCGATACAGTAAGAATACCGTGCTCCAGCTTTGCCTTTCGCAAAGTCGTCCGAACCTCCCGTAGCGACGTACAAGGTGTCGCCGGTTCCACCAATGGTAAATCGAGTTCCACGTTCCTTGGCAAACCCATCAGCCATAACCTTCCCGAGAGTTCTCAGCTCTTCAATATTTTCAGGGAATTCCTAAAGCAGAATTTTGAAAAGCGCATTCGTAAACCAAAAAAGCAGCTTCATTTTACCGTGCTGTATCCCCAACCATGCAGAATTAGCTTTCCATAAGAACGAAAACTGAAATACGCAAGCAAATTAGGCTTAAGACTGACGAGGTAATCGGCCATAGACTTCGTTTCGGGCTGACTTAACGCAGTTGGACCTGCGTAAACTTCGCTGCAAGGATTGTTAGAAGCACCCAACGCAGGCGAGTCACTCCACTGGAAATCGAAATTTCTGTTGGGGTCCACGCCGTAACAGCCCGGCAGCGAAGATTTCGAGCGAGTTTTACGCCACAGTCTGTGAAAAAGTAGAAAAGTCTTACAAATTCTGGTGAGATGTGTTTAGAGAGACTGGTCGCGAAAACTTTCCAAAGACAATGTCCAATTATAGAAACACGGCACTTCCTTTTACATGAGCGACTACGAGAGAAGTTATTTCAAATGTCAAGGAAATCATTCGTGGTTAATTGAAACGAGTTTATGGCGAAAGTGCCGTGTGCTTGGAATAGGTGTATTTCTTAGCTTGACATTTCAGTGAGCACGGTACCTGTTGGTGGAAAAAGTGTAATCATAGCCATCGGGGTTAGCTATTGGTAATATTCTGATGTCCAGCTTGTCTAGGATCCCGCTACCAGTCTCGTTATGCTCACGGAGAAGTTCGTGGGCAATGTAAGCACAGGTGGGCGGCGATATCCATTCTCGAGCGTGAATTCCTACATGAAGAGGTCCAAGTAGGACGTTTCATTATATCCGTTCACACTACGGTACTTTCGAAGGTACATAACTTTCAAAATTCACCCAGTTATTTAGTGTGTTTGTGTGTTCGTATTGACAAGGGAAAGAAGGGATAAGAATATGAAAGCTTCAAATGTCTCCGCTACGGTTAAGTACTGTAAAATAGTCGAAGTCGGAGAAAACCGAAGTCGGTCGCTTGCGAGATAAAATAATGGGTAGACGGGAATGCTCCTTTGTGAAGAAAAAAAAAAAAGATATATAAAACCGTACTATGATATACTGTACCGTTTTGGGGAAATATTTCACCGAAACTAATCAAAATAACGTACTAAGTTTATAAATTTAAATGTGATGCGTCCATACCTGGGATGTGTTTAGCAGGGACTTAAAATAAGATCAATAAGCGATCGGGTCACAGGGATAGAAAGGCAATTCAAATTGAAACGTTTGAATATTCTATGTAGTTATTTCTATGTGAAAAACTATATATTCAATACATGGGGGGTAATCCTGGTGATGACGCCAATTTACGGGGTGGGTAAAGCCAAAAGTGGCTGCTGATGACCGAAGGGATGATTGGTTAAAAACATTCCGATTTTTTATGGTGTTATTAAAGTACATTCCCAAACACAACGTAGGGCAAGTTATTCGTTAGCTTCAATTCGTTGGTAAATATGCGTCCATAATTACTATACATGCTCAGCAACCATCCACACGAGGCATAAGTTTTAACCGTCGAAAACATTTGCGCTTCGCGTATTACGACACAATATATTCTATACTTTACCGCATACCATGTTTACACAAGAAAGTGCTCCATTTCGGACATGTTAAAAATTAACTTAGGAAAGGGCTTGGCGAGTGCTATTTACAACCAACTAACTTTTTCAAACAAAAGCGAGGCATGTACAGAAATGGCAACGAGGTAATGCTCACGCCTGGTATAAATTAAAAAAGGGCTTTATGTGCTCAAAAAGGGTGTTCAAGCTTTTTTCCATTGACATCATTATCTACTGTCGGTGCGAGTGCAAGTCACATAGTCCGAAAATGTCCAAATGCTTACCACAATCTAGCCAAACGATAGGCTTAGCAACGCCACTATTCGAATTCGTGCCGATTTTAGCTAGCAACATATCACGATTCTCGAAAGATTTGCCGATCACTTCCAGCTGTAAGATTATCACACAATTATAAAATTTATAACACATTGTGTAAGTACATTTTGAATTTACTAACCTTTATATGGTTCGGGTAGTGAATTTTAAGGGTGTGAAAGAATTCATGTATCGTTTCTGTAGGATGGAATTTAAAATAGTCGAATACGTCTTGCTCTCGTGTGACTCGACGATGCTCGGGATTAATTTTCACTATTATCCCATGTAAATCAGTTGTCACGACTTCTGGAGACATCTGAGAATTTTAACTTATTCTTTTAGTGAAAATTTTAGCTTCTATCTAGTCCCTCTTCTTCGCCATTTTTTTCCTTTTTTTACCAATCTTAGAACGTCTTCTGCAAACTTGTAGGTCTCGTTCGACATTGCGATTTCCACGGACGACATTGCGATTCTTCCCTCGCTCAAGAATAGAGCCGCTTTCTCGCTTTCTAACCATTTCAGATATTGAAAATGCGCAGATTCCTTCGGTTGAACTCTGATCACATAATATCCCTTGTATATTTCACCAAAAACTGTCAACACGCATATTACAAGCAACCCGAACCCTTTCAGTAACATTTTTTTTTATCCAGTCCCTCCCTTTCTTCCAACGAACTCTTCACTACTGAATTGTTGAGGGATATGATTTAGAGTTTAGAATATTGTTTGCGTGAAGGTCATATATGTACGTCACCACATAATGCAATACTATTGAATCCCCACCTGTCGCAGACGTATGGTCCAGATGGGCTTAAGTAGGTAAGCAAACACTGTATTAATTGCAATGAGTTATACATAAGTATTACTGATATCATACACGTGTCTGGACTTAGAACACTAGAATTAATGACGAAGCCTTATAACGTAACACCATATGATCTAGAAGCATTATATTATACTCGGATCTTGCCTTAAAATGTGAGGTTTACCTGTGAATTTCGGGCATCGTTCGAGCTAAATGCATAAACTCATAAAGGGCCAAAGAGCCGTCTTTATTCAGGTCAGCAGCGTTCAACAAGCTTTCTATGACATATGTAGTCTCTCCTTGTGAAAGGACATTGGCTCCTAGTAGCCTTCGAAGCAATTCTTTCATATCTTTCATTCCCAGCTGTCCATCTCCATCACTGTCTATGCGACGCATCTTTTGGTTAGTAATAGTTTGACATGCTGCCCAGCTTGCTTACCATACAAACGAAATGCGTAGTAAGCTTTGAGCTCTGGAGACGCGTTTGTGCTGAGGACTGACAGCATGTCTAGGAAGTCTTCAAAGGTTAAGGAGTCGGGAGCATTTTCGCATGGCGTAGAGGCAAAAAGTCTCAACAGGCTCTCGGCGAAGGGATTGTACCGCAATAAAGGCAGCTCGATTAGCGCCGTGAAAGGAACTCGCATTTCGCGCCAGTTTACATCCGCACCTACCAAATTTCGGTATATGGCACATGCCCTGTTCATAATACAGATAAGCTATGTTTTTGGGGTACTGATGGTCTAACAATAACCAACGTGTCGTACTTCTGTAGTTGATTCCGGCTAAGGTACGTCAGTTCTGCGTAATCCTCGATTTCTCGTTTAGTTAATCCTTGCTTGCCACTTTGACCCATTGTCTGTATCACTGTAACTACAAGACAGGGAACACACATCGCATCTTTAATGTTAGCGTATGACCCCGGTGAGAATGCGCTGCTATTTTTCATTGATCTGCGCTGCCAAGTCATTCGAAGAACGGACTGCGCCGGTCGAGAGACAACCCTGATCAGTGCCCCAAAAACACCAAAAGCTAATCTTAAATACAGGTAAATTATACCGTATTAGCGTACTTAAATTCTAGTTATCTTCTCCAGCGCCTTGCTCACCCCTACAAAATATTTTCATTCCCTTTTCGAAACAAACGAAAGCAGCTTGTAATAGAAGGATTGTCAGTTTTTACAAAAAAAAATATGTATACAAATTTCTCCTCTAGTTGGGTGACGTGCTGCAAGAACTTTCGATTTTGGATCCTCGCATTTATATATGTCATTCATTCAATTCCTATCTTACAAGGATTCCGCAAATTTTGAGCCCTGAGGCATTAAAATTGTTCAAGCCCCAAGGGCGTGTCTTCAGTGTCACGTGACTTAGTTTTCATATATATATCCTTTTCTACCACAGCTGATAAATCACGAGAGAAAGTGGGAAATCATAATCCTCTTGTCTTTTTTGGAAATAATGTAAATCATTCCTAGAGTGCAATCTACGGAAGCATAGTGTAGGTAACAAGATACTATGTAATAATTCAGTGTTTATTAACTATTTGTTATTTTCTTGTCTCTACCACAACAGACGTACATCTACGTGAGAAGACGTCAGACTTTGCTGTGTTATATTCAGATATTGTGAATTCAAGAATGGGGTCTAAAATCGAAGAAGCTCAAGAGCTAATTAAGCAGGCTGAAAAATAGTAATCATTGACACATGTTTGTAAATAATATAAAGAATTTTACAATTTGTAGTATGAAAACATCTTTTCTAAAATGGAAGCCCGATTATGAGTTAGCTGCCGATGCGTATGCCAAAGCAGGTTTTTCATTGCTATACCATTTCTTTTTTTTTTTTTCTCCACTCAAATCTATTTTATGCTAGCTACGTGTTTCAAGAACGCGCGTTCTCTTACACAATCCAGGGATTGTCAGCTAAAAGCCGCTGAATGTCATAAGCAAGCGCGCTCTTTCTTCTCTGCTGCCAAGTATAAACTGACTTTCTTTAATGCAACTTGAATTTTCCAATAATAATTTTGCTCTTAGATGTCTTGAACAGGGCATCCTTTGCAGCAGAGATCTGAACGATTTTGACTCGGTTGTTTCATTATCCGACCGCGTTTGCAATTTGTACTTGGAACACGGAACACCTGATACAGCTGCTTTGGCTTTGGACCGTTCAGCTAAGATACTAGAAGAGAACAAACCAGAAGAAGCGTTGCGATTATACCAACGAGCTGTCGATGTTACTCTGGTTAGTTAGGGAAATTCCGTTCTCCTCGAGTTATTTTCTACCATTTACTTGATTTAGATGGAAGACCGACCTCGGCAAGCTGCTGAGTACGCCAGCAAAGCCGCCCGAATCTTGTTGAAACTACGCCGGTATGACGACGCTATTAAGGCAGTTTTGCGTGAAATGGGTTACCATCAAAGTGGGGAGAACGCAGGTGCACTAAGCCGGCTAGTAGTTTGCCTCATTATGCTCCATCTCGCCACTGGCGACTCGGTTGCAGCTTCACAAGCTTTCCAGCATTGGGCATCCGCCTGCCAACCCGAAGAGGTAGCTTTATAATTTCTAAACTATTAAATAAGCTAAAAATTTTGCTTTCATAGTTGCAAGTAGCTGACCGCTTGGTGACCGCCTTTGAAGAAGAAGACGAAGACGAAATACGCGCAGCTTTAGCGGCCCCTTTTATCCGTCACATGGACGTGGAATACGCCAAACTGGCCAAAGAAATCAAACCACCGGAGAGTATCAAACAGCCCACGAGGAGAATCCCAGATTCTGCTGTGCAGGAAATGAGCAATGCGATGTCCGATTTGAAAACCTTAGAAGAAGAGGAAGAAGAAGAGGAATATCACACCAAGGCGGAAAATGCTGTCAAAGAGGAAAGTAATCCCAAGAACGGCACGAGCTCGTCACAAGAACCTGCCTTGTCCCAAGATATGGACAAAAGTGTAGACGAAGATGAATTTGAAGAAGGATTGTGCTGAGCTGCGGGAATTTTGCCATGGATTTTTAATTTATGAATGTGCTTATTAAGTGTTCATCTCCGTGTTAAACCTAGAGTTAATACACGCTCCTTATGGTTCATATAGCTTTTTGAGTTTTCACGTCTTTGCCTCACTACAGTTTTGGTTAAAGGCCTAGTTGACCAATCCTGGAGAGAAAATTTCGTCCCCTGCCTAAGATAAACTTAGGAAAATCACCATATAGCTTATAGCTATTCAAGGATAAATACAGCCGGTTCAACTGTGACAGTTTCATACAAAATGGAACTTCTCAATGGACTATGAACGTTCCTTCGGGAATGCTTTTAAGGCTTATTAGCCACTAAAGTGTCGCCGTTGTAGCGTCGTTCTCAGCGCTGTGCCATGGGCGCCCCAGGCTTGGGTTCAAAAGTCACACGACCACGGTGGGTTTATGCATGTAGATGTTAGAAGCGTGTTGCTAATAAGATTAATGCCATAGAAAGGCATAATCTTGTTTCGATTTTAGGACTTCCGAGTTCTCAGAGACCTAGAAACTTTTCGGGAGCCACTAGAAAATTAGTGTCTTCTAGTCAGCAATTGGTTTCGTTACTCGGTTTGTCATTCGTTGAACAAGGCAACTTTTTGAGCCATGCCACCGAAGGAAGATCCCGAAGTGACAGCCTTGAAAAAGGAACTTCAAAGCCTTTTTGATAAAATCAAGGTAAAACTGAGCGTTATCTAGTCAGAAGTAACAAAACTTTTTGTTATGCGCGATTTGACTCCGTAGGGACTGCAAAAAACAGCCGCTGATGCAAATTTAACTTCTGTGTGCGGCGAAGCCTCCGATGCTCCTAGAATTCGTTTGACTACCAAGAAACTACTAAAAGGCCATATCCACAAAGTAACGGCATGCCATTATTCCGGAGACAGCAGGTTACATTTGCTACGAACTTGAAAAAGTTAACATAATGGCAACTTATGTTGTATTACTAGACACTTGGTTTCAGGATCTCTCGATGGAAAACTCATTGTGTGGGATACGTGGACGGGTAACAAGATCCAAGTTATTCCGTTACGATCAGCCTGGGTAATGAGCGCGGTATTTGCTCCTTCCGGAAACTATGCTTGTAAGTTCTGTTCCGTCTTCAGTCAAGCCCTCACATTTACTTTTCACGTTTTGTTAGCTTGCGGTGGCATGGATAATATGTGTACTGTGTACGATCTGAATAACCGTGACGCATCGGGCTCAGCCAAAATTGTACGCGAATTGGCAGGTTATGAAGGTTTCTTGTCCTGTTCGAGGTTTTTGGAAGATCGAAAAATCATTACAGGATCCGGAGATATGAAACTGTAAAACTAGCGTACTGTTGTCGTTATATGCTATTGGTCTATAAACCCCGCAGGACGACTTGGGACTTGGAAAGTGGGAAGAAAACAATGGAAATCGTCGCTCATGCTGGTGACGTATGCTCTATGTCTCTGAGCCCTGATCCGAACATTCTGGTGACGGGCAGTGTGGATCGCTGCATGAAAATCTGGGACTTGAGAATTCCCAAATGTCAGCAAACTTTCTTTGGCCACGAATCGGACGTCAACTCAGTCTGCGTATGCAAACCTTCTTACTCCCATTTTCTTACTCCCATTTCATTTTTCTTAATCTTATAATTAATTTTGACTTTTTAGTTCGTAATTAAGTTAAGGATTAATTATTAAGTATATTAATAATTATTGATTCATATGGTGCACTTTGTTAGGTAGTCCTTATTGCATTTTGTTTTATCTTTAAATTTATCTTTTTCCAATCCGTCATCTCTTTCTTGATCGAACGCTACAAGAGAATTTCTGTTTCTTCGTGCGTTTTAGTTTCACCCATCCGGCCAAGCCTTCGTGTCAGCTTCCGAAGACAAAACTGCTCGATTATTTGATTTACGCTCAGACCAGGAAGTCTTTGTGTACAAGCCTCCTACGGCCAATTCGGGTTTTACGTCTTGCGGAGTATCCAAATCGGGAAGGATTTTACTGGCCGGATCGGATGATTCTTCCGTTCACATGTGGGATCTCCTGAAAGGAACCCATAATGGTATGTGCGTTAATATTGTAATTGACATATCATTCTTTCTTTTCGTTTAAAAAAAATAATAAATCTGAAAACAGGAAGCTTGCAAGGACATGACAATCGGATTACTGCTTTGGCAGTCGCTGATTGCGGAATTGGTGTTGCCTCCGCATCTTGGGATAATACTATTCGAATTTGGGGTTGAATCTTCCATATTCCTCTTTAATATCCCTATTTGTTTCGATAGTTAATTTGTTAGCAAGAAATCTATGCTTCCCAAAATACCATCCTTAGCATGTTGTATTCCTTGGATCGGCGTAGGAAATCAATACATGCTTAAATTTAACCTTGGAGGCTTGGTTATTTCTTATTAAATAAAATATTTATAATACAACAATATCCCAATAACTAGTTAACTTCGAGGTAGCACCGGACATATTTTTTCCTTATGAAAGTCTCTTAAAAATTCGGCTTTACTGCCTGTCCTTCGTACATCCATGAACAACTACGTTTTCTCTTCTGTCACACCTAAATTAGTTGGGACACAAATTTTAATACAGTAGGATGTTCTTCAGCCATTGCTATGGTTTACTAGGAAACGCAAAGTTTGAGACAGCAACTGCTCCGTGGCTCAGTACATGATGCAGCATCACCGTCGAGTGTCTACACATGAACATTGAAAGGAACAAGTAAAGGAAATGGTGTAAAATGTCAATTACCAGTGTTGTTTATTACCTGCGTAAAAATAAGTTCGAAAATTATCGAAAATTTTATTAACTCCAATTTTCCCAAACCTATTCAAATAGGCAATTTGAAAATGTGGTCCAAATTCCGACTGCGTGTGGAAAATGGTACCAATGAATTCCCACATCGGAACTGAAGAAGGGAAACATCTAATTAAAAGTATATACAACGAATAGCAGATGTATACGTACTTTTTGTTACAAAAAGTAGCCCAAACAAATACGCTGAACGCTAAATGCACGACAATGTAAAAACCCTCTGAAAGAGTTTGGCGTAATGCGTCCGCACACACTGCGATTTTCGTCGCAAGTTTTCCAGCAGCTTTCTCTGAGCATGCACTTGCAGTGTATAAGAGTGAACGCATTTTTGGCGTAAAGCCCGTCCGCAAACACCATGACTTTATGCGCAAATTTTTCATCCGGTTTTCACTATAATCCTAGACGCAAAAGAAAATGTAATTTATGAGCGCTTTCAGCAAGAGCAGAAAACGCTCCCTCTGGAGCGTGCTCCAAGTTAAAAAATATTTTAACTTTTGGAGCGCAGGTTTTAGGCGGCTGGGGAGGATTACCAGTAACTATGATGTCTGAGAGTGCTTTTAGCAAGTTTAGAGGGAATGGTCTAAATTTCGACTACCATTTTTTTTCGGAAAATCGGTCTTCGAAGTGAGGTAAGGAAAAAATCCTCCGTTCTAGATACCCAAGTATGTTATCTACATTACCTGCGTAAAAATAGCTTCGAAAGTCGTCGTAAGTTTTATTTGTTCCAATTTTCCCAAATCTCTTCAAAATCGACATTTTGAATATGTAATGCAAACTCCGACTACTTGGGGAAGAGGATACTAATGAATTCCCAAAACGGAATAAAAAAACCGGAAACATACAATTAAAAGTATTTACAACGAACCGCAGATGCACTAAGTACTTTTTATTAAAAAAAAAAAAAAAAAAAAAAAAAAAAAAAAAAAACAGCCCAAACGCTAACTGCACGACATTCTTCGCGGCGGGTTGAAAACCTTCGAAACTGCTTGGCGTGTGACGTACTGGCGCCTGAGTTTGGACTTTTCTCACAAATAGGGGAGAGAAGGGCGAAGCCGAATGATTTTCACTTTTTTCACTGTAAAAATAAAGTTGTCCGACTATTGCATAACTTTCTTTTGTGTATGAAAGCGTAGTCACTCAGTTACTAGCCCTAATTTTTTCAAATCTTTTTACCAACTCTATCTTGCCTTCTAGAGACTCGGGGCGGTCACCTCTCTATTGCCAAATTGCAACAAAAAAAGCGTGGTAAGAACGAACGGTACTGGGGCTAATCCGAAAAGGCTCGAATTTTTACCTTTTATGAAAACTCTTTTTAAAAAAATGTAATCCAAAACAAAGTAGGATATCACTCGCTTCTTATAAAGCAAAAACGGTTATCTGGAGAAGAAAGACAAGAAGTTACAGACGAAATCCCTGAGCGCCATTGAGGCACCGCCGCTACCCCAATTTTTTTTTTATTTTTTTATTTTTAAGGGAACTATCTTCCCTATCTTCTCCATTATAAAATAAACGTTTCCGGATGGGGGAGGGGGTAAATCCCCACTACCCCTTTAAATGCGACCTTGCTGACAGGCATGTAATATTTAAATTAAATAGTGAACAATACAACTGTCAATATAACTAGGCAACAATATGTTATCTAATAGAGATGAGAATGCGTTTGTCGGAGTTTACACCTTCTCGTCTATTAGTTACTACCTAAGTCTTTACAGACAGCTTATCACTTGTATTTAGAAAGCTTTTTCTGTCGGGAATGTAAGAAAAAAGCTGTCCTCGTTTGCCTTGGTGCAGCAACTGTTCACCTAAGTTCGCGTAAATGCTGCAAGAGATGTTGCTCCTTTGGAAACTACACTGTTGCACAATTTGCAGTGGCGTCGTGCACTTCAAGAATTTGGGGGGGTCCGATTTTGCATTTCTCTTAATAAAAGAGTTAATGAGTTATAAATGAGTTTTAAATGATACCTTTTTTTCCAGGATGGCAAAAATTTTTGGGGGGCCTGGCCCCATATGGCACGACGCCTCTGACAATTTGTCATTAAATCTAGCATCTCTTATTCGTTTGGACTCAGAAGGATAACAGAGACAATATTTCAGAAATAGTGCTATCAAATCTGACAGGCTTTTTTACGTTAATCCTGAAAGGAGTCCTTCAAGACAATTAAGACAATGTGGGACCTTAAAAAAAGCTCAAGAGTTAAGGGACACAAACAAAAATCAAGAATTTTGGGGAAACTAAGTCATTTCACGAATTTCGGGATAATTCAAAAATTTGCTTTGCTGGGAATTACCTAGCTTTGTTGGAAGCCATTTTGTTTCCATTCTTTGCTAAGAAACAGATTTCCCTCACAAATATTTCAAAATTTCCAAATCATTCACTGAACATGAAATGTCCACTCTCTACCGTATGATAGCACGCACGCCTCCCTTATTGCTTCTGCCCAGTAAGGGCTCAGGGCCCAAGCCATCCACTTGTGAATACTGGGTAACGTTAGCAAAGGCTTACGTAATGAAAATGTTATGTGTTACCTACTATCATGCGTTCGAAAGAGTTCTCTTGGAACGGAACCTATTTTATTACAATTATTACGCTATAAGATAGTTAGCCAACTTTGCGTCGAAAAGTTGTATTTTTTTCAAGCCATATCGTCCAGATTTGTTAAAAGCTGAGCGTTTTGAAGACGTGCTGGACAGCCATGTGAACAGTGGGATACATCTTAACCGTATCATGAAATGCAGCATGCTGACTGCTGAGCCAACATTAACCTTCCAAGCTTTGACAGCCTTCACCATACGAGCATCAGGCACAGTCAACCCAGAAAAGGAGGGATAAGTATCTTGTCGCTATTGCATTTATTAGAGACATCTGATTTCACAACAACATGTTTAACGATAAGCATTAAGCTAACACATGCAATAAAATCACATCGTAATTTTGAGGGGAAGGACCAACATTTATTATTTTTAAGTTTCATTCCCTTGGCAAATTCGTGAAGACGTTTCCTTACATGGGGGCGGGCCAAACTGGAAGTATCAAACATATTACGAACTATGAGAAAAGAACAAGCGAGAGCTCGAAAATGACAAGAATTATGCGTCTTTTTGTAGTTGAAGGAATTGTCACAAGTTAAAGATCACACTACGTATCAAACCATCGCGTACTGTCTCGAAAGTATTGCCGATACAAAAGGAGAATTGCACACCTTCACAGAGTACATTCGTGGAGCAGGTACCTGAAGGATACCACCCTTCTTTGTTGAGAACAACGCCAATCCGGTACATTTTCCCTCGCTGGACGTAAACTGGTCGGTTGAATATGATCTCTAAGGTAGATTGATAGTTAATTCGTGAGGTGAAATGCGTGTAAGTCAACCGAGATCCATCCGAATCGAGCAAATGCGCATACAACAGCTCATTGTAGCTATGTTCACCCGAAACGGTAATTTCCTCGCCGGTGACGCTGTTGCCGAAGACTTGACTGGGAATTTCAATACCGTGGACACAAATATTTCTGTCAACCATGAACGTCACCGAGCAGTCGAGAATACTAGTGTTGTAACTAGGAGGACCAGGTACTAAAGCACGTCGACACGTTATGCGATGAGCCGCATTGAAGGGGGAGTCCGGTGCCATGAAACTCTCGCTTAGCTCAACCCGTCCACCGCGCTGCCCTAAACTGAACATACGCTGTGTGGTCAACGACGAGCCCGAAGCGCTGACGGGTGCGTTGTTTGGAACAAAAAAAGGAACACGTGACCTACTGGTAAGCGTCGTATTCAGCGTCTCAGGCATGGGCCATTTGCCTGGAGAACTGAGGTTCATGAGTATTGCAAAAGATTCATCTTGGTGCAACAGGCCAGACACGGCTGGGCCACTTGCAAATTCAGCCGACGTCAGGGCGAGGAAGCGAATGTGTTTCAAAGGACCTGAAATCGCTTGCCGGATATTTTCAGGCTTGACTGTCATTCCTTTGCGCTGGCATTCTTTCGTTCCCCACCGCTGTAACGCGTCCCATAGCTGAAGTTCGTTAGTTATGTCCATTTCTTCTTGAGAGAGGACGACGTTGACAGTGTTTTCTTCCAAGTCCTCAAACGAAGCATCGCTCAGCACTTGGACAGCGTCTTGTTTGATGATCTGATAACAAAATACGATAGAAAGGACCAAGAGTACTACGACGGTACAAACGCGCATCGTTTACTTGTAAACAGCGCTCCATCATGACTGGTTCTTCAAACAGTTTTGCGAATTCGTACGCTCGGCAGGCGTTCCGCGGGTACAGGTCTTGCCACATGAATTTGGTGCAGATTTCTACCAAATGGGGGATCATGTACTTTTTCGCCGCGTAACAAATCTCACACGCTTGGTCAAAGGACTGTAAATTGATGATATCCGAGTATAAGTACCTATCACGAGGAAAGGAAACGACAAGTGAAAAGCCTTCAGAGCTAGGGCTGATATTTACTGTAAAAGAGCTTTGAAAGCTTCTGGTTGGACGTCAGGAATAACTACGGGTGCTGCATTGTTTTCCGCAGCCATACCGCCAAAAAACATTGCTTCGAAGACAGGACTGCCCATCACCAGAAAGAGTTTATGAGCTTTAAACAGCTGCTTGAATAAGGAAGAAAAAAATAAGTTATTCGCTTGTTTTGCGTGAATATGAGCAATATTACCCTTTGATTAGGCTCCACACCAACTAGAAATTGGCAATCACTGTACATTCCGCTTTCAAGCAGATATTTGGACCGTTCTGACAAAGTTTTCCGCTCGGTTTGCCAATCACAAGGCGCCGTTCCCGAAGGTCCGGAACTGATACTACGAGGATGCCCTGCGTTCGCAGCCATACTGTAATATTAATCAAAATAATGTACCCTATTATTGCTCTTATTTATAGCTTAGCAATTTGCATTACCTTGAGAATACGATTTTACTTGCGCATCAGCCTATTTTTCCCAAGTTGACATCTATTCGACACAGTTTGGGAAATAATCTTAAGCGTTAACTGTTTGCAACACCGATAGGTGGCTTTTTTTAGACCAAGTGCAGAGTGTAATACAGTTTTTCAAAAAAAAAAAACTAATTCAGACTGGACACAGGACTACTACAGTTGGGACTTTGAGACTGACAAATCTTGGGAAGAGGAGGGAGGGGAATTATGTGTACAATTGTATATTTCCCAACTAAAGAAATTGATATTTTCCTAAATTTCAGTCTTAGCAAAATGAAAATGATGTCGAAAGTATACAATTCTAAGCTGGTTTTCTTAAATTAACATGTAGAGCTATTTATTTACACTAGATGTCCGGAAATACTCATCTGACATTTTGTTACAGTTTAAAGTAAAATATCGCTATAACATACATCAGCCATAGCGAACAATCGGCTATGGCGTCAAAGTACCACAGGCCCCGGCGAAACGCCTTTGTAGGGAAAGCGTCGGCAATGGCGAATTCACTTATAACGTATGTCACCCTGTAGCATACAAAATCTCAGGCCCCTTTACCAATTTATACAAACATTTTTTCCTTCGGCTCCAATGGACACAAGCTCTGCCATGCGTAAACGCATGAAAAACAACAGCCCTAGTGGAAAACTAGTGATTCGACTGTGCTTTTTTAATTAAGAATGGCGCAAAATGCTGCTCGTACGAAGCGGCGCCCAATAACTCTTGACATGAGTCGTAAAGTAATAGAAATGGAAATGAAAGGAAAATTATTTTCTAAGGCATTCTGAACCAATAATGGTTACTACGTATTGTATAAGCGGCTGCAACGTACACAGTTTCGTCCCCTTGCGTGTACGTTACAGCGAGATTTTACTTGTAGCAAAAGAGACCCATGAATACGGGTTGCGCAATACTGACTCACCATCTTTAAACGTTTCCAAATAAAAGACGAGTTTCGCGTAAGACAAAGGTTTTTAATTCGAGCTTCACAACTGTTTACGATTTTCTGCATCAGTGTGTCGGTGTTTTTCTTTTTCCTGACCCTACGCCCTAGAATTCGCACTCTAGCTCGCGTGAAAAATCTGTGGTAACCAATCAGTGATACAACAGATTATGTAGCATGAGGAAAGTAAGAACTGGAAGTATAATCTCATTTGCATAATCTGCTATCCTGTTTGCTTAATAAGTAATTCTAGGCATCAATCGTATGTACATGAAACCCTGTTATGAAAAAAAGGCTACAAAACTTTCGAAAGCAGAATGAAATTGTAATTCACCATGTCTACTCGTCAATTGCGTAAACTTAATTTTGCATAGAATAGTCAAGGCCACGTTGTGACCTAAAATTTAATTCTGCATGTTCAGTTACACTACAGCTGAGCATTAAAGAGAAATATCGGAACAAAAATGTGCGAAAAAAATTGGTATGACTTTTAAACTTAAATCCGGTACTAAAGTTACGTGTAATGAGCTCGATGCGGGTGGACATACCAGGCTCACAATGGTGACTCTACTAACACTCAACTCTCTCTTTCCTCTCGTCTGACCTTACCTAACCTCTCACCGGGCATACCTGCCCTCGAGGAAACGTTCTAACTGAGGGCATGTACATGACGTCATACCACCTACGATGCACGTTAATTCAAATAATCAAAATAAGTTTTACTTACCCCAAAACATGATTAGTACGTTGGATATGTTGGGATACAATATAGACAAGTTCACACGAATTTACGTGTCTACCGACGGTTGCCGCCAAACAGGAATGCGATCTAGACAGCCGGGATACGTCGTAACGAAGCTCATAGGCTACAAAGGTGGTTGTTGATAATCCTCGTAAGTCAAAATAGAAGAGAAACAATCTCCAGCATGGATACCATTATTGGAAGTCCAGTTCCTGACATGTAAATAAAATATCCAATCGTTATTCTTGTTTTGTTCCTCTGCATAATCTCTGAATGCACTGGCACCTTTCAGATTGCTGAAAGGAATCCCCGTATTAAACACCCTATCCAGCGAAATACTTACGGAGCTCTTAGAAAAAATTATCACGGCGTATGGGAAGAATTGCCTAATTATAGAAGCCGAAGAAACATGGCTTAGAGAGAGAAGTCCAGTTGGAAACCAAGCCAACCTCCTCAGCGCAACCTTATCAGTAGCCCACATAATTCAAAAGGTGTTCATTCACAAACCATGTTTCAAAATTTCTAAGTCTTTTGTACAGGCAGCGTATAATTTAGCAAAGTCTACAGTTCTCCAATCTAGTTTGGAGCGGCTTCACTTAAAACAAGAACACATCCAGGTTTTTGTCGAGACTTGGACGTCTTTGGCCAAAGATCTAGTCGAATTGTTGAGAAAGCGAACATTTTTGCCGTATAAGGTTTATTCGTCACCATTTTCTTTATTTTTAGTTTTGTAATCGTCATAGAATCTCACACATTATATCTCCTTCAGATACAGAACGTCAAAACATCAGTTCATGTAACGGTAGCAAGTCAGTACTGCTACCCTAGCAGGGCACCCTTGGCTCAGATAGCATGAGAAATCCCCGATCGCAGTGGCCGGAGTGCTTCAACGTTGGTGACTGAATACAGTTACGCAGAGCTTCTTAAATTGTATGCAACCCTAGAAAATGTTCAACAGAGTCTTGATAGTTTATCTAGTTGAACATAAATCTTTTTTTTTCTTTCGTATTTGTGATATATTTGCTTTCTGTACACCTGAAATTTAACAGACTAAAATAAAACACTATTTAAAAACGAACCAACTAAGAACCAGAATGTAACAACTGTTTCGAGGAATGGTAGGACATGTCATCCAGCTTTTAAACCAATTCCGGATATGCAGTCAATTACACACCAACGTTCAAAAGAAAATTTATTGAACACTCTTAAGTTTTACTTCGAAAATCAGAGTACTGTTCGGTGGAATGGCCGGTGGGCTTCCCTTTTTGCCATACCTATAAAATGACCAAACCAAACGATGTCAGTTATACAAAATTCATTGTTTACCAGGTCTAAAATCGTACCCTAAAGCTGGAAACTGGAACGGTAATACGGCGCTTGCCTCCAACCTTCATTCCCTGAAGACCTTGGTCCCAGACTTTGATGACTTCTCCGGCACCCAATTTGAACCTAAAACCCTGACCTTTCAATGTGGAGCAAAGGGCTTCCCAAGTAATAGACCGAAACCTAAGTGGTTTTCCTATGTCAATAAACCATCCGACGTTTTGGTGTAAACTAGCCTCAACTTACATGTCTTCCAACATAGGCGGCGGGGCCGGTACATTCTTTCAAATCCTCAATGATCAAGCCACCGGGTAGCGTCTTTTTCGCAGGGGTTTTAGCTTGAGGTTGTTGCTGTTTTTGCTGTTGTTGAGGAGTGCCTTGCTGAGCTGGTTGGGTGGCAGCTTCGGCCTTCTTATCCTTCTTGTTTTTCTTCTTCTTGCTTACGCTTTCTCCCTAGATCGAACAAAATGAACAATGAACGTCTGAATTGACGTCTCAATAACTTATTACTACGTTTTCTGCAGGTGTTACTTGGGCTTTGGCAGGGGACTTGGTGGCAGCCTGTTGCTTGTTCTTTCCTTTGGGTTGGGGTTTGGCTTCTTCTTCCTCCTTTCCGTCGTCTTCGTCGAATTCTTCGCCAGATTCGTCAAAGAAATCGCTCATTTCCTCGTCACCTTCCTCATCACCTTCTTCACTATCTTCCTCTGCATCTTCATTGAGCTTAGCTTTCTTGGCTGTTTTACCCTGCTCTCTGGCGTTCTTCCGTTTGTTCGCTAGTTTAGGCGCTAAAATTGGCCAAAAAAGTTCGCTATAGTTGCAAAACGGGTGAGATGTTTACCTTCTTCATCATCTTCCTCTTCTTCTTGTTCTTCCATGAGTTGTCCCAAGGTATCATTACCATGTCGTCATCTAACATAAGGTAGCCGGAAAGGTGGACAATCGATTTTCCGGTTTAAAACGACTGAGTATCGCCTTTAGCGAAATTTAAGTCAAGGACTTGCTGCATAACTCATTTTTGGAAAGAGTGCACAACATATATTCTTGTCCTTCGTAATCCACCAAAAGGGAAGTCAGGCCATCTAAAATACACAAACATAATAACCGCGAAAGCACTTAAGTTTAATGAAATACAAAAACTAACCGTTAGTGGTTCCTGGATCGATACATGCCATGGAAATGTGGAATGAATCTTCAACTTCACCCTGAGTATAGCGTTTGCCGGGTTCGAGCACAAGTCCTAAAATGACGTAAGAAGAAAACTTTTGAATTAATCGATGGGATGTTATTTGTTTACACCCCATTTAAGGACTAATAGTACAAAAACACCGAAAAATCCTCACCTACGATGCACGTTAATTCAAATAATCAAAATAAGTTTTACTTACCCCAAAATATGATTAGTGCGTTGGATGTGTAACGATAAAATATAGAGATAAAATAACGATAAAATTCACACGAATTCACGTGTCTACCGATGGCTGCCACCAAACAGAAATGCGAGCTGGACAGACGGGAAACGTCGTAACGAAACTCATAGGCTACAAAGTTGGTTGTTGATAATCCACGCAAGTCAAAATAGAAGAGAAACAAACTTTGAGTAGTCTTTGGAAATCAGTGATCCTTCGACCGCTCCGCCCTCTAATGTGTATGCTGGTGAGCATAACCGTGAATGTCATCCTTTAGCGTCCATGCTTCTTTCGTAGTCAAATCAAAATAAACACGTTACCCTCTGTGGAGATTGGCGGTGAAAAGCAAAAAATAAATAATAGTCATGGCTGATATAGAGAGCGACGAGGATTTAGGCCAATTGGAAGAAGATTTTTATGCATTTTTGTGCCTTCCTAGAGATGTGAGTCTTATAATACAATACCGGAAACTTAACAACATTTTATATTCATTAGGCTTCACCTGAAGACATTACGAATGCCTACCGTCGGCTTAGCCGCATTTATCATCCCGATAAACACACAGATCCTTTACGTAAGGCTGAAGCAGAGGTCTTGTTTAACAAGACCAAAAATGCGTACCAAGGTAAAAAACCGTTCTAATTTTTTCTTTTAATTTACCTTCTGTTGGCTTTTCAGTTTTAAGTGACCCACATAAACGTGCAATATACGACAATCTGGGTACAAAAGGTCTGGAAACGGAAGGATGGGAAGTTGTTCAGCGGACAAAAACGCCCCAAGAAATCCGTGAAGAATATGAACGCCTCGCAAGGGAAAGAGAAGAGCGACGGTTACAGCAGCGAACGAACCCAAAGGGGACAATGGCGGTTTCTATTAACGCCACGGACTTATTCAATCCTTACGGAACCTCCTGGGAAGACTACAAGTTCGTTAAAAAAAAATACATAACGAGTTGACAAAATAATTATTTAAAAAAATGTGCTCAATAATAGGAAGTAAATGATTGTTCATTTTAAAATAAATTATGAAATAAATTTGTATTGAAAATTTGTGAAAACTCGCTAATTAATCACCTTTGGGTATTGCAGGCAACACGGAGACGTGCCTATTATCGAAGTCAAGAACATGACTTTTTCACAGTCGATTGAAGCCCCTTTGACGCTCAAAGACACTGTCTCTATGTCGGGGCATTTATCAACGCATAACGGAACAGGCGCAGGATCGGTAAACGTCGGCCTTCGCCGAGTACTGTCCGAAAAAGGTTGGGTCGAGTGTGAAGTAGGTGCCGGCAGTGGCCTTAATTTGACCGCAAAAGGCTTTCGTTCGCTCTCCAAGCGAACTTTTCTCAACATATCAGGGGTATTAACTAACACTTCAAGAGGCATTCGGCCTGGTTTTGTAGCTTGTAAGTGTTTGTTTGCTGTCGGAGATTATGGATCAACACTGTTGTTCTTATTTAGCGTTAGGAAATCAGCTCGATAAGCATGTAGTGGGTTATTTGACTTACAAGGGCGGAGTAGGTCAGAGCGCCATGTCGACAAGCATTGCCCGTGATAATATGACATCCAACATGCAATTCTCTATGCAACTTGGCATACCCCACTCATTCATCTCATTGTCTTATGTTTACAAGTTCCCCGAAAATGAAGGAAAGCTCCGGGGCGCCGTCAAGTGAGTTAAAACACCCATATCGCGACAATTTAACAAATTTCATGTATAGAGCGGGTACATTTGGCGCGTTAGTGGAGTACGGCGTGGATAGAAAAGTTTCTCAATACAGTACAGTGGGAGCTGCTGTATCAGTGGGTATTCCTACTGGCGTCGTGTTGAAATTGAAGTAACTTTTTGACATAATGTACCTTATTTGGTGTCTAGTAACCTCAAATTGTAGACTCGTGCGTGGAAATCAGACTTACGTCTTCCCGATTCATTTGTGTGAAGAAGTTTTACCAAGTCCGATCTTCTATGGCACTTTGTTTCCTCTAGTGACCTGGGTAGCTGTCCGCAGTCTGATTATCCAGCCGTATTTGCAGGAACAGAACAAAAAGAAAATCGAGCGTCAACGTGAACAGTACAAATCCAAGTAACGTAAACCATTCGTAGACATTTTTTGTGGCTAATCAAATGGTGCTCCAATAGGATTGCTGAGAAAAAGCGGGAAGCTGAAGCTGCGATAGATCTTATGCAAGAAACGTATCGGCGTATTGTTAATGACGAAGAGAACAAAAAAGGGCTTCTTATTACCCTTGGACTGTACGGTCGATTTGTGACCGGTGAAGATAACACCCATGAAAGACGAGAGGGCATAACGGATGTAACGATACCACTGCAGTGTCTGGTTAAAGACTCGAAGCTGATCGTGCACGAAAACAATAAGGTAATAAAATTTAGAGATTATAATAGTAAGAAATACATAATATATTACATTACAAAGCACATTAGAACGTTAACATTATTTTTCTTGCTGTTGCTAATATTGGATACTGTTTAATAGTCGTATATTACTATCGTTCGTTTTATTAAAAAAAATAATGAGAAAATTAATTAGTAAAAATAAATAACGAAATTAAAATTTATGAAAATATTGTTGTAGAGCCAACTTCCGGGATTTTACGACCCATGCCTAGGGGAAGAAAAGTCGCTGCTAGTCCAGTATAACTTTCACGGTTTACCTCACGAGGTAATTATACAGGATAACGAGCCGCTCAGGATACCCAAACAATGTAAGTTGTCTTTTACAATTTTTTATTAGCAAGTCGGGTTCTTACATACAATTTTCTTTTTTACAATAGCCCATCGCAAGACATAGTAATAGTTTTACAGGCCGCGAAAACTTTCTAGACATTGTAAGAAATAATACATCCTGTTCTGAAACCCCGTCAAGCTTGTCGAACGATTTGTTTCTCGAGATCGAATGAATAGTTTAAGCTATCCCAGTCGATTTCTCTTAGTTTGACGATGCGGCAATCGTCTCGTGTAGGCAATTCGTGTAAATTCCATAAGGTGTGGTAGGTGCTGTTTATCTCGAAAGGAATGTCTTCAAGCATGGAGTGTAAACCTGCGTCGGCTGATGTTTGCGGTGAGACTTGGACGCCGTAAGGAATTGCACCGCTATCCAATAACACAAAACCGCCATCTTCTCGCGAACCGTCGTGCGATGGTATGATGGGATCAGTTGTCGCAACGGTTACAGTTGTGCTGTCTAATATGGACGTGTCTTTTTTTTTCTTAAACAAGGAACTAAAGGATTCCACCAACGACGCCATTGATAAATTCTAAACTGCGCGTTATAATTGTGTGTTAATGTGCGAAATATTGTTTACTGAAAGTTACTTAAGGTTTCCAAGCAAGAATTCCAGTGGAGGTGTTGAAACGTTCGCACTTGATCGAAAAAATTGCGCTTTGTTTACAGACCTACGCAAGGATATGATTTACACTGACCAGCCATGTCAGCCAATAAGGTACGTTTCGCTTTGTGACGTCACTGCTCATACATTACTCTTCATCACAAAAGTTGCCGTTAGCCGCTTACCCATCAAGTGCACTACGGGAACAGCATTGTCGATACAAACTCCGCCTCTAAGTTGGTCTCACGTTTTCGAGTTTTAGCGTCAAAACGTGTGTTTCCGTCTATTGTCCGGTCGTCAATGTTTTGTTTCTAGACAACTTGTTAATCTAATCAATTGGGTAAATAAAATTCACCGGTCCATCGAAATTTGCTATGGAAATTGAAATTGACGGTAAAAAGACCTTAATTTTAGGTAAAAATAGAAGTCTTAATCATTCTTCTATGACGACAGATTGCCCTTTGGTATTCCGTGAATATGGTGTCGTGAAAAAGATTTTAAGCTTCTTATCTGCCAAAGAGTTGCAATCAATTAAGCTCGTTTGCAAGCTATGGCACACCATTGCAAATCGATTAATAAGTCAGCGAACTCAAATATACTATCATTTTGTACCTTCTCTGGAACCAGAAGGTTAGCCGTTCACACTTTTTTTGTGTGTGGGTTGCATTCTAATTCGTTATTTTAGATCTAGAATTCGAGTCGTTGGACAATGTCACCTTGCGTGAAACCATTGAAAGTCTGTGGAGCAAGCCTTCACTGTGTATCGCCTTCGTAACAGCTGACGAAACCACAAAACCCACCGATGAAGATATTTCTGCTTTCGATGCATGGCAGCGTGACTTGCTAAAAAACTACCAGCCAGAGGAGCTAAAATGGAAAATTGGTTGCGGTAACTACACAGACACCTTCAGTAAGTTGCCCGCATCATGCTCGGATTTTTCACTCTTAAACAAAATTTTTCTCTGGTAAACCAGATTCTCTTCATTTACGCAAATACTTACCACGGTCCTGCGAACTTGTTGGGGTGTTTTCGGAATCAGTTATTGGCACTAGTCCTGAAGATAACGAGAGGAATACGAAAATGCACACCACAGAGATAGACGAAGGTTCAGAAGCAACTAAAAAGCCAGTTGTGTCGTTCTTAACCACGCGAGAAGAATTTCCCGGGGCCGGGTTTTATTGTATTCCAGACCGCCCTGGCGTTTCACTTCGTTTATTTCACTTTGACCAGAAAGAATTGCGCAATAACATTCCTGTACGTGCATTCTTATAAGCTACTTACTCTAAAAGTGTAATTCTCTCATTTGCGTTTAAGATCACTGATGAAAAATTGAATCTCGAGGGAAGCGATCGCGTGAAATGCCTCATTCTGTTTGGCAGTAACCCGCGTCATTGCGCTATGGTTGTAAACGCCGTCACGAAACACGTTTATGACAGGTTTCTTCTTGATTCTGGCTTTCCATAGACTACAAAGATGGAAGTTAACATATTTGTGCCTCTGTAGAGAAAACGGAGATATGGCGGTAGGTGGAGCCTTCGCTGATGAACTTATACATCCAAGCTTACCAGACAAACCCAGCAAAGCGATATGGGGCCTCGCATTTTGTGAGTCAAAGCAAGAAACTGAGAAGCGAATAGAGGCGGCGTCCGTCGTTATTCCGTATAATGTTAGTGAAGAGCAAGAAATTGAAAGTTACATTGCAAAGGTAAAATAGTATTTTCTGCAGTTCCTCATGTACTCTAAGCGTTTTGATTTTTATTTTAAAGCTGAAAGCGTGTGGGTTAGCCGGCAAGGAACTAATAGGTTTTATGATGGCGTGCGTGGGCCGGGGCTCAGCTATGCACAACGAAATTGGTTTGGAATCCCGGTTGTTCCATAAGCATTTCCCCAGTACGCCATTGTTTGGTATATTTGGCGGTGGCGAGATTGGGTTGGATTATTTACCAGAATACGAATGCCCGTCTAAGAGCAAGCGTTCCAAAGCAACAGACGTCGATTGTTTACATAGTTATTCAACTGTATTTGTCCTGGTGTCTTTTTTGTAATGTACGTATACAAAGTCAACTTTATTTTGTATTTGGACATTGTTACGTGCTCGGTGTTCTCAATTTTCTTGTAAATTTTTGCGACACTGTTTGGATATTTTTCTAGAAAATACTTCCTGCCCCGGCGAAAAAGCGTTAACTTGAGATTAGTTAAATAACAAAAGGATTGGGCAAAAGTCGTTTGACAGTTAATTTTCTTGAAAACTTTCTCATTGATTAGGACACAGTAATTTGAAAGGTCATTTCCTTTTCTTATGCTTTCGGCGATATGAGAAATTCTTGGGTCATGTGGCTGTGAAAAACTTTGCCTTTTTGGATTATACCTCCCCATAGACATCATCTGCAGTCAGGTACGTGTGCTGATTCGCAACAGCTCATGTCTTTATGTAGCGTCGTCTGTTTGTTGGCGAGGCTTGGAACCAATGAAATCATGGCTCCACCTACGAAAATTTTCATATTAACCGCCTTTATTTCGTCACCATAACAACGGCTAAGCCTGTCTCTGTTGTCCTTCATCTGATCTTGCTGCATGAACGATATTTTGATACCGTCCTGAGTGATGTGGTCTTGTAATGTGTGCTCTTCCAAGTGACCTACAAAGATGTTAACTGAAAGCCAACGCCAAGAGTAAGATTGTTTAGACTTTAAGGGTTCAATTTTGTGACCAAAGCTTCTGCTTATTAAGGGTTTTCTCCTTATTCTGAATAAGCTTATTTTATTTTTTTCGCTTGGACGGCTCTTTTATACGCATATTTTTTGCTATTCTTTTTGCTATGTTTGCTGCCTTGCTGACGTGCTTGCCGCTTCCTTACAAACTTTTAGTTTTTCAAAAAGTCGTATTTTGATGTCCATGTCCAGTCGGCATCCAGCTTTTGGACATGGAGCCGCCGAACGCCAAAATAGCGTTGGAGACCTTGGCCAGTCCATGGGATATGATGTTGACACGTGCCTCCGCTTAGCCAATTACGAAGACACAGTACGGCAATTGGACTTGTACTACGGCATTGGTAAATTGCTTTATTTTCACTTAAAGCTCATACAGGCATATAAAACTTCCCAAATTTCGCTTTTTGACATTTCGTCGTTAATTGGGTCGCCATTGCGATTTGCAGAGAAAATATGCGATAAAACTACAACGATCTATGTACTGATTGAAAATACTCACTTTTTTTCTGCGCAGTAAAACGGCAACTGTTGCGATACCAGAGCGCTGTGACCGGTTTATTTCCAGGACATTCAGCAGACACCGACGTGGCGCACATCAGAGATAGCATCTACTGTGCTGCTGCCATTTGGAGTCTCTACCAAGCCTACAGGTTAGTCTCGTGGGAGGACTTACTATCCTATTGTGTACAATGTTTGTAATTTTAAGGCGTATTGACGATGACCGCGGCAAATCGTACGAATTGGGTGGCTGCGCCGTGAAATGCATGCGGGGGATTCTTCGTTGCTGGACTACGCAAGCTGCTCGGGTCGAACAATTCAAACAGAAACAGACCAAAGAAACTGCTCTTCATGCCTGCTTTGATCTGCACTCAGGCAAAGAATTGCCTCCCGAATTTGATGGTTTTGATAATCATTTACAAGTATTATGTCTTTCACAGAATAGCCTACTAATTTTCTTAATTGCGCTTTTATTCATTGCAGATTGATATTGTTTCATTATACCTCTTGTTCTTGGTACAAATGAGCCAATCTGGCTTGCAAGTCATTTACACCTTAGAAGAAATACGCTTGGTGCAAAATCTTGTTTACTACGTGGAGAGAGCTTATCGCACTCCTGATTATGGTATGTGGGGTCGGGGTTCAAAGTACAATGATGGGACACCTGAAATCCATGCTAGGTAGGTGTCTGTCACAGCATTTCTCTCACTACCTTCACATACTTTTACACAATTTCTTCTTTGTAGCTCGATCGGCATGGCCAAATCTGCGTTGGAAGCCATCAACGGATGTAATTTGTTTGGTGATAAAGGATCTTCGGGATCCGTTATTTATGTAGATATCGACGCCCATAATAGAAATCGATCAATTTTCGAAACGCTCTTGCCTCGAGAATCGTCATCAAAGGTATAAAGTCCTTTAGGATTCAGTCAGGTCAAGAAGTTGTCTGTCAGAATTTACTTTATTGTTTTTATATAGTTTTATTTTAAGCATTTTTTTTTTTTAATTTTGATTGTTCGTATCGGGTTGGACTGACAAGAAATTATTAATGATCAGCAGTAATCTAAGGTATGGAAAAAGTCGAAACACTCATAATCACCAAGGGACCAATAAGCTTCATTGATGACTTTTGATAATGATGGGTAGTTGCCAATTACGTAATGAAATCCGCACTAATTCTCTGGGTTAATAATTACAGAACACAGACGCCTGCTTGCTATGTACGGTTTCTTGGCCTTGCTTTGGGACCCATGACGAGGTGTTGTATTCACGTACGAAATCGAAAATTGCGCGTCGCTTACGGGGAAGCTATGGCTTTCGCCGTTATTTACGAGACGGCTTCGGTACTGCAGTAGAAGATCCGATGAGACGGTTTTATCATCAGGGTGAAACGAAGGAGTTTGAGCACATCGAGTCAGAATGGCCCATATTCTATTTATACATGATCATAGATGGCGTTTTCAAGGGAATACCCGAGCAAGTCGAAGAATATCAAAAGCTTCTGAAGATCAGAATGAAAAGGGATCACCATGGTGGTAAGAAAACACAGACACATACGGTGTCTGCATGACAAAATACATGACAGGAGACACAGAGGCAGATTCAGAGGTGAGAATTCACGAAAGCTTAGAAATCGAAGCTAAAAGATTCAGAAGACTTGGAGGTGACAAAGTACAGACTGGAGCCATAAATACACATACTTGAAGACAGACACAGAAAATATTTGTTAGAAAGAAACGCACAAAGGTATTGCAGTCTGGATATTAACCACACTTTTTGATTTCCTGTAGATCCTTTGGTGCCGAAGTACTTTTTCGTGCCGAAAGAAGTGGTCGAATACGAACGTCACGAACCTGGCACACAACTGCGTCAGGCTTCAGCAGAAGGTTCAGCTTCCAATCTCTTCTTGTGGGGTCAGTCCTTGTATATAATAGCGTCCCTATTGACGGACGGTTTGCTTCATGTGAACGAGCTTGATCCTATTCGTCGTTACCTCCCGTCGTACAACCGACCCAGAAAAGTTGGCCGTTATTCTGCGTTCCAGGTGAAGCACTCATAAACATGAAATTTTTTTACAAAAAGCTTATTTTTTTTTTTACATTTTTCCTCATTTTTTCATCTTCAAATGCCTCCGTGTTAGGGAAAACATCACGTAAGCTTTTTCTCAATTTTCGTGCTTCTTACCCGCTTTTTTACCTTGGCTTTATTAAATGTCTCTGGCAATACTACTAATAAGAATTAAAAACTTGCAAAGTGTGGAAGTCATGTTGGCAAGCTTGATGTATTTGTTTCGTGACGGTATGCGTGTTCCTATCTATGTTGAAAGTATGTTACCAATTCAACATATTTTGGGTGCAAAACAGGGTACCGCGAGCGATCTAGTCGTACAAATTGTTCTTATTGCCGAGTCTATGCGTTTGCAAGCGATGATGGCTACGTATGGCATCCAGACGCAAACGCCGCACGAAGTCGAACCAGTGCAGATTTGGTCTCCAAAAGATCTTGTGCGATTGTATCAGCATCTTGGTGTATGCAAAGGTTTGGGATTACAGGGACGTCCCACGCGTCCTATTGGTGCTTTAGGGACATCGAAGGTGTATCGCGTAGGCGGTCAAACGGTGCTGTGTTTCCCGCTTATTTTTGAAGTCTCCGAGTTTTACTTGTCGCATGATATGTCTCTCTTGATCGATGACATTAAGACGGAGCTGCATTTTGTGGGACGCTATTGGAGACTCTCAGGCAGGCCTACCGTTTGCATCCTCATTCGGGAAGAACATATGCGGTAAAGTAATTTTTACTGTTATTAAGTATGAAATCTATTAATCGTACTTCTGTGTATTTTCAGTGATCCACAGTTTAAGGAAATGTTGGAATTGCTTGCCATGCTCAAGAAAGGTCATTGCGATGGTCTCAAAGTCCGGACTGGTCGACTGCAGAATCTCCTTGCTTCTTCGTGTATCGGTAAAGCTTACGTTAAAATCTGTCTATTCTTTCAATCTCTTGATGGGTGGTCGGACACTATCAAGTTGAATCACTATAAGATACAATCTTCTTTGGGACACAATTGTAGGTGCTCACACCTGTGGGAATGTCCTCTTGTGGCTTCGCATTAGCTGATGTAATATACAGATTTTGTATGTGTATATCAAAGGTCAGCATTTTATAACGGCAGCTTAATACCTAAAATTATAACGGCAGCTTAATAACATTTTAATACCTAAAACGGCAGCTGTTACACGTGTAACTCTTTTAGTCACATAAACATGCAGCTTACTTTGAAATTAGTCGAATAGTTGTAAACACGGTGAGAAAGGCTATGTTCTATTAAAAAAAAAAAGATTGTACGCCTTATGCTGTTCACTTTGAACTGAAAGCCATATTTGACTGGCATTTATACATAATTAAAATCATAGGTGGATAAGTTATCTCTATTTCTTTTCTTTTGCGGTATCGCACGAAATTCTTGAACCTTTAAGCAGAGCTTAAAATCTCTATAATCTTTGTCACTTTTTGAATGAATTGTTATTAATTTATTTATTTATTCTGTAGAGCATTTGGATTTCGTGAGTCCAAAAGATCTAGCAAGACTTAATATCCAACCATTCACGCAAGTCAACCACGATTACATTGGTTACCAAAGCTTGACGGATGTGCCTCGTGCCTTAGCCTACAATGAGCCACATTTTGACATAGCAAGTTTGGCCAACAAGCCCACGCCTGAGCTAGAACACGCCTTGTGCCATATTGAAGGCTTGGCGGGGCAAGCATATATCCTTGGGCTGCTGTTGCGACTGGAAGGCTCAGAACACGTTGTTGCGGAGCGAACCAGTATTAAACTTCTTAAAGTAGACTATCGTAAGCTAAATAGTATAACTTTCTGTAGTTAGAGAACGTTTGCTGGAAGTCAAGCGGGAAGCAGGAGTTTTACGACACTGGTCGGCAGTCAGACTTTGCTCCAGTTTACTTCGCCAACTAGCAGATTCGATTTCACCATTCATCACCACAGTACTAGTCCATGGAAAACAAGTAATTTTAATGCCATTCCGTAATTGTTTTTATTCCAATTAATGTTCCATTTGAAAAAATAAAATAGGATGAAGTGTTAAAAAAGACAGTAAATACAAGTTCAATTTCAACGTATTTCAGCTTACTGTGGGTGTGGTTGGCGGCCAAGAAATAGTTTTGGACAAACCAATGACCCCCTCCGAAATCCAGGAAGCGGTGTACCGCTATTGTCCCGAGAATGATCCTATTCAAGCTGTGCTGCAGCAAGAAGTGCTTTTATACTGCGGTAGACTCATCGCAACTAATCCTGATCTTTTCACCGGTGTGCTGAAGATACGCGTGGGGTAAACATTTAAATAGACTTCGTGGAATTGTAATCACTTTGATATGAAATCCGGGATATGTAGCTGGGTTTTACATGCGTTGCGGTTGTATCTTTCAATGAGAGCTGACGCCGGCTTGGAGTCCGAAACTGACTCGCTGGAAAACCGAAGTCCGAGTGAAATTCGTCGTCTGCTCATGCGCGTTTTGACCATCAAAGAATGGGCGTCTGAAGAAGGGTAACAACCCGGAATCTTCGTGATAACCTGTTTAATTTCTTTTAATATTGCCGACAATAATTTTTAATTTAACGGCATGGTGTGTATTTTAGAATGACACCGTTAGAACGACGAAAAATTGAAGGTTGTCTAGGCCGGGTGCCGGACGGCTTTTACCAAAACGTGTGGCATGTTCTAGAAAAGACGCCCAAAGGCGTATGCGTGCAAGGCAACGTTTTGGAACCAGAGCCGACCTTGACGCACATGACCATTTCGGAGCTGAATTTCGCTTTATTAGTAGAAGCCATGTTAAATAATATACCTCGTCCTGAATACCGACATACTTGCGTGGAATTGCTGATGATCGTAGCCACGATCTTGCAACGCAACCCGGAGTTACGGTTCCGCGAAAGGGTTGATCTTGATCGACTAATTTGTGACGCTGTCGCAATGTTTAGCAAAGTATGTCTTTGTGGAAAGCTTTTTTATCTTTGATGTCTCGCGGGGGACGCAGCTAATGTATGTTTTCAACATTATATGTTTTCTTAGGACGTAGGCCATCACGAGGCCGATAGAAGTGCCGTTTTGGCACGGAAAGACTCGCTAGAGCCCGGTTTATCCTTGTTTTATTCCGCTTCCCCCGCAACTTGCAAAGGTTACTTGGCTCGCGCGGTCGTCAATGTTATACTTACGGGAGACCTTGGTGCCAAAAATTCTGAAAGTTTGGGTTCGGGATCCGAAGATGAGGAATCTGGAAATGCTTGTCGTGTGTCTTAAAAGAAGCCATATGAGAACAAATTAAAACCATAAAGGAAACATCCTGGTGGAAATTTTTGCAGTATCGTCGGAATTTATTTTTTTCTTCCTCCTTTCGTTTTTTCTTCCTCATTAAAGAATGCATTTAGTTTCGTGTAGATTTACCCTGTAATATATTACAAGAGCGTGGTAATAAACATTTAAAATTTGAGTGTTTTTTGAGTAGGCGAATATTTGAAAATCCGTTCACTCTCTTGGGCGCCAGCCTGGGTGAAGCCACTGGTCCCCAACACACCTTGGTGTACTTGGAACCAGTGACAGTTCTAACATTCACTAATGACTGCATTTGAGACCTATACATGATTGTTGTTTAGAATAGCATATCTAATTTATTCTTTGGAGAATTTGGAAAATCCCACAAGTTCGTTTTGAAATTTGCAGACTCATTCCAAAAAAGCTCGGGGGATACGTTGATTGGAGTGTCTTGATCATGGATAAGCATAACTTTGAACATTTGCTTTTGATTCTGTGAGCATCTGGTCTGCTCAAAGCCAAGCGATATTTAAAAAGTTACTTCTCGTCAAAGTCGGCAAACAGACTGGAAGCGTTAAATTGTTTCATCATGTCAAGTTACTTCGAATTGTAGAAGATTCAATCGAATATTAAGATTTTTTAAAACAGGTTATGCAATTGCCTAGTATCTACGGAAAATCAAATTAATCTTGATGGAGCCAATGCAATTTAAGGTACATACTGAATGAAGGAAGCCAACGTACAACGGAAACACAAATGAGGTTTGCAATACACAGCATCAGAACGAGAGTTAATAAAAGTATGAACCTAAATTCGAAGAAGTTAGCATAGCAAAATAGAGTTAAGTAACTGCATGACCTCAGGTAAAGTTTTTCAGTTCAGTTAGGAAGTGGGAATCGTCATCGAACCAGAGTTGTCAGCTAAGTCCACGCCAAGTTTGACTTGGGTCCCAGGTTGAGTTTCGTAGTGACCGCTTGTATCGATTCGCTGCGTGTTCGCCCTGGAGCTTCAGTGTCCTGTGTCTAGTTCACTGTCAGTTATTTAGGGTCATCTTCGCAGTGCCTGATTAGGATTTTTCTTCTGACTTTTTTCCATTGATCTGCGTGGCTATTGATGAGTTGATTGAAACGTTGCTAATTAAATCCTCGTGTTCTATAGGATTTTATACATATTCAGCCCTTTTCACCATAAAATGCTCTAGGTAAGCCCAAAAGTCGGGACATGTTTATAAGGTGCGTGAAGCGGGCTGGGCGCTGGGGTTGTGCTCACGCCTTGCTTGCTTTCTCCCGTGTCATGGCGTGCGTTGATTCCCGCACCGGGACTGGATTATAAGCTCTTCTGTGACATTAACTTTCTAAGTAACCTGAAACTTATCCTCTAAACCCTTTTGTAGGTTCTTAATATGTATCGCTAGATTCCTGAAAAACGTCTTCTTGCCTAGTGTTACGCTCATGAGCGAACATACATGTTGTGTACTATACACGTTTCTGAGCATGTTTGTCCGTTATTTTGTAATACTTTGCTATTAATCTCCTTCTAAGTAACATTTTTTGCTCCTTAACCGTTTGAATAATTGTAAACTTTACACTTCAGGTGTTCGTTCCATCACAATTAGGAATTGCGTTTCCAAATTCAAGTGGGTCACCTGTGTCAGAGGATTGTTGTACGGGCCACATTGGTTCCGATCGAATCAAAAGAAGCAGAGCCCAGGTGTTGGTAGCAGTCATCACCTTCTAGGTTCCCCGCCTGTTGCCATGCCTTTGGCCAGCCAAGCTAGAGTATACGCTGATGTGAATTTGCATCGACCAAGAGAATACTGGGACTACGAATCCCATGTCGTAGATTGGGGGTGAGTTATCTTGTGTGCAACTGGGGACATGAAACTTTATGCCGTACAAATGTATTGTATTCTTGTATTTTACAGAGAGCAAGACGATTACCAATTGGTCCGCAAACTAGGACGCGGCAAATACAGCGAAGTCTTCGAGGCCATTAATGTCGTCAGTAACGAAAAATGCGTCGTCAAGATCTTAAAAGTAAGCATCAAATCCAGGCTTGGGGCTTGGAGTTCTTAAGAGTCGTGTAGGTACAGTAGACTAACGCAATTTTCTTATCTTTTGTGACGTCTAGCCTGTGAAGAAGAAGAAAATCAAGCGCGAGATAAAGATTTTGGAGAACTTGCGTGGCGGCACCAACATAATTACGCTGCAAGCGGTTGTCAAAGATCCTGTTTCTCGCACGCCGGCTTTAATCTTCGAACACGTTAACAATACGGATTTCAAGCTGTTATATCAGACTTTAACAGACTATGACATTCGTTATTACCTCTACGAATTGTTGAAAGCCTTGGATTACTGCCATTCAATGGGCATCATGCATCGCGACGTCAAGCCGCACAATGTCATGATTGATCACGAAAACAGGAAGCTGAGGCTCATAGATTGGGGATTAGCCGAATTCTATCACCCCGGCCAGGAATACAACGTTCGAGTGGCATCACGTTACTTTAAGGGACCAGAACTACTCGTTGATTATCAGGTAAAAATCATAAGACACCATTCCGACCAATAACCTTGAAGTTAACGTTGATGCAAAAACCTATGACTAGTTAGAAAATCTGGAATTTTAAACTATACATTAGCACAAAGGTTCCTATTCGAATATAAAGCACAGTAAAAATTAAGATGAAAATGACGTCGACTAAAACCATAAACAATATGATAAAAAATAAACATAACAGTAAAATATAGTAGTTGAAGGAAAGATAGAGATCACACAAAAATGTAACGAATGGTTGACTTTTAACCCAGTAGTAGTAAACATAAAAGTGAGCTTCATTAAGGCTCCGGAATTGTCAGTTCCTAATGGGAGAATTACATGGGATATTAGCAGACATCATACCGTGAAATAATGAAAATTGTAGAGCAATCGTAATAGTAGTGTTGCTGCTAGAGACATCTACTGCATTAATTTGACCTTCTCCAGAAAGCTTTTACTAAGTTCGTAAACTACGGTTGAGTTTTCGCATCGTTTTTACTGTACGGAGAAATAGAAACCGGGCAAACTGTTACGGTAGGCATGACTTTAAAAAAAAATTTGGTAAGAAGAAAAGCGAAATAAATTAGGTACCTTTTGTGATAATGATGTGCAAAATTTTAAATTTTTGAATTTCCGTATTGTTCTGTACCGTCACCCAGGGTTTCGGTTTGACTTCCTGTACCGTCCGCTATTGGTGACTGTAACAGACCTATCCTCCATATAGGAAACGATGTCCGTCATTTGTTTTTAAAAATCCTGGAAGTTGCATCTACCGGGACCTTAATTTCTCATTTCAGAAAACAGCAAAAAAAGAAAAAGATATTTTAGGGATTATATTTAATAACTAATTGTAGCATATTTACGTATCTAGGATTTTTCTAGGGAAGATGTTTCTGGAAGAAAAATATTAACGGACTGAAAAATAAAACACTGTAAAATTTTTAAATAAGAAGCATTCTGTAAGGTTAAAGCAATTAAAAAATAAGGATATTATAAAACAAATAAAAAAAGCACATGAAAGAAAGAAGTAGATGAAATTTGATATGTATTTTGGAACCGAAAGCTAGGCTGGTTGTCATTTTTTGCGTTTAATCTTAATACGCTTGTTTCTTTTCTAGATGTACGACTATTCCTTGGATATGTGGTCTCTTGGATGTATGCTAGCCTCTATGATTTTCCGCAAAGAGCCTTTTTTCCACGGCCATGATAACTATGACCAATTGGTCCGTATTGCCAAAGTCTTGGGCACGGAAGAACTATTCGAGTACCTGGATCGTTACCAGATTGAATTGGACCCACGCTTTAATGATATTTTGGGTCGACACTCCCGTAAGCGTTGGGAGCGTTTCGTCCATTCAGAAAACCAGCATTTGGTTTCGCCAGAAGCATTAGATTTCTTAGACAAATTGCTGCGCTATGATCACCAGGAACGGTTAACAGCCCGGGAAGCTATGGATCATGCCTATTTTTGTAAGCTTGCCCAAAATCTAAACTCAAAACTTGGGTAGTGAATATATAACCAATCCCAATTTCTTTCCTCTTTAGACCCTATTGTAAAAGAACACGGTCGCTTGGCAGCATTATCTTCGTCCCCTACACCTGGTTTAGGTGCAGGAGCTGCCGTAGCTGGCATAGGCGCATGTCCGGGTGAATAAAGGTTAGTTTGTGTGTGCTTTTTTACGATTTCGTTATATGTCTTACTCATTTAGCATTTTTAATTTAAGGTACTTTCGCGTCCTGTTTCGTTGTTTTAAAGCTATGTTTTATTTTATTTCCGACTTTCTCCCCCTTCTAGCTCATGTCTGACTAATGCTATTGATTAGATGTACCTCACCTAGACTCGCAGGCTATGGAAGGCAGTTGCTGCACATCGCCAACCCACATCTTGGTATCAAAAAAAGGCGCAGCCCACTACAACACGATAAGCCTAGGAGTTCCCTATCATCAAAGTGAAAATAATTGTGTGCAACGCGGAATGAAAAACAAAAGACTTCTCTCGTCCTTTTGCGGCAAACAACATAGAGGGTTTAGAGGGTGAAAGGTTTCAAACAAAAAAATAGGCATCCAAGGAGACAGAAGCGTATGTGGGCTGTTTTATGAATGGAAAAATTTTGAGTTTTTTGTGTGTTGACATTCTTACGGCAACAAAAACGTAACCTGGGGGCAAAAGTGAAACTAAGAAACAAGGTGGCGTCCAAGAGTTTGCAAAACCGAAAGGGGAAAACAAAGGAAAGTGTTCGCATTGAATGAGCTAATTATAACCATCGATTTTTGGGTTTTTGTGTATTTTTTCCAAGCGTGAATGTCATTGTTATGAACGTGATTAACCTTTGTTTATTTTTTCCGGTCATTTTTTCTGAGGGGTTATGAGAAGACAACAAGTGTGAGAAACAACCTAGGACAAAAAAATTTTACCCTTCCTCTGTAGACTACCTTAATTGTTTTCTTTGTCTTTTTGCGAAAAGGAATCACACACAGCAGCCATGCAGAAAAAAAACTAATTATTTACTATTTAGTTTATTTTATTCAGTACCCCCTTTGACTACCTGGCCTTGACTTTTTTGTTTTCATAAGGGGGAAGATCAAGGATATTTGCTAGCCACGTCAGTTTTTACATCTTCAAATTAATTTAAGGTCCCTCTTGTTCGGTACCCAAAGAACATGAACATGCCCCCTGACCGTACAGTAGCCAATAAATAAGGAGAGCCCCATCAATCTGGGGTGCTGATCCGAGTGAGACGAATTTTTCATTCATTTTCGTGGAAACACCACCTCTTTTTAAATTCGGTCTTATTGTACAAAATCTAGCCGACTACAGCCCTGGGGAAATATTATGTTTAGTCATTGCCTCCGGTGGGTCGAGTGCTGAGCGGATATAAATGTAGCCGGAAGGAAGAAATTAGCTTTTCGAACGTTGCGTTCTTCGTTTTGTGTGTTTATAATTGTGATCTCGCATTACGGTGAGTCAGGTCCCATACGTAAGGAAGCAGCAGTAAGATGAAGTAAGTAAGAATTTCCCGGAACTGAATTTTCCCCTAAAAGTGCTGCATGTTCGCCGTAATTCGGATTGGTCAGACCTTATTTCCGGATTTGGGCATCGCGAGCTCATGACGTCAAAGGGGCGTGGCGGGTGTGTCAGTCTCTGTTTTGGATCGCGTGCACTGTGGTGGGGTTTTGGTGTTGTCGGGGTTGAATGAATGCCTTCTTTCAGATTTGAAATATTACGAGACGGTTGCTTTTTATCAACAATAGTGCGTGTGCCTTATTATTTCCTTGATTCTGCAGAGAAATCTTGCTTTTCTGCGTAAATTGAAGTAAGTTTTAGTTGGACGCTGTCTATTGGAAATGCCATGTGTGTATAGTTGGGCGGATGTGTAACTTGATCCTTACCTCTTCTATAGTTCTAACCCCACTAATCACCATACTCTTAAAAGTTTGCTTGAATGAACAACGTCTCAGATCTTTTGTCTTTTTTTTTGAAACTGTTTCTTCAACATTTTGTTCATAATACCTTTCCAATTAATCTGTCGGGGACAAAATTCCTGAGCAAAGAGTAACATACATGGCAGTTCACAAAAAACGTTGCTTGTGTCTTACGAAACATTACTCTTTTTGGTAAGAAAAAGTATCGAATTTTTAAGGGTTTTAAGTAAGCTTTTTAATAAACTAGTACTGGCCAGTAATTGTAAACGGTACATTTCACCACTAAGCCCGTCAGATAGAACAAATTACCTCTTGCAAGACATTTTTACAGTACAGTAACATTTTTAACTGATATTTCACGTAACTGCAACCTTTTCTATTTGTATTCTATTACTCCAGAAGTTCTCTTATCGGTTGCTACCCCTAGATCACATTTATTAACTTTACACATTTGAAAGACAGCCTCACTTATTCAGAGATAAATTTTTCGAAGTGACACTAAAGCTTTACAGCTGGGATCAGCCACCTTTTCCCCTTCACAGGCCGTTAAAAGCCTTGTGAGGTTACTGCGATCCGGATCTAGACGTTTAAGTGAAGGCAGGCCAGATTGGCCAATAGAAATACTTAATCGGGCCGGTTTTAGCAAGCGGGCCATAGGTTGCCGACCACTAGCTTACAAGATCACTATACGCATACACACTCTAGGGAAAATTAATTAATCCTTGATTAAAATTCGTTGGCGTGCGTTGTGTGTAGTGAACTCACTAGAATTTTGGAACGTTTAGCCTTCATTATATGATGGATTCTTAAAAAATAGTCGTATTTTAATTTGGTTCCACGTAGGATGGGGAAGTTAAGCCTCCACAGCAGTTGGGCAGTTTCACTGTTTCTGTTGGGCTGTTTCGCAATTTTGGCCTCCGCCCAAAGAGACCGATCAGACGCGAATCCCTGTTTGTCAAAGCAAACCTGCGGTGAATGTATCCGAACATCGGGCTGCGCGTGGTGCGCACAACCTGTAAGCTTGTTATTATAGTAAAAAAAAAAAAAAAATAATAATAATAATAATAATAATAATAATAATAATAATAATAATAATGCTTCATAAACGTAACGGTTTTCGTTTATTTTTCTTAGAATTTTTCCACTCCCGATGGTTCCAACGTCCCACGTTGCAATCTCCAAAACCGTTACCTAAATGGTCTTCTCCAAGTTCAGTGTGATCTCGACTACATTATCAACCCCGAATCGGAATTTGCCCGAATAGCCGATTTGGCGCTGAGCAAAGGCAGCAAAGGCCGCGATGCGGTGCAAATCCGTCCTCAGCGAGTGTCGCTGAAACTCCGTGCCCGTAATTTCCCCTTTGTTTCACTTCTGCGATTGCTTTGTTTCGTTAGTCCGTTTTTTTTTTTTGCTGTTGTACCGTGCCCTTCAGTTTTCATTTTTCCTATTTTCGCTTTATTTTAGCATAGGCTAATACTTACTATTGAAAAGTTAGATTAATTGAGACGGTACTTAATCATTACACGCCCCGTAGAAATAATGCTCCATTGTATTCGCTTTTTTTTTCAAAGCTGAAAGTTTTTTTTATTGGAACTTTTGCACTGATTAGCTTTAGTAGAAGTAAAAAAAAAATAAGGATTAGTAAGAATTTTGCGAAAAAACGCGACCATTTTGGTAAAAGAAAACAGGGCTGAATTGCATGACAGAGTACCATTACAATTACAGTGTTTCCTTTTTCGCTTTAGGCGCCTGTGGTGTGAAAGTTTTACATAATTCACTTAATCTAACTCAATCTAACCTAATAAACGAAACGTAAAAACTTACGGGACGTATAATTAATAAGTACCGTTGAGGCTAAATTGAGATTGTGTAAGTTAAGTTAGGCCTAGGTTATGTTTGGGTAAGTTTAGTTAAGAGTTCTGTGTACTTTTGCCTTCCCGTAGAGCGTTAAAAAATGAGAAAAGACAATCTTAATTGCTGTCAATAGTTTGTTATCCTACGATAGACAATAAGAACGATTCATCACCATTCTCATAATTCGGTTTTCACGAATAGTCTTTGGGAATAAATAAAGAGGCATTTAAAATAAATAGTAAAAGAAATAATAATTCATGAATTCTTGCAGAGGAATCGTACGACATTCATCTCCAATACGCCCAAGCCGAAGATTACCCAGTGGATCTCTACTACTTGATGGATCTGTCCAAATCTATGGAAGACGACAAAGACAAACTGTCCGAATTGGGCGTGCTTTTGGCCCAACGGATGCAGAACATCACATCCAACTTCCGTCTTGGCTTTGGCTCTTTTGTCGACAAAGTGGTGATGCCTTACGTGAGCACCGTTCCTGCCAAGTAAGTTTGGAATTGATTGTCAACGTAACGTGAGGCCTTGTAAGCCCAACAGAGTAGCATAATATGCGCTAGATTAGCATTACGATCGTAATTCATGACCCTCCCACCCCAAGGCTAGAAGAACCGTGCGACCGTTGTAAGGCTCCATATGGCTTCAAGAATCACATGCCGTTAACAGAAGACGCCCCTCGGTTTTCTGTAAGTCGACCAACTAGGCCGAAGTGTATTTTAATCAATTTTCTTAGCTTCTGGAACAATCTCTTCTCTTCCCGGCATTCCTTTTTATTTATTTTTTCCCTCAAAATGCTGCGCTTTGGACTGGAACATTTCTTCTCATTCTTCTTCTTTGTCTTAGTTTTGGTTTTTGCAGGATCCCCACTGGTGATTTTGTTGGGGAAAATGCCCTGGAATTTCAGTTGGAATGTTATTATTTATTTTAATGTTTCCTTGGTGAGGATGTGGTTTTATTTATTTAAAACTTTCATTTAGGAAATGGGTGTATTCATGCGATTATTTTTTTCCCCTAATCAATATGGTGATATGTGTGTTCTTATTTTATTTATTTTCTCTTCCTTTTTGCAACCTTTTGTGTTTTTTCTTCCTCCTTTCGTTCGGTTTTGGGCTCTCTTACATCGAAAAGCCTGATCGAACCATGCACTGGATGTGCCGCTCCTTATGGTTTTACCAATTTCATGCCCCTCAGCGTTGATACGTCTCGTTTTGCCGTAAGTGGACCAGGTTTGGCCACCCAAGCCGGATTGGTTTTCAGACTTGCACGGATTCAAAGCACAATAAAATACGACATTTTCGATAACCCACAACAACAGCTTTCGCCACTGTTCGGAGTTTTAGTTGCTCACATCTTTTAACCCAAGGCTTATACTAAAAGAAGAATCTGGCTTGCTGCATGTGTGTTTTAATGCTTTCGACGATTATGCATGCCTTCTATCTCCTTCAGCCTTTCTTAAAAGGTGAAAAAGAGGACACATAAGTGCCATAGAGAGACTGATAACGTGGGGGCTTTGGTTTTAAATAGACTGAAGTGAGTCGCGCTGCCGTGTCCGGAAACTTGGACGCTCCCGAAGGCGGGTTCGATGCTATCATGCAAGCAGTGGTCTGTAAAGAGCAAATTGGCTGGCGTGATCGCGCTCGTCGACTTTTGGTCTTCTCCACGGATGCTGGATTTCACTACGCTGGAGACGGCAAAGTATGTATACATCTGCAATTAGCAGAAAGATTATATTCAGTATTAGTGAAAGTACGTAGAATTACTGTTCAGTTCATGCACTGTTTGTTTATGTTTATTTTTGCGCATTTCATTTTATCTTTTTATTGGTGTTATGTTTAATTTGATTTTGCCTTAAAACGCTATAAGGGATTCTTCTGTTGTCATTTTTTCTATTAGTTACATGAAAATTTTTATCTGTATAATATTTTACATATATTTTTTGCGAAATTTTATTTTCCTGTTATTTAATTTCATGTTTGTTTTTGGACTTGTTTTTGTGTTATTTCTTTTATTTTTATATTAATGTACTTAAAATTTACTTCCATTCTGTTTTTATAATAAACTTTAAGCTTTAAATCTAGGTTTGTACAATTATTTCACCTTTTTTTCATTACAGTTGGGTGGTATTGTGAAACCTAACGATGGACTGTGTCACTTGGACGGTGCCGGCCGTTATACGCATTCCACAATCCAGGACTATCCTTCTGTATCACAAATCAACCAGAAAGTCAAAGAAAGTACCATTAACTTGATCTTTGCTGTCACCGCCGAACAAGTAGCTGTCTACGAGCAGTTAAGCAAACACGTGGAGGGAGCCTTTTCAGGCATGTTGTCCCAGGATTCTTCTAACGTGGTGGAATTGGTCCAGGAACAGTATAACGTAAGATATTTTAGTAGACTTATATACGTTTTTGAAGCAATTTACATCTTATTAAATTATTATTAATACATCCATTTACTTAAGGGTTAAAAAATCGTTATTTTAATAATAATCAAATGTTGCCTTCCAGAAAATCACCTCATCGATTGAACTTAAAGACAACTCGAGCAGTTCGGTAAAAGTGACGTATTACTCCTCATGTTTGGGCAATGGGCCATTGGTGGCGACCAACAAGTGTGACGGGCTCAAAGTGGGTACGGTGGTCAATTTCACGGCGCGGATCGAAGTCACATCTTGCCCCACCAATCCCAAAGAGTGGCATCAGACTTTCCAGATCTACCCTGTGGGTATTAACGAGTCCATGCTGGTGGATTTGGAAATGCTGTGCGACTGTGGTTGCGAAAGGCCGGGAAATGAGGTAAGCTTCTTAAGCAGACCGAGAAGTAAGATATTATTTTCCAACGCTTTCGTTGTGATGGGCACCATAGGGTTATAAAGAAGAAGCCGAGGAGTGTAATGAAGTCGGTACGCTGAAATGTGGCATTTGTGAATGTGGCGAGTCCTACTTTGGACGAAATTGCGAGTGCGACGCCAATAACGTCGGTGCAGTGGGCGATCTCGAAGCCGGATGTCGACAAGACAATACTACCGACATTTTGTGTAACGACCGAGGTACTTGCACGTGTGGTGTTTGCGAATGTCACCCTAGAGTTAATCCTTTGGAGGTTAGTATAGTGTAATTGACTGAAAACGAAAAATTCTTAAGGTTGATATCATTCGTACTCGTATAGATCGTGAGTGGCCAGTACTGCGAATGCGATAATTTCTTGTGCGAAAACCACAACGGACAGCTCTGCTCCGGACCTGATCATGGAACATGCGAATGCGGCAAATGCGTTTGCAAACCTGGATGGACTGGCTCCAATTGCGCTTGCCGAGATACCATCGACACTTGCATACCACCCAAAGGTGGTGAAGTCTGTTCCGGCAAAGGCACTTGCGAATGCGGTGTGTGCCAGTGTATTGAAACCGAACACGGAAGATATTCGGGTCGTTTCTGCGAGTTGTGCCCAGTAATTTTTTAATTATTATTTCATTTGACTTATTGATTATTTTTTCCGTCCAGTGAGCTAACAGGTTGAACTTGTTATTTTTTTTTATTTTTTTTACCTCATATATTTTTGATTTTTCATATTCAATATATATTTTATACTTATTTGGTTTGGACTTTAGCAAATGCTCTCTATCTGTTTCAGACTTGCCCGGGAAAATGTGAAGAGTATAAACCCTGTGTACAATGTCAAATGTTTAAAACTGGTCCTTTGACCGAGGAGGAGTGCGCCAATTGTACTTTTGTGCCCATAGAAGAGGAGGTCGTGAAAGGTAGCAGAAAGGCAAGAAGTGGAAGGTGTCGGAGATAATGAAAACTATTTGTAGAAAAAGACGAAACCGAGCGATTATGTACAGCTTACGACGATGATGATTGTCGCTTTAATTTCGTATATGGTTACGGAGAGGATGGAGAGCCAGTTGTACGTGTACAGAAGCACAAAGATTGTCCACCGGTGTTAAATATTCTAGGTAATTGAACAAATCCTGTTTTAAATACCGAAAGTACAACAATCTTTTCTTATCATTGAAGGCATAATTCTCGGCGTCATTGGTGCCATTGTAGCCATTGGTTTTGCCTTGTTGTTGTTGTGGAAGCTGTTGACAACTATTCACGATCGACGAGAATTTGCGCGGTTTGAAAAGGAGCGACAGATGGCCAAATGGGACACGGGCGAAAATCCCATTTACAAACAAGCTACATCTACTTTCAAGAACCCTACCTACGGAGGCAAATAATTCTGCAAGCTGCAAAATCTACTCATATCTAACAGTTCTTTTACATCAAAGAATCCCTGCCCTCCCTTCTTTATTGAACTACTAGATCTGATTTAACTCATGACTATTTTTGATTATGTTGCCTTTTTAGCTAGAAGCGTTTGTATTATAGTTGCGGTGCCAAAAAGGTATTTTTTTTTTCTAACAAAACTATTAAGACACTGGGCCTTCATATCCGAAACAAATTTCGTCCGATCCGTAAAGAAAAATCTCAATTTTTAGTTGTTCTCTTCGAGTGCAAGTGAGTAGCAAGAATGGTTCATAACGTCTAACAAATATAGAGTATTTTGTAGCCACTAGACCTTGAGTATAAAATGAGAAAATAAAAAATATGACTCTTTAAAAAATCAACAACCCTTGAAGAAAATGCAGGCGGTTATAATATCATGTTTAGTACTATAATTGTAATTTCGTGAACGCCAAATACGCAATCTCGTATAAAGTACTACTCGTTAGAATTAAAGTACGTACCCATAGAAACGCGAATTAGACAAATCTTTACAATTTACACGTCTGTACGGGAGTTACCGTCAATTGTGTTTGCTTGAACAAAAACTCGAGGTTTGTAAGTGTTTTCTGTGTATACGGCTATTTTTTGAGTAAAAAGGAAACAAGAAGTCTATTTTTCGTAGAAAACAATGTAGAACCGGATAAGCTACCGAGTTTTTACTTGCCAGGTGGCATGTGCGAGCACAGGAAAATCTTGCTATAAGTGAGCGTATTTTCATGGCGCCATCAGAAATTTGCCATTTTCAGATCCCTTCCGTCATCAACTTCGGGCTATTTTCCCTATACTTATAACATTGGGCGTCATCATCGGCCTACCCCACCAAACCACCCACGTGATGGCGCCATTGAAGTACGCTCACTGACGTACACCGGTTGTAACGGACAACCGATGGTCGTGTATAAATGTACGTGTCCCGGGGAGATGCAAAGCATTGTTACAAACTGGCCATTGCGTACAATCTGTTAATTATCAACGGATAAATATTGAATATAACTGACAAACATTTCGTCGCCCTACGTGCAAGTCAAAGCTAGATTTTAATTTATTTGATTTTTCGTGTACGCGTTCAAAGCTACTCCACGCGTAAAAAATATACCAGTTATTTTTAAAAACTATGAATAAAAAAGATAGACAAAGAAATCTTTAAACATGCCCAGTATCAGAAAAGTGACATCGGGTGCCTGAAAAATCTTGCCATTCACAATCGATGTACATGCCAGCTTCTGGTAACGCCCCTGTGCTAAAACCGTGTTATTAGTCCCTGTATAATAACGACAAGAAAACAAGTCAAACATGGCCCAACCGAACATCAACAAATTAGTGAGTTCTCTAAAAATATCAGTCCAACCACGGCATCGCAATTTTAAAACCCCCGAAGGACCATTAGGAAGACTAAAAAAATTAAGTAGTACCGTCACACAGCTTGTAAAACTAGAAAGAATCGAGCTCAATTACCCCCGAGCTGATGAAGCACGAGGTTACACTGAACGGGTAAGAATACCTCGTGCTTGTGCAATATCTAATTCTCAAACAAGTGATATGTTTTAGCTAATATCTGAAGCCATTCGACATGGCGATACACACGCTCCTACTATGGAACTGGCCGACTTCTGGCTTCAAGAAAAGCAATTGGTTCACAAGCTCTTTAAAGTCTTAGTACCTCGTTACAAGGACTACAAAACATCGTACACGCGAATATACAAGGCACCGATCGTCTACCCGGGCGGCCATTTTGACCGGGCTGTGCTAGAATTGAAAGAAAATCCGTTCCCTCCCTTAGTAGATGAGTTCCCACACCAACGACACTTGCTTCATAACGTGCTTTTGGATGAAGCGAAACGCGAGTATCGTATGAAAAAATACCAACAACTTAGCAAAGCTTTGGATGAGGCCTCCAAAACAACCTCTGAGTGATTAAAAATTTGTACGTAGTTTTGAAAAACAAATAAAATAAGTCTCCTACTAATGAAAAGTATGTTCAAACATTGTTTCATTTTAAAATTAAATGTCACGTTTACCTGGGTGCAAAATTCACTTGACTTAATCACAATACATCAGATCACTGGTTCCTTCCTGGCACTGTCACGTCTGCTATGGCTACAAAACAGAGGGTCACAACTAAGATGACTAGCCTATTCTAATCTAAATATTGCCGCAACTTCTGTGTTTAATACTCATGTACGCGAAAAGATTTTGATCGACTGGGTCTATCCATCATGAAGCAAAGCCGCCGCCACCGTGCCGAGTAGCCACGTACTGCTCACCGCCATGTTCCCTAAATTTCGTTGGCAGGGTCGGTGATCTTAAAGATACTCGCGCACTGAATCGCAATCCAGCGACGTCAACTTCGTATTGCCCGGACGTAATAAATTCCGGCGTAACCTTCTGCAGCATGCCCGAGTCGTCTATGTTTTGCACAAAGCCCAGGCACACCTATGGAAAAAGTTTAAGATGAAAATTAAAAGAAACAAATAAAACAAGTACGTAAAACAAATAAAACCGTATAAATGGAATAGGTACTAGTTAGAGAGAAATAGATAAATAAAATGTTTAATTGAACAGAAATATTGGAAGCGAATACAACTATACAGTTGACGATATGCAAACAATACCAGCAAACGAAAAATAATTCTGGAAGAAAGAAGATACAGTAAATAAATTAGATACGAATGAATACGTACCAGAAACTGAGTAAAGTAAAACAAGAATCCGAAAGGGCAAAATCAACATAAAAATCCGTACTTGTCGAGCGATTGTGAAGCCATAACCAGCTGTTGTGACCCTGCCGACTAGTTTGCCGTTGCGGTAGATGGTTTCTCCGCCCCATGGCCACGCATCAATCTCGGAATCATGATCTTCGAGGAGCAATTGGACATACATGCGATGCACTCCTGATTCGCGCTGCTTCAACAGAGCGTCTCGTCCAAGGAAATCAACGTCTTTCTATACTAATATAAGTGCAGACGCTGTGATGGAACACGACTGCGGACTTTACCTCAAATTTCACGCGGAAACCTCTGCCACATTCAAGAGGCGTGGTGGACGTATCCAAGTCTTGGCCCCAGAAGGCATAGAATCTTTCAATGCGTAAGCTTCTTGTGGCATAATGACCTGCGTGCACTAAGGAATATTTCTGGCCATGTTCAATCAGCTTGTCGTAAACGTGAAGTGCAAACTAGAACATTTGATTGTATTAGAAATAAAAATGAGGCAGAGAAGGTAAAGGGTGCATTACTTCATTTTGAACGTACAGAACCCAGCCCATTTCTCCGGTATGGGTAAGATTCATAGCTCGGATACCACACGCTTGACCAATATCGAGCTCCTTGACTGTGAAAAACGGAAATGCCTTGGGACTTAAATCGTTATCTGTTAATTCTGAAAGCAGTGCACGGGACAATGGCCCGAGGATGCACAAGGCAGTGTAGAGTGATGTAACATCAGTAACGTTTATGTTGCCTCGGTAAGGAACGTGTCTTCTTAACCATGCTTGGCACCGCGTTTGTTGCACTGATGGGGCTATCATCATATAACTGAGAAGAAAAACTCAAAAAATTACGTCGCAATAAACCGAAATTGACTCGGAAGCTCAGCGGAAGAACAAACCGTTCAACATGACACTGACAACCGATATTAGTTCATTCGAGGAAAAAAATGGAACTTCTTCATACGAAGGCCTAGCCCATTGCCGAAGAACATACTTTTTCGCAGATTATATGCAAAATTTCAACAAATAACAGCTCTTACAACCGAGTAATAAGAAATCCTAACTTTCGCTTGATAATCTCAACCGAGAGTGTAGTACGTGCTGGCAGTGAGAAACCGGCAATCCTTTTTTTAGTATCAGTCACGTAAAGCTTACTTCAAGTGAAATTTCAATGTCACTTACTGGTTATCCGCAATCCGGGCGAGCGAGCAATCGTTCTCGTAACCTCCTTTGCTATTATGCATGCCTGTATGAATAATACCACCCACAGGAATGTCTACATCGTTCGAACACAAATACTGCAAGAAATCCACCACTTCCAGACCAGGTGACTACGTCAAAAGACATAATATATACGTCGAGTTAATACATATAAAAAGCAGAAACGAATCAATACACAAGAAACCTAAGAAGAATGAACCAGAATGGACAATAATAGATAATAATAAAGGAGAAATACTGACAAAAATAAATTTTTTAGCTTTCCAACTTTTTGAAAATATCTCATACCAAGGCCGTACCCAAGGGAGGGGGGCTTAGATGGTTGAAACACCCGAAGTTTTATTTTTTAATGGAGAAGATAAGAAAAAACTGCAATATTAATAAGTGCATAGAACAACCCCCCTCCAAAACCTCCAAAATCCCTTCCGAACGAAATCCTGGGTACGGCCTGTCTCTTACATAAAAGAAAAATACTTTCAGGTGAAAATTCCTTAAAACAAAAAATAATAACCAGAAATTGATGGAAACAACTGTTGAAAAAACGTTTACTTTTATTTCCAATTTGGTGAAGGACGAATAATCAGCAATGGCAACTGACTCTCGGCAGGCTCGGTATTCCGCCTTCGCTTGTTTGTACCAAGGTGGTTTCATGAAAGTATTTGTATATGCGACACGAAATTGATCTGTTCCGTCATCGTCAAACGTACCAGAATCTGAAATATGCATGGAAAAATACAAAGCGCTACAAATTCTCTGTCACAACAGCTCCCTTAATATTTTCAACCGATAGATACCCATTTTTACCTTGATAAGGCTGGGGTTCATACCACGCTGGTCTTTCATAGCCCATAATTTGACCAAATACGGCGCCGGCCGCCTTCAACCTGGGAAAAACGGGTGACATACGTAATTTGCGTCCAGTTCGGAATTCCCAGTGTGGGTATGGAATATTATAGTGGGAACCTATGACCAAATTTCATCAATGTACGGAAAATATTTTTGCGAAACAAAAGCTCAGGCATTACCTGGTATTTCTTTCATGCGTTCCAACAGAAACTTCCTGTTGTTGTGCAAAGGTAAGAACCGCTGAAGATCCAAGTCGTACATAGGATACGGAGGCTCTCCATTGATAATCCAGTGGGCTAACATACGCCCTACCCCTCCAGCCGAAGCCACGCCTACGGATTTCATTCCTGTAGCCACAAAATATCCATCCACCTAATTCAGAAAACAAAGTTAGGAACTTTTTTTTTTGTTAACTGTGTACTTCAGGAGCTTCGCCAACCACCCATTTGCAATCAGGTGAAAATGCTTCGGGCGCATTACATAATTTATCCAATATTGCATCTCCCAGTGACGGAACACGGTGTACCAGCTGCTCTAACAACGGACCGAAATGATCCCAGTCCGGTGCCAATTCATGTTCAGCAGCTGACGCTACAAAATTAAAAAACTGAATTTTACAGAAACGCAACTACCACGCCTCCAAATGCGCAAGTTCTGATTTCATAACCTTTTCACTTATTGAACATAATTTTCCTAAAGTGCGCAATTTCGTAGGGCTGCGTAAAGATGAATTAGAAAAAAAAACTACAACACTTAATTGCAAAAACAGTTTACCTGGCAACAAACCATCTTCAAATAAAGGTTTGGCACTAGGTTCAAAACCTCCAGCCATATAACCGCCGTCCTTGACCCGTAAGTACACGTGACCATCCAAGTCCCGAATAACTAAAGCAGCATCATATTACAGGCAAGTTCACACTTGCAGTGGAAAAAGTGCAGTACCAGGTAAATTCGGATCAAAAGGAACATTCGTGCCTTCTAATGGCTTGGTGTGTAAATAGTAATGCTCGCAAGCTTGCACTGGTACACGCACCGGTGGCGTACACCGCTTTCCCAAGGCTCGGGACCAATAACCGCCACAGTTGACGAAGTATTGACAAGCTACCGCTCCATGGTCGGTAATGACACGTGACACCGCTCCGGCTTGACTATGAACTTCCGCCACTTGCACTCCTTCCATTACGCGTACCCCTGAATAATAACAGCATTAATATTTTCTCGTTTATGTACACTAAAGAAGAAAAAAACTTCATATTTGGCCACCTTTTTCTTTGGCAAGCTTAACTAACGTCATGCACACTTCCAAAGGGTCGGCTACGCCATCTCCCGGGATCCAAATCCCTCCAAACAGATCATCTGACTTAAGTAAAGGATACTGCTGACGTAAGTCTTCTCTGGAAAGCATATGGCACTCGACTTGTCGACTTCTAAAAAAAAAAAAAAAAAAAAAAAAAAAAAAAAAAAAAAAAAAATTCAATCAAAATAAGTGCTCCTGTCCGAAAAGATCAACGTTTACACAGAATTGGCTTTGATCCGGCGAAAATCGGTCATGCGATCTCGGGTGCGGGCCAGTAGTAGGCTGCCACACTGTTTAAAGCCTGTTCCATGTCCATTTGCAGTTAATTCTCTGTACAGTTGGATACTTTCTTGCGTTAAGAGCGACTCCATGTGTGTAGGCTTCACTATGCCAACCAAACCGGACATGTGCCACGGGCTTCCACCTCCGAGCCTTACAAGAACCAGGTTTTGTCGATTTTTTTTTTACAAACGAAAATGCTGGAATACTAACTTTCCTTGTTCTAATAAAATTGTGTCCTTCCCCCATCCCATTTCAGCCAAATAATACGCAACAGCTGCTCCTTGTACACCACCACCGCATATAACAACACGGGCAGAACTTGGCACTTCAGTCCTGTTGCTTTCATTCAAATAGTTTCCAAAAGTACGAGCCCCAGGTGATATCAAACTGGAGATTAGTACACATGAGAAGTTTATTTCAAGGGAATAAAATTATCGATTTGAACTTACTACCGCAAGCTTATTTGTGGACAGACGAACTTGCTTAGCTTAAGCATCTTGACTAATATGGCAGTTAGTAGTAAGCAATAGGCAGTAAATATTTTCTTTTCCCAGTAAAGAAAAATCCTTCGTTTCGAGAATTTTATAGCTATATTGTTTTACAATATTTTCAGCGATCTTCCTACAGAAATATTCATATTTTAAGACTTCTGCACGCACCGCTAAATAAAATATAAATAACTTGTAAATTAAATACCATTACAATTTGCCTTATTATTCTATCATTTTTTATGTGTTTACTTATTCATTATTACTATTTCTGCCAAACATTCTTCGGGCTCGGTGATCTCAAGAGTTTCTGATGGAGGGTGAAGGTTTTGATGGAATTAAACTAAGTAGCTTGAAAACGACTTCTTGTGAGTACTATGAAATAAACACATTATTTCAATTAGGCACAGAGATTGTGTACAACAAATGCATTCAAATTTACTTGTAATTTACTACGACTCAAAGGGGGTGGAAAGCACCGTTATGCCTGTGTTCCCGTGACTTGTTTACTAACACCGGCTACTATTGCGCACTTAGCGGCAAAAATTGAAAAGCATTCGCGATCCCTCGGGGCAGTATATTTGACGATCTATTTCTACTGTAGCACTATATCCTACAACCAACAGAAAGAGAAAAGTGAAGTACGCGAATTTATATAGAGAAACGCAGGACCACGATGCACAAAGCCTGATAGACTACGAATAAAATGTTTTGGTATACTTTCTTCTCCTTTTCTAGTCTCTTTTGGGTGGTTAAATTAATCATGTTTGCCCAGTAGCTCGTATTTGAACAACTTTTACTTTTAAATGGCCATTTAGCAGAGGTTTAGGAAAATGGAAACATACGAAAATTATGACGGTTTGTGCAATTACTTGTTCCATACTATGTAATTAAAATATCTGAGTTCCGGCAATGTGGGCAACTTTTCTAAATCTCGACTCAATATCATTTTGTCGAAAAACAAAAAAGGTACTCCATTTTTACACTTTTTCGTCCATTTCTGTGCAAATACAAAAATGTCAGTAGCTAGCATATTTGTGCGAAGTAATCGTTTTTAAGAAGCAAACGTTTCGTTATGAATAACGCAAAAACAGTCCTTCTTTAATAGGGTCAATTTCTGACCTTCATTCAAGAGAAACAATGAAATCGACTAACGTGTCAGCGCAAGAAAATCCAGTATGCACGAATGTGAGAAACACAGAAAGGATTTTAGTTCACTGGTAAGCTATAGTATTTCTAAGCAACATTTTTATTTGTAATTCCTGGTATACGTCTCCCCCTTTAGATCGCCTGAAATTCCTTGGGTAAAAATCTGCCCAAATAATCAGACGTACAGGGTTCACACATAAATACTAATGGCTGTAAACTGAACAATGGACCGGTGCAAACTTGATACCCTGTAAAATGATTATGAAAGACATAAATGAAAAGGCACTGATTTTATTGTCTGTTCGTTTTCACCATTTCCAACATAGTCACAGTTAAGGAAGACGGATGAGAAACACGAATAAAAACCGTTTAAAAACATTCGTCGTAACATAATTAAAAATCCACAACTGAGTTCGATAGGCCCAACAAAGCCTACACGTCGTTGCACTGATAGTTTGATGTGGATGTATAACCTCAGAGACTAGGTTCCAAAATAGGGTATAAAAAACAAAATAAGCCAAATAAATCGAGAAGGAAAAAAATCAACAGAAAGAGAGTAAAAGGAGATGTTTCTGCAAGAAGTAATTCTTTAAAGTCTACTCTTGCAATAGCTCTGTCAAGCGTTTAAGGATCAACAAAAGACACCATGATGTAACGCGTTCCCTCCGTCACGTACAATCCTTCGTGGTAATGAGTCAAGCGACCCGGGTGCATCAACATCCAACCCTGCTTCGTGTCAGTGATACTGCAATTGTATCGCAAGAAACGGCAACCGCCACCCTATAAACAGACATTTCATAATCAACCCTAGTTTTGTCCACCGTTCACCACAGTATCTTACCTGATAATCAATTCCGCCTCGGTTTAAGGCAACATTGATCGTATAAGTCGAGGAATCGTGATGCGGACGTAAGAAAGGTTGTTCATCTGGTCGGTAGCGCACAACAAAATTCATAATGGCTCGAGGAGGCTGTACAGCCAAACAAACAAAACTTGATTAGATACACAAGACCAAGTCAATCGCAAGGAAACAGAAGAGGAAACACGAACAGTTGTTATGCCAGTCCCGAAACCACCTTACCATTATCGGAGGAAAGTATTATAAGACAGACTTTCAGTGTGTTACGGAAAACAAATAAGAGAGAAAAATGGGCATGTGGTTCGAGTCTTAATGAATAATGTACACAACGACTAGACCTCCACCAAAAGCTCGATCACAAGTAATTCCCACGCCACTTTGAAGACCGACCACCACGACAAAAGCGTAGAGAAAAATAGAATGTCAGTTTTCTCTTACGTCGTTGTAATAGCCTTGGAACACTCGTTGTTGCAAGGGTTGAACGTAGTTTTGCAAAAAATATAACCAGCCTTCTTCAAATCCGATTTGCTTCATGTGGATGTCACGCGTGGGAACCGACTCATAACCGCCTTCGATACGAGGATCCTAATATTTCAACTGAATGAAAAAACTATTGCATATTTCCCCGTATACAATCCAAATGCGTCTCAATTTATATAAGACATCCTTTTAGAAATCACAAAAATCTAAACCACCTCTACCCTCAAAATTCTTTTGTGTGTGTGTGGTTTGTCGGGCTGCACATAAGAGCGTATTGTACTTCGTCTTCTGTCGAAGAAAAATATTAAATTCTTACGTCATGGAAATATCCTTTGAAAACTCGTTCTTGCAAGGGACGAACGTAGTCTCGCAAGAACTGCAGCCAATGCGGCTCGTAACCTATTTGTCTCATATGAATATCCCTTGTAGGCACGTTTTCATAACCGCCATCCAAACGAGGATCCTGTTTTCAATTAAGTTGCGGATTTAACCCACCACCGTTTTCCACCACCTTCCCTCATGCACCCCCCCTTTCCCAATTTATTTTTTAATAGAAAATGCTTACGCTATTAGTGCCGTCAGACCATTTCCCGTAGTTTTCCATTTCTTGTACCAACTCATTGCAGAAACGAACCTTGAAAACTGGGAACCAATACACATCGGGACAAGGCTACAGAAAAGTTAATAAATTAGATCACTAAAATAAAGTGAAATAGTGTGCAATGTAAATAAAAAATCTTAATCTATAATTGAAATGGCAATTTTAATTTCCTTTTGAAATTACTTTAAAAAATTAAAATAAACAGAATTAAAAAAAATCATGTTACCGATGTGTGTACAAAATAAATTTAAAAAAACGGAAAACGTCTTCAACTCAGTTTTTTTTTTTGCAAAATCCAGCTATAATGGACACTGGTTAAAACGTACTATGTTTTAACAGCTACTGTGAACGAGGAGGTCTACTAGTTCCGGTGAAGTGAAATGCTTATAACTTAATATTGCGTAGTACGCTTTCAGCATTAACTCTACTCGGACACTCATTATAGCGAGATTTTAGTGCACATGTAGTGTTATGTTTTTACCTGTGTAACATTCAAGGATTCGTCTAAGCTCTGGCTGTAGTTTTCATGAATGTAGCGTTGTTCCCAGTCCCAGCGATTGTTGAAAATTTCGTACATTTCATTGTTCACGTGAGAGGTATCGAAATTTTCGGCGTTAATCAAATGACCCCAATCCAGGCGGTTGGTAACGAACATGTCGATACCCTAGAAACAAGGGCGAAAAACTGAATAAACCTGTTCGGGTAATTAACTGAGCGCATATGTTACCTTTTCGCGCATATTGGTGCACAAAGCCATATCAGCATCCAACAGATTGTTGATATAAGACGGCTTGGTCTTGGCATCATGGACAATGGAGCCCTGGATAAGATACGCCGAAGTCACATAAGGCACGTTCCACAAACCCCTACGATGGATGTAGGACATTAGAACAAAAATGCGAAAAAAAAAAAATAATACGCTACACAATGTCAGATGGCTCGGATCAAAATTTTTTCTTAAGCTAAGAATAGGTTTCGAAATGAACCTCAAAAGATTTCGATGTTAACACTCTATGGTACGTTTTTTCCTGTTGCGTGTTTAAAGGAACGCGTGCTTTCCTTCAGTCGACCAACGTTGCTATAGCAACCTGGCCTGTATCCAACAGTACCAAGGAGTACCTCGGAACGAAGGAAGTTCATCATCAAAACGCATAACCCAAACCGTCACAAGTCCCATCTCACCCCCAACTCGAACGTTCTGTAATAATTGCGCACAACTTGCCACGCGAACCCAGATCTCTCCGTGCATTCTACATAGCATTCATCTCTCAGTCAACGCGAGATTTGGTGGCGAAAGCAAGTCTCTGCAAGGGTGTTTGTCCCGTAGGCCATTTGTGGAAACGTGCCCTGAAGCAACAAACCACGGACCCCAGTTAAAGCTTTACCGACACCCACGAACTTAATTTGGAAGCGTGTCCCGAGGCTGAAAAGCCTGCGATTTACCGGTTGTCTAGGAAATCAGGCCATTGAGAACTTAACACATTTGTTGTGTTATAATCTTGTCAATCTTACGAGGAACGACTCAACGACTTCGGTATCAGCGGAAGAGCCAAAGGGGACGAAACGCAATGGTAACGTGGGTGAGATACGTGTTAGTCCTGATTTGCGTAAGCTGTGTATCACATTTCTGGGTGGAAGGTGCAGCGGTGGGAAAAGGCGCAGTTGGTGGAGGAGCCCGGGGTGTTAAGGGTATCCACTTGTAATGCAAATGACACACAAGGGAAGCTTTAATGAGGAGAATTAGGTTTGCGACATAAATCGGCCAGTCGGAAGACCGGAGAACGACGTCCTGTGCTTACAAGTGCCGGAGTCCGGGTGGGAGCCAACACCGTGGTGGCTGAGCCGCCGTCTTCTCTCAATGGTGTTGGGACAGCCAGTGCGGGTGCCGGCGTAAGACGAGATGACGAAGCTGAAGCGTATTACAACAACCCGAACGTAAGTCAGGGAAGTCAATGCTAACTTTCCTCTGAATCGCTCCTTTTCCGATAGTACACAGTACCATAATCAAAAGAAAACAACTTTCACATAACGTTTAAAATACATCCAAAACTAACACGGACCTAATAGTGCATTTTTCCCACTAAAGGGTGCTCGCGTGATTGAATCTTCGCATTTCGAATCGGAATACGTTCTAGGACGGAAGCTGACGTTTTATTGCATGGCCCAAGGCATTCCTCGTCCGCACATTACGTGGTTAAAGGACGGAATTGAGTTATACGCTCACCCTTTTTTCCAAGTAAGTTTCTTTCTCTCTTAGTTTCCTATTTTCGAAACCGATGGGATGGAAACAGATGCGTCGAGGAGAGTGGTTAAAGGTTCACTTCTTTCTTTTGTGGGCATCAGGTGCATGAATATAAAGTGGGCCGCGACCGGATTAAATCCAAGATGGAGATCGATCCCGCCACGCAAAAAGACGGAGGATTTTACGAATGTCAGGCCGACAACAAGTATGCGGTGGATAAACGAGGATTCCGCACAGACTATACGTTAGATATCTACTAACGCAATGCCACTTCACTCAGACTCGTGTAATCGTAATTCTTTCCACCTCTGTGTGTCTTTCATTGATTTTAGCTTGTAGACCTTATTAGTTTGTTCGCATACCGAAAGTCATAACACCTCTTACGTAAAAAAACCTTACGCTTTTCTGTATCAGGTAAGTCATAATTGACACTTCACTTACCTGCGCGTATTTTGGACAATTTCCATGTAATCTAAAGAGCGTGCGTAGAAGCCGTCATTGGTTAAAGCACCCCAGAAATTTGACCACGCTTTGTAAGGGCGAATCATCATAGGTGCAACCATTGGTCTGTAATACAGCGACGATTAGTCTTACAATAATTAGACTACTTTATTAATGTGTAAATCTGTGAGAATTTTTAACGTTCAGAAAAGTCTGAAATTAAAGCCTTTGAACTAAAAACATAATTTAAATGGAAATTGCGAATTAAACTTTAACATACCTGTTTTGTTCGATGAGAAGCTTGAGCGTGTGGGGATTATCAATATGTGACACAGCGTCTAAGTTGAAGTAGTAGTCGCATTTCTTTTTGATGCACTCGTCGCTGAAATATATAAGTTATGTCGTGATTGTTAGTGATGGTTCCTATTTTCTTTTTTTTTGTGTGAAGTACAAAACTTACATTCCCAAATTGCGTGCATGCCACTCCTTGATATTATCATTATCACGAATCAATTTGACACTCTTGTAGGCAGAACCTTCTTTCTCAATAAAGGCGTCGACAAGCTTGGTATGGTAAGCGGCCTATGGAAGAATACACCCCAAAATGAGAGAAACTACTCTAACATATCAAAGAGAAAGGGAGCGTGGGAGCTTACGGCGTTGTGAATAAAGAGATCGATTTTCTGTTTGGGGTACGCCAAATTCAATGTTCGGTTGAAGAATTCTTCCAAGAACGGAGTGGGTTGTTCGATGAAAATTCCCAGCAAGACGGTAGGGAAATCTTTCTCCTGTAAAAAATAAAGAAATAAGGGCTCCTTCCCTATAATGAAGAAATACAATAGAAAAGTTGAAAAGCACCTCCAGTTTTTCCAGACTGTTCATGTTCTCCCAGCAACTCACACATCCATCTTCGGAATTCCAGCCATTCGGCACGTAATTAGCCAAGGTATTCAGAAGTAGCTTGGAAGGGCCGTTGCCATGGAGAATAAGAGGGACGGTGTTGTAAGCCGTGTTCTGAACGTAAGCTTCCTTGCCTTTGAACCTTACATCAACATCACCTGAAAGTGATCATGGTAACCGGTGAGTTAATGTAAGATGCTGCGAATCAGCACACAATGAAAATAAATCAAAACAAGGAATATAAGTTAAAATTGGAATTATTCAACTACACATTATAATACGGATATGCCAATTTCATTATAGGTATATAACAAAAAGGCAAATTGGTAAAAAAGTCAGGATCATCAATTAATTGGAATTAAATGCAATTACATAAACAGAATTAAACGAAAGATACTACTAAATTAGAAACAGAAGTCCCTCAGCAAATTATAATAAAAGAGGGAGAATCTGAAATATGGACGATTAGAAGGTTTACAGTACTAGTGACAGGACTGACTAATTAACTTACCAGAAGCGCCGTTCAAATTTTGGAAAATGGCGGAACGGTGGTCCAACTTAATGTTGAATTCACTGCGTAGCTTCTCATCCAAAAATACTTTAGTGTAGAAAAGTTGATCGTCATCTTTATCGGCGATTGGGCTGCTCGAGACAATTTTGTACAATTCGGATGCGTAGCCAATGAAACCTATTAAAAAAACATGTTTAAAAATACAAAGGAAATGAAACAGAAATGAACTGTTGTACTACCTCCCGAATTAAGGTACCGCTTGCCACGCTCAACAGATGGGTATTGGGAGGCCAGTTCAGCATTGGGCCAGCAGAATCCTTCAGCTGAGAAAACTACTCGGGCGTCGAATTTCTTGAATTCCTCCACAATGCGGTCAACACCAGCGACCATAACAACGTCGTACCTGAACCGTGCAAAATAATTAATTACGGGAGAAATTAATAAAAAATGAATTTTACGCGTCAGTGAATAGGATAATCATCTCAGGATCGTCCTTATATTTTTCCAATTCGGGCTTCAAGATGTTAATTTTGTGTCCACCTCCTGGGTATTTCTCTATGTCGCCGCCTTCCCATTTTTCACCCATTCCGAGGACCTAGACAACATTCGTCATTATACCTACAGGAAAGGCTTTCTTAACCCAAAAAAATAGTTATACTTCTTGAATTACCGCCACACTTGAACGCATTGAGGGCACATTCGTTGTAACGTAAAGTAAATAAATACATAAACTCTGACAAGGTTTTAAAACATGTACAACCCAAAAAATAATAAAACAAATAACGTAATTAAATAGGGGAAAGAAACATTCAACAAAAGTCTGTAAAAACTGGATTTATGTTATACGTGTGGCTTAACACTTTGAACGTGTCACTTACTGTGCGTCAGCAACCTTGCATCCGCCGTTCTCTTTAGGCGGAAGAACACGTTTTATTTTTCCCATAACTGTAAAAGACATTTCCCTTACGGTCTTTTGCAATTGGTTTTGAATTCATTTGACGTGAAAAATAGTTCAGCAGCAAAAATGGTCAACTCGGATGTGAGAAAGAACATAACTTCTCTTAGTTTTGCTCTGCTACTAAGCTACTGCCTTTATTATTATTATTATTATTATTATTATTATTATTATTATTATTATTATTTCTGAGGACTCAGGAGTGAACTAATCCTCGCTGACTTATCTTACATGTTTGAATAAAATTCTTCTTGAATATAATGTGAATGAATATCACTTGTACAAGTGACATAAGAGTATATATATCAGCTATGTTATGGCATTAAAGAGACAGTTCTGCACTGAACGATTCTCGTTTTCTCCCGAATGTCGTAGACGATACTACATCGAATAACTGACGTGGTTGGCATTGATACCTTTTACAAATGGTTCTCCACTACAGTTACAACTTACAATTTACCATAGTTCTGTCAAGAAAAAGGATTGAAGCTTACCTTCAAAGGAACGCTGTTGATCAATGTTGATCGCTGAAAGCGTTTAAACCCGCTGGTGGCTTCTGTCGCCACGGTCAGGGCGAGGAACTTTCCAACTAAACAGTACAACATTTCGTTTATATTTTGTGCAAATACATCCCGTGTTTTCTGCAAATAATGACAAAGCATCCATTACAATACCAAGGCCATTACCCTTTTCCCAAAACAACAAGAATTTTCAGGCGTCATCGTTAAGGGTACAGATTGAGCACTTCTAAGACAGCGACAGGAAATCAAGAAGCCCACTACATTGCAATGTTTACGAAGAGTAGAAAAGGGGGAGAGCCTTAATAGCTTTTCCATGCATACGCGTCATAGACAGCAAAGAAGCTGTGCTTCCATTTGGCTTTCGCACACGTTTCACTACCAGTAACATGTCTTTGCTGACGGCTTCCCACCCTGCTCCTACGTTGGTAGCGAACGTAACGCCGGCAAAAAAAAGGGAACGAGGGGTTCGTTCCTAAGGCAGGCCTACACTCCTTTGGTGGATAAGGTCAAGATAACGGGACTGCTCGAAAGTCTACGACCATAACGGCATCACCCGCGTTCCAAAGGCAAGGACGTTGATTTTAGGTGTGTAGGAGATCGAGACGAGTAATATCTCACGTAGACTTTAGCGGAAACTCCGTTTGCAACAAATGCGACAATACTACTTCTTCGGATACTATTTCACGCCCTAAACGTGATTAAGATCCATCTTTTAATGTAAAAAATGCACGTCAGACGCGACAAAATCTGCTGTACATTCTGAATGTGAAAGTTTGGCCACAAGAAAGCCTTCAAGTTCAAGTTCATTGCTTCGTGCAAGCTTAAGGTGGATTTACACTGAAATAAAATTATTTTACGAAAAGAACATCTCAGCCGTTTTCAATTCTTTGTTAACGTTGCCAGGATTTAATTTCCCTGGGCTGAATTAGCACAGTTTGCCGGATTAAAGTTGCCAAAGGGTATAGATTTGCCCAATTTAGAAGGTAGCGTGAACAAGGATTAAATAACAAGAATAAAAAACAAGAAAAGTAACGTTAGTAAAAGTAACAGAACGAGAGCAGACGCGAGATAAGGGTATTATGGGAGAAGAAATGGTAATTCAAGTATGTTTGGACTTTTGTACTAACCTTTTTGCGTCTGTGCGTCGGCTTTGGGTGTCGATTCCTCGGCTAATCCAAAATTTTGACTAAATAAAACGCCTACGACCAGCGTAGACCACAATATGGGACGAAATAAATATAGGCTTCTACTAGCCATGTTTGGAATACCTACGATTAATAAACATTAGTGTGGTACATACGAATAAACAGATGAAGCTCGTAAATTTGTTTTATGGGAATACATACTCAAGCAAACAAATGACGGGAAAGCAGACTTAACTTAAGCTCTCTGTGCACTTTTACCACACGACCATAATCAACTTCACACTTAAAGGATGTGTTAACTACTGTTCGAGTCCTCGACAATTCCCAGTGCAGTTAACTGAGGGGAAGGCAACGAAAGGAACAAATATTCGGGTGTTATTTCTGAAGAAGAACCGCTTCACGAGTGCAGTGACCGCTTCGTTACCGCGGTCTATTTAAGGGCGCCCCCACCAGGGCATACGTCCAAGGAAGACCCGGGCGAATCAAAGACACTTCCAAAAAACAAAAGCGCGATTTGCTCGATTGATCCTAATCTGAGACTATCCAACCCTCTCTAACTCACGTTTCAAGGTGCCAAAGTACACATAACTAGGTGACTTCCCCATGGCGCTTTACTAGTGCTCATTGCCCTCAAATGCGCTTTCAGTGAACTTGGCCAATCCGAGTGCAAATATGTACCCAGGAAGTCCGTTCGGCTCGGTCAAGTGCAAGTTGATATCTGTCGCACAACGAGAGTCGCAACCAGTGTGGGTATTTTTATGGAAAACATTCAACTTGGAGTGCACGGTGCGGCACTAGAGCGAACAATTTAATGAATTTTCTTAAGCTTTTTCAGCTCGTGGCGCCCCATTTCCAGTCACTTGTGCTTAATTTAAGTTGAAGTTTTGTACCACTTCGATGCACCCCTACGAGGCAGCCATGGCGCGATGAGGTAGTATGTGAGTTAATGAACTACAGGAAGATTATATTTTCAACACTTCACGCATGTATGTTGCATTAATACGAATACATTCCACTGACAAAAAAGGCACTTTCCAAAATGTTTCCCTTCACTGAAAATTTGCTTTACAAAAGAGGAAGGAAAAAATACATCCACAAACATCTAGACCGTTCTTAAATTTTTTCCCCAAAAAAGGTTTGAAATAGGGTACAGGGAAAAATGAGCTTAAAAATTGCAATACATGCCTAAAAGGGGCTTCGACAACAAATAACTATTTATATATACAGATAATACGTCAAGAAAAACTGACTGCTTCTCCTTTGGGTAGGAAAGAAAGAAAACAAAAGTTCTGTCAAGAAAAAAAATTAGAAATCCAAACCTTAACCAGTATACATATACAACAACGAAATTTTCAGCCTCCTGACAATTTGCTGCCACGATTTTCTCACCTAAAACATCTCACAAAACTTTACAATTCCAGTTCTCTAAAAAAGCGTCTACAAAACACCGAAGTTATGGAGGGAGGTCCGTCACACTTGCTTAACACCTGTAAACATTTGGGATCCAAGCGGTCATATGCTGTACGGTATTCCCGATCGAACGCCACTGTAAAAAGTAATACAAAATCAGAATGATAAATAACGCACAAAAAAGAGAATAAATAAGCAAAGCTTTATTAAATCTAATTTAATCATACTGTTTTCCACTATCTCCACAAGTTAATTCGATTATTTGAGAGAAAACGATTCGATTAATTTAACTCAAATTGATATGAACGGAACAGGAAAGAAAATTGGTACTGAAATATTAAATATAACTAACTAAAAACTAAAATGCATTTTGAAATAATTTCAAAATCACACTCAAGAAAAAACTTCTAACATAAGTAAACATTACAAGACTACGTTATTAATTGCAGTAAATAGATGCTTACCTTGATCTACATTGCTTCTGCCAATGGCAACAAAGGACAAAAACAGCAACTCTCGGTACAACCCGTGGTGTTTTATGGCACCAGCTTTGGTGCGGCGCTTTCGCAATTCTCCGGCTATAAGTCGCAAAGGATTTATAAGATCGTTGTAACGAATGCCAGCCACGATTTGCTCCAACATCCTTTAAAACAATAAATCCTATCAGTCTTAGAGAAACACAACGCAAACGAACTTACGCTCTGTTGAAGCAACTTCGGTCCGTCAAGGTAAGAGCGTTGATCAGTGGTGATGTGGGACTACAACCTTGCTGCCACGTAACGTACAGTGGCTGTCCGAGCTATAAACATTAAATCACTAGGATGAAAACCGTAAACACAAGATGTGAACTACCTCTTCATGTAAGCGCGGATTGTCCCATTTACATCTCACGTGGACATTATGATAATTGGCCGATGCCCATGACGAATGTATTTGACTTTGGTCATTATTGGCGCTCAAAGCAGACTGCAAACTTAATCCTGGCAAATAAGAATGCAGTCCAACTCTTTCATAAAACCAAACCTACAAAATGAATGAAAGGACACAAAATGAGTGAATGAATGTTAGTGTACCGGTAACAAAATGTTGCTCGATTTTTTCACGAATTAGATCAAAGCACACGCTATACAAGTTATATAAAATAACAAAAACGGTAAAAGAATAAAAAAGAAACGTAAGTTAAAGTACAACAATTATATAAAGTTCATAACAATCAAGAGATGAAAAACAACCGGATTTACCAGGTTCCAGTACAATATCGGGTGCTCATCTACAAACTTGGATTGGGTAAGCGTGACATCTCCTTCGCGCTCCAAAACATTTTCCAATTCCCTTCGCAACACTAATGGACTCAAATACGGAACGGTGAACGGTTCCAGGATGACCGGGCTAGTCACACGAGGTTTCTCTAGCTCTTCTTTTTTCCCATTTTCCTCGTCTTCTTCGCTCTTTTCCTGGAAAGACAACGCCAATTCGAAGGATTCTAATTGAGAACGCGCAAAATGTGACGTTGATTTACTTGATTGGAATGGTTCGACCCGGCAGATTTGGGTTCATCGGGCAGCTGCGTGACACTGGCAGTAAGTTTTTTGTTAGGTGCCACGTTCAGCGACTGCAAACTTCCCTGACTGCAGGCTATACTTTCCCAGCTCTCTCCAGGAGTTATGGAAGCTTGGACTAAACTTAAGGGCTGTGTGCGGAAATCGCGTATAGACACAGTCAATAAGGGTACTAACCATTTCTTACAATGTGGACACCTAAATAAAAACAGAGTGTATGCTTTATGCTCACATGTTAACCAATAAAAGCAAGACGTACTTGGTATTTAAATTGGAGTCTTCGGCAGTCCACCCAGCCATGATTTCTTCATCATAAAGCAAAGCTTGGCAGTTGTGACACTTGGAGCAACTCGTTAAAGAAACTTCCAGCGCTACGGGCATCCGCCGTGCCGGGTTTTTCTGGCTTGACGTGTGTAAGAATTTCTCCAACTGAGTACCTAAGCTTGTAAGCGACGACGCTCCACCTGTTGACAGAAATATGCAAATACATAAATGAACGGTTGAAATACCAGCGAATCGTGAATGCTTATTACGCATTGTGGGGTAATCCGACTCCGTTCCTGCTTGGGAAGCGACATCTGACGACGAGCCTCTTCTTAACCACTGACCAGGCATTCCTAAAGGCTCAGCGAGGTCTTCGTCACCAACGCCTAACGAATTTCGGTCGCCCTCAAAACCAGGCAGTCTACAACCCAACAAATCCGATAAAAAATATGCTGAAAAAATCCACAAACTTCCGGGATTTGGGAAAAATGCGGAATATCGCAAAAATTAGCCAAAGTGGAACTCCAATGATGTCTAATGACAATCCTTTTCAGCAGATTTGTGAACTGATGAAACTCGTGATTTAAAGTGGGATTGTTATGGAAGGCGTGACATAATTAGAGTTCTACTGACGAGTAATCAACTTACAAGCTGCTTCCTAGCTTAGTGGGCGGGTATTGTTGTCCAATAACCCCTTTAATTTCATCAAGTTTCTTGGTAAGGGACGTTGCTGCCGTCTTTAAGCTGCTGAAACCCCCCGCCAACAATTCGGCTTTCTTAGCAGACAAATTCCCCGGACTGTAAACACAACAAACCGAAAATACTACATGTTAACACCCTCGCTCTCGATTTACTAGACGGAAACTTCCATAAAGCATCGAGAAAAGAAATGTTAAAACATAAGGAAAGGCCAACTGAACAACATAAAAACATCTACGTAACCTGAGAGAAGATATTGCGTTTTCGAGTATTTGTGTGCCTACGCGGAACTCGGTTTTACGCAGACTGAATCGACCAGGACTATAGCGACTATAAGAAACAAAAAAAAAGGTCACAAAAACTAACGCAAAGAAGTTAACGACAAAAACAACGCAACACGGACACAAAATCTTTAAAAAAGCTGAATTCGTCGTGCAATAATGTAAGTGGGATTGCGAGTTCCATGCACCACCAGGAGACACTTCCATTCTTTCTTTTTTAATTCCTCCTCCCGTTTTTCACCATTTTCCTTCTTTTCCACCCCAATACCACTGCACCAAGTCCCCCATGATCAAATGCATATACCTAAATGGTAACTTGAGGGAAGAGCCAACAATGGAAGACGGGGGTGTCTTGAAGGTCTGGTTGTCAAGCTGCTGCTGTTGGCGCTGTAAGGACGGACTAGAGTTATGGTATTCGTAATCTCCCTGGCAATTGTCAGTTTCCGTGCTTTCGACGTTACGAAACAATCGCACTCGTTCATCTGGGAACACAAAAACTCGGTTGTTATTGTGAGTTTTCACCGCTGCTGCAGGTTGGGTGGTAGGTGTGGTGAAAGTGGGCGTGTCTAACGCCCCTAACGGATCATTTTGGGTCACAGGTGTCCTTAAGGGACTCGTCACGTGCAAGAGGGGTGAGTTGACATCATTCGGCAACAACAGCAAGGGCGCCACTGGCGGCGGACTAGAATCTTGCGTCGAGGTCGCTGATTCTGCAACGTTCAACGGGTTACTGTCCATACATGGCGATACTGATGCATCTGCTTTAGAAAGAATGGTCTCCGTTGCGCTTGTCCGCGGCGGTAACTCCTTTGGAGTGGTAGAAAGAGGTTCGTTGGTAGTCAAGGACAAACCAACGTCTTCTTCCTGCACACTGCGTAGACTGTCGAAGCTTTGGCTCCGTCCGCCGTCTGAGACCATGCCTTCCATTCCACCCCGTTTCCGGAAGCTTTCCCGTACCCAGCCTAGGCTAAGGGAAGCGTTGCGTTTCACTGACTGCGGCAACCAGCCGTTTTCCGCCGATCCTTTGTCCACGGAGGACGTGGCAGACGTAGCTCCACCTTCGCGCTCGTTTGCTCCCCAATACGAAAGTGCGCCAGTTAACTTGCTCAACATAGAAGCGTCACTAGAAAAACTAGACGACCTACGGAAGGAAGGGCAACAACCCCAAGAAACGTTCAGGTACCAAAAACACAACATTTAGAAAAACAAAGAAGAAAATAAAAGAACGACCAAAACTAACCCAAATGCAACTAGCTGTACAATACTAATGCACAAATCCCAAACACCGAGCATTCTTCATTCAACATCAAGGAACTTAAAAAACGCACGAAAAGCCCACATATCTTAAAACTAGTTTGGAACTAAAAATAAATGGGAAGAAAATGAAAGAAAATTCCAATTTCCGGACCAAACAATCAACCTTGATCCCAAGTTCAGCCAAATTAACCCTTAGTTTGCATTAGAGATTTAAGCTAAATCAAATAATGTTAAATCAAGTAATGAAACCTCATCATAGCTTTCATTACTTGATTTAACGTCCACCAAATTCAAGAAGTCATGGCTTCTTTTGGAAGTCAACTACAATTTGATAGAGCCAAACCAAATTAAAATTAAGGCATTGGATGACATCGTTGAAGGTACTGTGGAACTGACTTCTCGATTCACTGATTTACTAGACTGAGTTTCAATTGACCATCAAGCTGTAGACTGTAATTTTGTTTCTGGCGGCACATCGAAAGATGTAAGTGTGGAACCAAGCGTGGCAATTCGCACAGAGTGAAAATATTTGACATTTCTCTTGACTAACCTGAACAACGACGTCCTCGCAGGCAAAGTTTCCGATTTTTCTTTCAGGGCACGGCGGGATGGAGGAGTAGGTGGTGCACGCAATACCGCGGTCTTGATTTGGTCGACCGTAGTGGGATCCAAGATGCTGGTCTCCAACTGACTGGTCATTAACAGCCCAGCTGAACTGTTAGCTACGCGTAAAAAGCGAAACTTGTGTACAAGTTCATAAATGTTGTTAAAAAGTTAATTAAAAAAATTAGAAAACTGTTAGCAAAACACGGGACAAATTATGATAGAAAGTGGGATCACACAGAAAAGCAGTGGTCATTTTACCCGCTTGACTCTGCAAAGCAGAATGAAAAAGACTATCCGAGCTGGATCTGGACACAGGAGAACGCACAATGCTGCCTAAACGGAGGCGGAATTCTTCGGAAGCGCGGGGATCCAAGCCACCACCTCCTACTCCCGTGGGTGTGAGAGCAGTAGAGGGTGTTCCTGCACTGCTGCCCGTACTCCCCGTGCTAGGCTTATGGGAGTGGCGTTTCACCATCGAAGTGGTGGGTACCGGCCCGACCCCATTTACGCCGTTTTTGCACGTTGCTAACATAAACACCACGGGAAGCGTACTAAATTAGCTAGGCTAAGACAATTAACATCACTTTCCCCGTGTATCCCCAAGACATGCACACAAGCACAAGTTAATTCCCACAAAAGATTATACGAAATCTGTAACATTGATTTTCTAAGCTGAAAGGCACGAGCAGCGTTTAAAAGAAGTGTGTGAAAAATACGATACATAAGGAAGGTCAAATAAGCAAAAAGCTTACCAGGAGTGTCTGATTTGCTTGGATTAGAATTACTATCCGATGCTTTATGGGTTTCGCTCATGGAACTGTAACCCATATCCGTTTGACTACCAGCTGCCACATGGAAATCCAAAGATAGAGACTTAATAATTCTAATCTCTTTCACACGTGCAGGTCAAACTAAAAGCGCAAGTTCGGCCACCTTTTACAAAATTACCCGTATTAATTGTTTTGTCGGCCGGCGTTTCGGGTCGGCCTCCAGTCAGGTGGGCGGAGTCATGGGAGGCGACACTGTCGACCGAGGTACGGGATAATATATCCGAATGCTTGTCTACCTCGTCAACACTTGCTTTGTGATGCAATGCACCTTGCCGAAATACAGCGGCAGCGTGAACTACCGTCCTACACAGAAAGTATGTGTTATCTTGACATGTAGACTTTGATTTTTGAAACTACTACAAATCAGAGTTATAACTGTACTGTAGGGAAATAATTTCAATTGGAAAGAATTGCCAGGAGGACAAAAAGGTAATAATACTGAAAAAGAATGAATTAACGAAAACGACAGCGGTCTGGAACAACAACTAAACAAATATAACAAAATACGAAGTTGTGATAGTGAGAGAAATAAAAGCACAAGAGTATATATATATATATATATATATATATATATATATATAAAAAAAAACAATAATGAAAGCTGTAGTGGTAAAATGCAAGCTGCTCTGCGTTGGATAGGATATACATAGTGAAAATATTTACCTCAACTTGCTCCATAGTATCTGAGATTGACTAGCAGCGTCCGACGGCCATTTTGCTTCTAATACTGCTTTATTGTAAAAACCGTATGTAATGGCGTTGGGTTGCACGCCGTGGCGTTTCATTTCGAAAAGCACGCGGACAGCCAATACTGGCAGACTGTAGGCACCGCAGAGTTGCATTAACGCACGGTAGCATACCTACGATTCACACATTCAATAAATGGTATTTCATCTCATTTGTAATTCTTCGTTAAGTCCGGTTACATCACATTTTATTACTAGTTTCGTTTCCAACAAAAATTAACCAGTATCTCGTCTCAGAGGATTATAATTATACATGCAATAATGATCAAACGTCGACTATACTAAATTCTTGCTGTCGAAAACACGACTGACTTTTGAAAACTGTCAGACGCAAGAGGCATATACCAATAGGGGTACTTTCGACTCGCAAAACCACGATTTTTTTCTTCCAAGGAATTCGTTATCTTGAGCCGCATTTCAATTTTATGTTCACTATTTGGCTCGTAAACTGAATTCACATTACACGAGTTTGTATAAAAAAACCTTTAACGCGAGACTCCACAAAAGTTACAATATATTCCTAAAGTGAAGAGTGATTGCCCAAATAAAATGGATTCTTACCTCGTCCGCTGGATGTAACCGCATTTTCTGCATTTTGACTAATACTTCATAGGCAGCTCGCAACACTGCAGGCTTGTTAGTGGCTGAAGCTATGTGACTAGGTAAGTGAATATACCACAAACTGCAAATGAAAACGAAAGAGTTAAGGAATGTAACAAAGTAATGTAAGGCCCTGAGTAAAAGAACCATTTCTTTCTACCATTACCTGAAACAAGTGCCCAACAAGCAACGCGCCCATAACATTGGAGTTTCCGCGTGTTTCCTCGCCGCTTTTTGTGATTGCTTAATTTCTTGTTTGGTACGCCTCGCCATGGGACTTCCGGGCGGCAGTGCATTGGGCGCATTACCCGCATTGCCCATTTGTTTTTGCGCAACTGATACCCGTAAGGGCGCAAGCAACTTCGGGTTTAGCGTTCCAAAACACTGTCCGAAAATTCTCATTTATCTTTAATCCTACTAGTTTAATGTTTCGCGGTATAATACTTTGTAAGTGTAAGTCTCATCAGGAGGCAAGTCAACTGGTTCAGGCGGCATAACGAACAATGTCCTTTCTGAATGGTGCGATTCGTCAAGTTCAAGTAACCTGTACTCTGCGTCATCCAAGTCTGCCTAAAGTACATAAAAATTAACATATTGTTGATTCGTACAGATTTGCTCACTTTTTCGGTGCACTCATCGAAAAACGCCAAACTCGAATCCATGTCAGAGACAAAAGATCTTTCCTCGATAAATCGAATAAACATTTGCGTTTTCATCACCATGGAGTAGAATTTGACGAACGCCTTATCACGTGATCGCAAAAAGCCTATACGCCATTTTTATTAATTATTACGCGCATCCTACTGCAGTCGTGTTTTTTTTTATATTAAGTATAAAACTGAAACTTACTTTGCAGATCGAACAAAGATGAGGGATCGGTCGTTCCAATGGTAGGAGCGCGTGTTATCGGCAATAAATAATTCCTGTAACCCTTCAACAACGATGCCATAAATCGTAAAAAGGCATCCTGAATCTCCAACTCCAGCATCAGCTGACAAAATAGAACCAAAGCACCAGTTATAAATCGTCCATTAAAGTATTGCAGCCAAAAACAGACTCACCTCTTTTTTCTTGATTTTAAACTCCCGATCCATCGAAATGTCAGCTTGTTTATCGAAATCTTTCTGGGTTGCTTTCGACTGTATGTTGGCATGGATCTTTTCCCGTAGCGCTTGCAAGTTATTGCGAAGGTTCCTAGCCGCTTTCTTCGGTAAAAGTTTAGTGATTAAGAACTTTTTTTCTTCACATCTGAAAAACGCAAATGTAATTTTCACAGATTGTTCCTGAAGGTGGCATTTTGTAGTTTTCATTTACATCGATATCGTGTTAGTATCCAAGTCAACGCAACTGACATCCTGCGGCGGATCGTACAAATCGAAGAATCGTGAATCCACGCCAATCAAAAACGGTAAAGGCGCATTCAAGACATCTGATAAACTCAATGGACACAGAGGAATATAAGGACACTGCCACTTGAAAGGGAAAATGCTCTAAACAACAGCACACCATTCCCATTAGCTATTTCTGAAACAATTATGCAATATCTCTAATCTTTTACTGTTACAACTGCTTCCGCTGTCGCTGTTAACACATCCGGCCGTAATGAGTGGATTAAAATCTTTTGCTCCGTCAGAGCCAGCAACATCAAAAGCAAACAGTTATCCGGGCTTAAATTAATCAGCAACTGACGAAAGCTCGCACCCCTACATAAAGAAAAGAAATAAGGACAAAAATAAACACACAAAAAATTAGAATAAAAATGCGCAAGAAATAACAAAAGACTTTTTATGTAAAATTAAATAATATAACAGTGTTATAGTTAGGAGAGGAAAAAATACGAAAATTTCAGCCTAAAGAGGTAGGTCACGTATTATTCGCTCTCCGCTTGCGTAAGAGAACAACGTAATTACCTGCGGGGTATAGGTAAATCTTCCGGGTGAGCTAACGCGATTCTATCTGTTGGCGTTAACTGAATCAGAATACGGGGAAGTTGAGCCGACGGAAACGGTATTTCTTGCAGAAAATGCGACACGTACCTTTTATACACGAAGAAAATGACACAGGAGTGAGTTTACAAACAATGCTGAAAACGCTTAAAGATACTGAAAATCGTTCTATACCTTTCTAAGGGAACGGGATGTGGACCGGTGCAAGACACTTTGTACAAAAACTTAAGAAATTTCTTGAAAGTGTCAAAGAACGGCCAATGGGAAAGGATGCAGATGGACTTGTTGGAACGAATCGTGCTGCCTTGCGTTTCCCATGGCCTTTCATCCAATCGAAGCAATTCTCTGTAAAACAAAAAGTATATTTCTTGCATAATACAACAAGGGTAACCTTCAGAGAAGGGCTTTACCGTTGGTTTTGGGTCAAGTTCTCTTCATCGTACGGTTCATAGAACGTTATAGACGAGCCGTAGACTTTCTCAGCTGCATCGGAGACTGTCAAGACAAAGGTTGAAAAAACGGGCGGGGGCGTCGAAGCTTTAGGTGGCCAGCATTCAATGGTGGCGCCCATCGGGAGACAAAACAAAGGTACGGACTCAGGCAAACTAAAATACGGTCGGTCTTCAAGTGGGTAACGACACTCAATTTCTACAAGAATAGAAAAAGAACATTTTAATCAGTGAATAGCTTCGCAAAGTAGAAAAGTCATCAAAACCTGGCTTGTAGTCCAAGGAATTGGCTTTGTTCATGGATTTCTTATAGCAAAGGTAGACATCGGAACCCAGCTGCAAAAAGAAACAATAGAAAAACAACAGGAAACACGCATTAGGCCACGAAGACACGAGATATGGTCATTTTCCATTTTACCATGCTTTTGTTTAGGTTTTTGGGGATCACACAATAGGCGTGAGGTGGAGTCTCGCCTTTAGAGGTGACAATGACGCACACATCCGTCACAACAAGTTGGTTACATGGAGCGGTGTCTTTTGCTCGGCGGTACGTTAAGTAAGTATGCGAACCCGCATTGTTCACGTTGGCAGGTCGCCCGTACGGGGTGGAGAGCAGTACCTCGGAATCGCTCATAACGCGCTCTTTTCCTTGGTACAAAACTCTAAAACAATTTTCTTAAAATTAACATCAAAATAATAAATAAAGTCGCACTAATAAATCACCAAAGAAATCCTGTAAAAGACAATAAAGTCATATAAATATTAACTAAATGCAACATAAAAGTGCCACCATAGCGCATTTTCTCCCGTTCAGGCGTTCAAAATTACGCTTTTGATAATTGTTCTTTTTAACAAACGTATGGCATAAAATAAACATAACTTCCGTATACAGGCTACATGAACTTGATCTTTTGCTATTTCAGCTAACCAAATCGCCATTCCGATGTACGCTTATTTCAATTTTTACTCAATATAGAATGAGTTTACATATTTATCATATCCAGATGTACCGGAAATTGCGTTCTAATGACCTTTTCCTACAGAAAGGCGATACTTATCAATGAAATTTTCATGCACAAGACTTATTTTTAAAGGCAGTACGATACTCAGAACTATTACACCCGATTTACAAACAATCTCATTGTTCTCTTTTTTTGGCTTGAATGTCGTTTCTGTTGGTATTCCTATTCAGTTATCGCATTTAAAGATATGCCATAAGACCAATCAGATCACGATCTGTGTGCATTATCTCGCTCGTCTCCTCCCTTTTCCGCATTACGCAGAAGCATGCTACGATTTCGACCTGGTTTCTCTTCAAAAACATGTTACAGGATTAACAAGAGATTCGACTGAAGAAAAATCTAGCGTATTACGAGCAATCATTGTGCAAATAAAGAAAATTCTGCCAGATATAAATTTCGATTTTAATCTAAGTTTATTTCAGGAAACGAAAATTCAAGACCGTTGAGTCAAATATAACGTTGTCCACGCAAATTCGAAAGATTTAGGCTTTTTCAATACTTAACCAAAAAAAATCGTTTATCAAACAGAAAACCTTAAAATATAATACTCCAAGCCTAATAAAAAAATCGACTTATGTTACTGCCAAAATATATACTCAAGCTGTTTCAATACCCCAAGACAACATTTAAAGTCAACATTTACATCGGAGTTTGCAAGCATGTTCTTTTAAACGGAGGCAAGACTCAGCCCTAATAATAAATGCACGGCATCAACGAATGTTCCAATTCTAGCTTCAAACTGGCTAGGAAAATTTATATACAGTAACAATAGGTCTTCCCATTCACAGTTGTATAATAACGCGTACTGTAATAACGCCTATCGCGTTAGAGACAATCCTAAATGTAAAGGCAGTGGATTTTAACTTAGTACGGTATTTGGGCAATTTTTTTTCCTACTGCTCTTCATTTCAATTATGGAAATCTTACCCTAAATCCACCAAAGGAGGATGTTCTCGACTTCTTCTGTAACAAAGATGCACTTCAGGGCTTCGAATACTGCCATGATTCAAATCCGCCGATAAACCTGTCAAACACAAACCAACCGAACATTACTTCGCATTCGAAAAATGCATTTCTCTATATTTTTACCTGTCGGGGTGGTTTCTACGCACACGAAACCAGGCGGAACAGCTTCTCCAAGCGAAGGAAAAATGACAGTAATATCCGTAATGGGTGCTTGATTATACGTCTCTTTTAATGAGCTTCCATCGAAGGAAAATTCCTCCAAAGGCTGGGGATTTTTCGACAATCCCGCCACTATAAAATAATCAGCGACGCACTTTTCGTCCATGACTGTTGACATATATCTACTTATGTGGGCCTAAATATAAAATAAGTTGGCATAAATAAAACTGAATACGACTAGGCTGCATTTGTAACACAGCTCCTCATCGGATTCAATGCCAGATAGCACGAGTTGGGTAACATTTGCTCAAATAGGCAGGTGTTATACAGCAACCAGGGTTACGGAACGTGAACCAGGTGCACTGTTCGCACCACACCTGGCTATCAAAGTGGCAAGGCTGTTAGATACTGCCAAAAGAGCCTTTCAAGACATTTGCCTCGAGGCTAAAGTGACTCACCCCATCTCCCCTTTTGTTACCTGAGTACTAATAAACTTTCTAATGCCAACAGTGTTAACCAATGCAAGAGACAACAAAACTGGGGCGACAATACCGCAAAAAAATGAACGAAAGGATTTGACAAGGAACGAAATGGCGAGACTAGACTAAATAACCTTGGAAAACTGTAGCTGATTCTGAAATTTGGATATCAGCTCCAATCACAGGAAGTTGCAGAAGACAGTACTAATCGGCTGGATATTATTGTGTAATTAAAGCTCAGGAAATGAAATGCAATTTTTGCGACATCGCAACCTATGCCGACAAAAACTGATGGGCCTTATCCCTCAAAATCTGAAAACCTACACATATACACAAACACGAACTGCTATCATGTGGTGAAAGCGATGCGATAAAGGAAACCTTCCTATTAGCATACAGAGAAAGTTTTTAAGATTCAGAGCGTTCTGATAAAAATTTGACGTTCGAACTTACAATTACTCAAATCCAGGAGCATAGCTTTTTGCAGTCTCTGGAGTGTAGATATTTGGTTCAGCTGGCTTAGGCACCACACAACACAATTACTTATTTGTTTTCATTGCACGGAAGGAGCTCCAGTGACAGAAAACAGCTCACAGCTCCACCAAGCATCATGCTTCAGCAATACAGACTCTCCACCTCCCACCCCTATCCACCCAATTCCTCGTCACAGAGTAGTGCAGAGGGAACAAACGCCACGCTCCTTATGAGCTTTGTGTACCAAGCCCAATCCTTCAAGTTCGCCACCATGGGGGATACACGACTCGCCTTTTTTGAAAGAGGAACAGCGAGAACGAATACTATGATGCTTGTGGATAGTAAGAAGGATGGTACTGTTTTCGATTTGCTATATTTTTGTATGTAGATTCTATGGCTGCGATAGACACGTACTTTGGACGAAGGGTATCGATGTAAAACTTGCTGCTCACTTGTATCCACCCACGACCCCTTGCAGCCAATCATCAATGATACCGCTTTTTGAAGACCTAATCATTGTTGAGCTCTACTGACACCCACTATCGTCTATTTTTGTCACTCTATGCCCTTCATGGACAGATTGTGGTAAATTTTGGGCGTAAAACGATCACACACGCCACCTGCCAAGTAACCATTCAACGCAGCAGGAAGTACAATTGTTCGAATGGAGACGTATTTTTAATGATTTTCATATGACGACTGAACAGGTGATACGATCTACAAAGTTTCCCTATATTTATTTTTTAAAAGCCAATATGACAGTAGTTGCCAACTTACGGCCCGCGTACCCTGTTTATCCGGCGAGCGGTGTTCGGACAAAGAATTATAGTTTACGTAATGCAGCTAGGTCTACAATTACGTCTTAAAAACTTGCTATACGTACAATGTAATACAGTTACGTTTTATGTATAGCAAGTTTGGGAAAAACAAATTGTTTTGCAGGTCAAATGTAACCTTTGTTGAAAAGGAATTCGTTGCAAACTATGTGTCTTTATTTTTGACTAAGTAATACCCGATTAAATATTTCAATTGGCTTCACCTCACATGGCTCTTAAATGGCCCGCGAAGAGGGAAAGGTTGCTAACCCCTGCATGAGGATTAAAAAACGTCCCGTTATTTTTTTTAGGGGGGAGGGGGGGACATAATATTAATACAACATACTAAAGAATGTTCATTAATATTTTCTGCTTCTAAGCGCACTTGATTTTTTCTAAATTTAAAAAATATTTTTGCTCTGCTCCAGCTACGCTCCGGCATTATAGGCTTATTACCTGCCTAGCTCCACTCTTTGCTTTGGCGTATTCCCTCTATTAAATACTTACACTTAATTGCAAGGAATTAAAAATTGTATTTGGGTAGTTGACATTTGTGCCTTTGATGCTACTGTCAAACCATAAGTACGCTAGCACCAGAAATAATTTTCCATGTTATTCACATAAGCCACATAACTGTGTAATGTGGATTTAAATCGAGTCCTTTGATAACGTAGACGTTCGTTATCTTGAAAAAAAAGGTGCATATCACTACATGTCTTCTTTTATCCTAGCATGATACTGCTCATGTTACGTGTCACTTGGGATCTGGGGAATGTTACCTGGGATACGGATCTCAGAACATGAAGCAAGCACAGGAACCCAACATTAGTTTCCATTTTAGGGAAATTCTTTGAAGTTCTAACTAAATGCTCCCAGTAAAACGTCTATCAGATGCTCCATTCTCACACGGGCGAGTAAGTGAGTAAAAACCGTTTTTATAAAACTGCACCATTTATAAATGCATAAATACAATACAATGCGTCGGATAAAAAGCAACAAGACCAAGTTGAGTAAGAATAAAAACCAAAATAAATTGGCATAGGAGAGGCGAGGAACAATTGGACCCACTCCTCTTAATTACTCAATAACGTCATTTTCTTTTAAATAACACAATATTTTTTCACTTTTCCCCGCAAACTGACAATGTCCTGGCTAAAGTCATCCTAATAAATTAGCCATGAGGCCATCAACAATAATTTATTTTTGCAAACTCATCCATCTTTTGTAAGCTTTTTGAAGATGAGCGAGTCTTGTGTAATTTCAAAACACCATTTTCAAAATGTTGGGTTAACAATAAATTAAAAGTAAGCTCCTGCTTTGAACCTGCTGAAGGAACAAAATCACAAGTAAAAAATAAATGAAGAATATTAATGGACAGGATTTTTTTTGTAAATTATGCGCAGGACGGTTCCTCACGCAAGGTAAGTGCCTGCATGCGGGAACTCATGTCAGACATAGACGCTTGAGACAGTTCCAACTCTTGATGGGTTACGGACGGAAATGCGATATTGCCACAGAGATCCCGTACAGCATCCGAGTGGGATTGACTGTTGTGGCTCTCTTGAAAGGAAGCTGGCACACGGGGTACTTGTCGATCTTCACTTTCGTCGTCTGCTGCGTTTTCCGCTGAACTACTCGAAAAGGCAGATATGGACGAGACCGGGCGACTTCCTTTCCTTGATCTTATTGGATGCCGGCCCAAACTAGACAATAAGAGACAGATTGACATTACAAAAGATGCAGAATGGCCTTGGAGAAGAGTGACTACTGCTCGTAAAGAATGTTGTGTAAAGACCACAATGTTTACGCCCACACTAAGACCTTTCCGCCATTTCATGGGAGGAGGGAGAGAGGCAATATTACCTTTTACGTCTTAACGATACATTGTTGTTGTTGTTCGGGATGTGCTCCAAGTCTTCTTCTGAACAAGTTTCCCACTGTCCTGGACTGGATCCCAAATCTTCAACGCTGGAATGGACATGGAGAGAATTGGGAACGGCCTGAGCTAGAGTCCTGACTCGACCTTTCGCTAGCGGCGTAGACGGCACTGCTTCTTTGCGCTTGCGTGGCATATCTTCGTCGACCTCAACAGAGGAAGGGCCACCCATGGCGAGATAAGGATCACAGTCTCTGCTGCAAGTACTGAGAGCTGCATTAGGCAACGTGTAGCTTCCTTTAGGCGACGTCGGGGAAGCCTTCGTAGTGCGGGTATCGGTAGGTTTGTACTTGTACTCGGCAAGGTTGAGGACATATTTTTTGCCGTAAGCTGGCAAAGTAGCTGCTTGTTGCGGACCTTCTTCGAAAACGGTCTTTTGACTGACACCACTCGCTCGCCCCCGCTCTCTTTGCCACCGGTACGGTAATTCCGTCTCATCCAAAGCGTCGTCGCTGTCATCGTCCTCCGCAAAGAAAGTATTGCTGTTTGTTTCGTCCAGTTTCGATAATGTGCGCCCATATTGCGGTGGCCTGTAACTGACAGGAAAAAATATTGGGCGTTATTTTGGAGTAGCTGAATAATAATAAATTAACGGCAAATCGACGGCGTTACACAAAGGACATGTGTTCTTCACTGGTATAAAGGGATGACCAGACACGACTTAACATTGATCACAAAGGTGGGAAAAGTAGAAGAAAACGATGAGATACGAGGAAAAAAACTAATTGGCGATTGCATCTTTAGACATAACCGCCAACTACAGTTTACTAGATGACCGCTGGTCTAACACCAAGAGTTGGCCCCTTTTTTCCGGGCAAACCGGATGTATTCAATTTCCGTAAATGCAAAAAAAAAGGCTCGTCTAGTGAACACAACTCTATGGTCAAAGGCAGGGGCGTAGTAAGGGTGTTTCTTTAGGGGGGTGGAGCCCTAATTATACCGATTGTACTTGACGATTTTACCGACTCGGGTATGACAATTCTTTACAGAATCGGCTTTCAACCAATTGTTGAGTGTGCACCCCTCCAAAACCCTTCCCTTTCGCGAAGCACCTGATTAAAGGAAGCTTCGTCAAGATCTTCGCAACTCTCTGGGACGGCTTAATGAGCGCCCGCCGATGAAGGTCCCGCATATATGTCTCAACGCAATTAAAAATACTATTGACTTATTTGGATTTCCTATTTTCATCAACAAACATATGTAACGGTAGAAGTAACAAGTTGATAATGGAAAAGCACACGGAAGACGCCATGACACTTCTCAGAAATTTACTCAATTATTTTGTCCACAAAATCAAAAATTTACGCAAGATGTGGCATTTTACGTTTGTAGAGAAAGTCTGAACTCCGAAAAACGCACGTTTAGCTCTATTATTTATTTGTATCTAATCCCGGCTACGAGAGATTGTTCTTGTAGCCGTTCTGTTTCTGGAAAATTGGTGTTCTTCCGCTTTGAAGTTGTTCAGTTATTTAATTTAAAAAATTTAATGCATGTAAAACTTTTCAAGAGCCACGTAAATTAGCCATTTTTGTAAGGAATTGCATAAGTTAATAACTAATGCGCTTTCTTTTGCTAAGTGCTTAGCTTAACTACCAGGTTTCCTCAGACTTGTATATATAATTTTAAATATTAAATGTACTAGTGAGGAAAGTCCAAATTTTCATAAAGTAGTCACGTGGTACATTTCGACTAGGCAGCGTGGTGTTGTGCGCTAACTCGTGCCTCTTGCTACTACAGTGGCGCCCGTGCGTCACACGCCGAGCACTTTCAAAGGTTTTAACCCGCCGAAAAGAATATCGTGCAAGTAGCGTTTGGTGTATTTGTTTGGACTGTTGTTTGTAATAAAGTACTTTATATACCTGCGTTTTGCTACAAATACTTATTTATATGTTTCCGTTTCAGGAATTCATTAGTATCCTCTTCCCCAAGTAGTCGGAGTTTGCACCACATATACAAACTGCCGATTGTGAGATTTTAGAAAATTGGAATAAATAAAAGTTGCGATGACTTTCGAAGTTATTTTTACTCAGGCAATGCAGATAACACATTTGGGTATCTACTGCAGAGGATTTTTTTCCTTACCTCATTTTTAAGACCGTTTGTTCGAAAAAAAAGTAAAAGTGTTAGTCGAAATTTAGACCACTTCCTCTAAGCTCTTTTCAAAATACCGAGTAGATTCTGTATAATCACCTGGATACTTAAATCCACTATTCCTAAGTAGACCACCTTCACTGCAGCATTAGGCTCAACAAAGGTTCTAAGTAGATTTATGAGTGGAGCCTCATACCGACCTCTCACGGCTATTCTGTAATGGGGCTGGGAACGGTTCGAGTCGATTGGACTAATTTGATGGACTAACACATCTTGTTGCAGTTGTTACAAGAAGAGTTGCAGGAGAAAAGAGCTGTACCAGCTAAGGTAAGCAGGACGGCCCCAAGCTGCTTATCTGGCAGCCAATCAGCAACTGGTGCAGCTCCTTTTTTTCAATTTTTCTTGTAACAGCCCTTTACCCAGAATTACCGAATCCGAACTCCAGGTAAAGTCCGTAACCCAATCCCTCGCAAATGAACACTTATTGTTGCCTTGTTCCATTTGGTCAGAACTGTCCCACTCATTTGGGTCGCTTCTAAAATAGCGACTGCTAGTATTGCAATATGGGGAGGATGGGTGGGAGAAAGGTAGAGAGAAACTACGCAAGGGAACAAGACTTGTCCTGAGGGTATTAAATACCTTCACGAAATCAACAAATTTTCGCCCATTGCTATAAACTTACCTAAGCTGAGGAGACTCGCTCCATCCATCACCTCCTCCGCGTTCTTCAAGGTATGCATGTGAGTAAGAAAGACGGGATTCAAACTCCAGTTTGGAGTCAGTTTGAGTTTCGGAGTCAACTAAAAATGACGCCTTATGCCTACCCGCCGCTGATCGACGAGCTGATGATCGGGGAGTGAAGGTGGAGCGCATTAAGGATTGATGTACGTTCGACCCACCTACACTCCACGCCCTGCGATGACTCAACGACGAAGACGCCGAGACTGAAGCTGTGGGCGTATTGGGGCTATCCCTATCTTCAATGGGGGAAAGCTTGGACGGATGCAAAACATGGTTAACGTAACCTGCGCCTGAGCTATCCACTTCAACCATAACTTTTGCTTTCCCTTGCTGCAATGCGAAATAAATTTATTTGTGAGACGAACTGGTAATGTATCTCAATGAACATACTTCTACGTGAGTGGGTGACGTCGGTTTCTTTTTGCTTAATCGCGAAATGCACTTTCGGTACGCCTTAGGCTTCACTGACAGGTACCTTTCTCTTCTGCAATATCAACGGAACTTTACTTAAAAAACTGCAATTTTTCTTTCATTTACCTGGATAAATCTCGGGCTTGTTGCTCCAGGATTGTTTTCAGCGCGACGAGCTCTTCATGTAGACTGTTGACGTGCTTAAGCCGCTCTTCGTAATGAAAACGAACTTCTTCAGCGTGTAGAAGTTCGGCTCGTCGTCTTTTCAACATTTCTTGCTCTATAAGATGAGGCCGACTCGTAGACGTATGGGACGCTATCCCTTCCATATGTCGGCGTACTTCTTGTCTCCAAGTCGCCTGGAATGACCATGACCATGAAAACACACTAATTTGAAACCATTTTGACAAGACAGCAAGTGAAATAGACAAAAAGAACATGAGCACACAGACACAAAGACCCTGCCGCACAGTAACAAACGAGGCCAAAGGAAGAGAAGGTCAAGTGCTGGGGAGAAAACCTAGGAAACCCAAATCAAGGCAAAAGAAGCGGCATACTTGTTCCCCTCTGAATTTCTCCCCTTCCCCTTTGCCCACCAGCTCGGAAGCAGCGATGCTAAGGTGGAGCAAAATGGTGTCAAACTTGGGCCGATTCCGTGGTTTGGGATCCCAGCACATTCGCATCAACAAAAGAAAACCGGCCGGTACGCCTTCGGGTAGCGGGAGCTGAAGCGAGTGTGAACCAACGCCATAAATGATCGCCGAAGGATCAACGCCCCGATACGGTGTTTCGCACGTAAGTAATTCCCATAAAACCACTCCATACGACCTGCAAAATTATGCCCCGGAATTTTGAACTACGTCTTAAAGTTTTTTGCTTTATCAAAGCATTGCAAAGTGACTGAAACCATTCATTACCAAACATCGACTTTTTCTGAACAAGGCTCCTTGCGCATCATTTCTGGCGCCATCCAAGCATATGTGCCGATGAAACTCATTTCCACGCTGTTGTCTGTCCATGCTCGACATGTCCCGAAGTCACTGATTTTAACGATATTATTCTCTGCAATTAGCACACTGTTAAAGGAAAAACCCATCGGATTTAAGTATTTTTTTTAAGAGAACGTAAAAAAATTGTTAAAAGATGCACAATTTACTTTGGACTTTTCAAATCACGGTGGATAATTCGATGATCATGAAGGTATTTCATACCGGCTGCGATCTGGACAGCCCAATCTACCACTAGTCTTGGAGGTAGCTCCGTGCCTTGCTTTAACAAGTTGTACAAAGTACCATTCGGGCAATAATCCATGACAATGGCGTACACAGGAGATTGAGTACAAACGCCCCTACAAGAAAAATTAGATTAGGAAACAGAACGATTAAAGTGAACACACACAAAAAAAACAAGCATTCTTAATTTCAAACATTACATCTATGTTGTGGTTCCAGAAAAACTTCACTACCTTCGCAGTAAAAAAAAAAAAGCAAAAATTTCGCCATTTCAGCATTATGCTCCGTATAATGCAGGTTTTATTAAATTTAATAAAAAATCGGCTTCGATCATTATGGCTTAGCAGTACAAGAAAAATCAAGAAGCAAGAGTTTACGATTAATAATAAAACCACTGTAATACTAGCGAGAACGACTATAAATAGAGAACACCATATATTTCACATAGTACGGGCGCCTGTAGTAACTGCAGAGTGGAATGTTCCTCTTCTACATGCAGGCACTTCGTAAAATTAATGCTGCCCTCGCGGGCACTGCGTAGCTATCCAGCCTATAGGCACCGTGGGAATGCCGATTAAGTAGGTACTGTGTATTTTGAACAGCCCAGCTTTCCATTATTTGACTAATGAACACGCCACTTACCTAAACCGAATAATGTTCGGATGCTGCAACTGTCGTAGATGACGAATTTCTGTCTCTTTTTTGTCTCTCACTTTCTTCACCGCGACGTATTCGTTACGGTAGCGCCCTTTGAAGACGGCACCTTGCGCCCCGGAGCCCAGCCACTCCAAATCTTTGATCTGTTCAAAGGGGATCTCCCATTCATCACTTTTGGCATTTTTGTTCATAAATGTCCACATCACCGGCCGCAAACACCCAAAGATCCCGTCAAACCAACCACCACTTCGTTGGGGTAAAGGCAGCGTGTTGTTATGAGGCGACATAGCTCCACACACGGCTGGTCCGCCTGGAGCTGAGCAAACTTCCACTTGAATTGGTAACTCTTGAGTGCTGGAGGATGCTGGTAATGCTGCTGCTGCACTTATTGCTGTCGCACCGTTAGGCGGCATGGTTTCATCCGAACTGCAAACAAAACATTTAAAAAGAAAGTTGTTAATACTACAAACACGTACTCCAAAGTAGAAGGGAAGTTCAAATTCCTAAATAACCTTTACTCCCCTATAGGCCTTCCCAAGTTTTCTCCTTCGCAGCTAAGCCTCTTACCCTTTTCCCTTGTTCTTTCTGTCTCTCAACCTTGAAACCTGCCATTAAGCAAACAAATCATGGGAATTTTTCCCAGGACCTCGTCAGCAACCGAATTAACTGCGCTGACGTCGATCAGGTTATTCCAGTTCTTTTTATGATGAAGGTGCATTTATGGCTAAAGCGTCGCATTGTTCTTCCTTGTTCCTCGTTTTCATTTCTCCCTTCTCTTTTCTATTTCAATGCCAGTATGCGGTCTAGCTGCTATTGACCATGCACAAACACCTGCAACAGGTGAGGCAGAAACAAACATGTGGGAGCTGTCTTCGTCTCGCATAACAGTATAACATATCCCAAACGCCTTGTAGTTCGCTTAACATCACTACTCGCTACACGTCAATATATGTAGCCATAGCTCCATATCTGGCAATGAAGATCTATCTTTATTTTTGTCAGCTGAAGTCATGACTGCACCAGCAAAAATTAAAGCCTAGCGTCTTATACGTAGCACAACACACTCGAAGGTAATTTGTTAGCGACCTGATTTTTGACCGCAGACAGCTACCCGAAAACTTAAACGTTCCGTTGTTCCCGTTTTTACCTGGTTTGCACGCAGTTAGTGTGGTATACGAAAAAGATGGCAAAACATGCACCCATGGTAATGTTTCCATGAGAATTTTCTTAGAAAAATACGTCTGACAAAGTGTAGACAGGCCAACTTTGGGTATCCAAAGCCACCACGACACAAAAGAGAAAGTACATCCAGTATGTAGGCTACTGTAGGAAACTGACCGTTGGCACCCGGTTAGAACGTTCTACGCTACGTGGGTAAAGACCGCGTTTGCACACGACAGACCGACGTAAGAGGTGCGTGGGTGTGCAGCCTTACAGAAAGTCGAACGACGAAGGGGGCGGCGACTCCCAGGTAATGCGAGTTGAATGCACACTTCTACCATAGTACAGTTCATTTGACTCTGAGCTCAAAACATTCTCATGGTCAATACTACGATTATGACCAATGATGCACAGACATGGACCAATATAGAATCTTACCCGTTTTTGCATAGGTTTTGCACTTGTATGGAAGCGGGGACGTTACGCGAGTCACGAGGGGTAGAATTCATGGTGGCTTGGTTTAATCCAATTTTCTTTCCGTAGCAAGGTTTCCACTTTCACGACACGTTTTGCACACACTGCATCTATGTAACGCACAGAAAGGAAAATCTTACGTAATTCTCGCCAGGGAGGACAAATGAAACAATGGACTGAACAATGCCGTTAGTTTTCCCGACAAATTGTTTGGTTCAAAATGAGACGACACTTGTTCTTATGAAACAATGGAGCTGAGGAGTGTCGACGCTGTTTTTAACAACTGTTTTTAACGTTCAGAAGTTAAACGGAAAGCAATGGCGGCCTTTCGTTGCGTTGATAGCGTTTTTCTAGGTAGTCACGAGATAAGCATTTAGGACTTTAATCCACTAACTTGATAAGCCAACTTAATGGAATGCAAAGCATACGTAACGCCTTATTTGGGCTTTTCTTAAAAAGAGCGTGCTTTTTATTCTCAACAAACCGAGCAAACATGAGGTAACATGATTCGTACGATGACGGTAATTGGAGGTTTTTCTCAAGCTTTTTCCATTCCTCCCGCCTATTTTTTTTTCAGCGGCTCTGGTGTCAAAATCGCACACTTAAGAAATTAACCCAATTTAAAATATTAATTTGATTGGAAAATTTTATCTTACGTAGAAACTGACGGTAGAAAAGATCGTCCATTTTACTCAAAACGAACTACTGAAAATCGTTCTGCTAAAGCAATACAAGGCTTCTTGGAAAATTTTACTATCTGTATAAATTTGCATCCATCAATCCTGAACATTACTTATTAAGAGCAGAATTATTAAGAGTGAGCAGAAGAAGTTGAAAACGTACTCAGTGAGCAATCGAGGAGCAAATAGATCACCGCATATTAAGGACGCTGTTAGAAAGCTAGAGGAACAGCAGATGGGCGCCAGGATTCTTTGTACACCGGATACGATTTGAGACCCCTTGTTATTAAGGACACGCTTTTACAATTCAAGTGCGTAGCACAGATTACAGTTATCCGGTACAGATACAACTAGTACAAAATCCTCTAACCCCGGAATGCCACTACCACCAACCTGTCCCGGCCCGCGTTAGGGCTCACGGGTATAAAGGTCGCTGTCAGTGGTGGAGGCACGTAATAGCGCATGTCTGCGCCCAGTAATGCTCTTGCACGTGGATCAATACTTACTTGAATGAAGGACAACAACTCGACTCCTTACTTCTCCTATCGGTTCGTACTTTTATCTTCCCCTTCTCTTCTCGATTCAAACTTTTATTGGATTTCTTTTCTCTTCCCCTTCACTTTCGTTCGCTGTGCGAGGACTAACTAAAAATCCCTTCACTACTCAGTTCGCAGTCATTCCAAAGACCACTTCGTAGATATTTACAAAATAAAAGAAAGACACGGGAAAATTACATTATTTTTGGAACCTTACCTAACACCACCAACGGGGAATTTGTACTTCAAGAATAGGCGTTTAATATTAAGGTCCAATACTATCTCCAATGTTGGCAATAGTACGCAATACAATAAAGCTAATCAGTAACCCACTTCCCATTGCAATACCATGTTTATTCCATGGAGCTCGTAGCACAATTTTCTTCCGCCCACGGATTCAGAACAACCTCTTCACCACAGTCAATTACAAAGACATTTTCATTTATAGAAATGTTTGTTCTAATTTAATATACACTGTCAGTGTCCAATGCCGACTTGGTCTCCGTTAACTGGCGAGTCCAACCACAGTATATCCTTTTGTCGAGGGGCGATCAAGTTGATTTAGCTTTCCGAACACAAGCAAAGTAGCAGAGAGAGCTTCACTGCCTCGATCCAAGGTTAAACACTGTCACGAACTGGGTAAGAACATCATTTCCATCACGAAAACACACGATTTACCCTGACGCCAGTAAGATCGACGCCTGTAGTACAATCACACCGAATGCACGTTCAATACATTAGATAATTCATGGCTAGTCCAAATTGAAAGGTAAAAGTCTTAGTCAGGTGCCTGAACGTCGACTAGCTTGCAACGGCGACGACGAACAAGGTGTGATGGCGGCCCTGGGCTTCACGGTACAGGTGTGTAGTGTGCCTCTCGGCAATGTGCCCATGGAAACGGAGCAAAGAAAGAGGATAATAGGAGAAGGTGGAGGGGAATGGGGAGATAAAAGATACGCATCCGCCTTCCTCGAGTCTTTTTCTCTTATCATGAAATTTACAGTGGAAACTGAAATCCCCTTTTTTCTTAAAAAAAAGAGCAACAATTTTAATTTTTTCCTTGACTTGTGGTTTCCTTTCGTAAGATCCCTAAGCCATCCTTCCTTCTATTCTGTACAGAAAATCAAGCCTAGAGAACTTGCAGTATGTACGTCATGAATGCACTTAGGCAAGAAATCCGGTAGTTACTAGGTCGTTTCGGTTGAAGGTTCTTCTTGACCTATGACGTCGGAGCGAGTTCCCAGAATCCTGGCCCGCAATAGGATCAATATCGGTCTTCCAAGTCCCCCTCGTGGGCATCGGAGTTTTATAAGGCCAAAGGGTCGGTTCAAGAATGTCTCCGAAAACGTAGTTTTTGGACGGGAGAGGAGCTTAGTGTGTGAGTGATTTAGAGGTCTGTATTTGAGGTAGCACGCAAATTACCCTAATCTTAAAGTTACAAGAAGTTCAAATATGGAGCTTTCGTGCTTTAGTACACTGGTTTCGTTTGTTATCACGAGAGGAATCTTAAAATAAAACGAATTTTGAGCCTAAGCTTTGTCGCTTTTACCAGAAGTTCCAAAGGTTTCTTTGGTGTGGAATAATGGCTTGACAAGATGAGGAATGTGGAGGTTGGGGGCAAACCGGAAGGTGCGCTCTGGACCTGTCACATTGTTTCAGAGTGAGTCACCATAATCAGACAGGCACCGCTTTTCGTAAACTTTTTCAGAACCCTCTTGGCGATCGCCAAGAGGGTTCTGGTACCAGACCGCTGTAGTTGATATATTTTCATCCCGCGTGGTGTTTCTACCTGAGAGGATATGTAACGCGATTTTGGGTGCAAACCGAAGTTTTAGTCACGACGGGACTCTTGCTACGCAGTACTGCGCTTAGTTGTACGCGCGTCGTATTAGCTACTACATAGGTTTGACTGGCTCTCCGTGTTCTGTATTCAGAAAGATACTTTTATTCGAGATCCCAAATACTTGTATAGCATTCTGCTTTATTTATTGATATTCACCAGCGTAAGCCGAGCCTGTTGTTGAGTCTTATATCATACAAGCTTTTTACAAAGTCACTGGCTTAAAATGAAACTGTGCAAGGGACACAACTTACGTTCTATCACTGAGAGGGGGAGTGGGTGAAAGCAAAATGTTAAATTGGAATCAGTAAGTCTTAGTTCAATTTTGTTCACACACATTTTTGTTCAGCAGTGCCACTGTCTACAGCTTTTAGCTGCTTCGGCCACAAAACGGGTAAGAGCAAGAAAAACTTTTCGGTCTGTAACAGTGACGTGTGCGTTAAAACGGATTCGAGCTTGGCTTAAATGCCTACGAAATTTGGCTCGCTGTTTATTCAATCTGCGACACTGGAAAATCAGGTGGCTGAAATCTTACTTCGCTTGGTCATTTGTCCGAAGCGGTCTTTCGAATGCGTTTTGATAGGGTAATGCTAGTTCTCAGTTGTATCATCTTGGAGTTGATACTTCTAGGAAGAGGAACATGCATGATTCCATGACGAGAGGGTTCTGGTACCAGACCGCCAAGAGGGCTAGTGTTACTCTCTCAATGACTTCTGCATTGCTTCATTTTCTGATCGTCCACCCATGTTCGTGCCACTTTCATTGAATCTGGGGCGACTTCCACGACTCCTCCACCATTAGTGTGGCTCTTTCGAAGCTCGCCATGCATCTTCCATGTTTAGGAATATTTTCAGTAAATATTCTGTTTGTGGTATTCCTAAGCGTACGGGGCCCTTCCATATTTGTTAAGCTCAATCGTAATAAGCTATTACTTGTGAAGCTGTGCAATAGCTGACAAGTGTAATACTTGAGATTACTTGCGCGAAACTAAACAAGTCTTTTAAACTGGAAGTGAAGAAAGGTTTATTCGTAACAATAGCCATTGCAGAAAGTTGTTCCTGAATATCTGGACATAGGCCTATCCAGGGCCGTGTTTTCCATATGCCTTTTTTAAATTTTTTTACTCGCCTAGGCTCACCAATTGCAGAATTAACATTTCGGGGGTGTTAAAAACCCATTTCCTCGCCCCCTCCCCCCCCCTAGGTAATGGGACGGGCCTATCGTATAATGTCCCTCTGTGACTCAAGTCAAGAAAAAGGCTCTATTCTAAATACACCACACGCGTGGATCGTGTTGCATGCCATATCCGTGCGTATCTAGGCGCAGCCATGAGACAACTCAAACGCAAAGGGCACATTTCATTACTAGCCAACAAGTGCCGTCTCCTTTGCATAGCAAATCCTCCATGGCGCGTTCTTGTTCACAACTGTTTTGCCAAAACTTAAATAATAAACTCCGTTTTCCTTAAGCGAAAACGAATTCAAGTGGTGCCTCACAACGAACTCCGTATTTTGGAGCGAGCCTCGGCTTGGCAATAAAGTTTTACAAATCGAAAGGCTCAGAAAAACTCTTACCGCCAAACAAAAATTATCAGTAGAAGAGACTCACGAACTCAAGCGCGTAAATTGATAGTTAATTTTCACTTCAGAACACACCAAGCAAATCGATAACTGGAAAGAGATTGGCCAGCGAAGAGTTTATCCTGGTAGCTTAGGCCACGAACGGAATAAAGTGGGTTGCTTCATTGTTAACTATTGTTAAAGCTCTGTGTAACACCGGAAAGAAAAACTTGTTTTAGCTAAGATCGGATAGAAATTATGGAAGGAGAACCAACAGATCAAACAATTAGTTACATGAGACCAGTGGACACTTACTGCTGAAGACCGAGTATTTAGGGGGGGAGCTAATCCCCCCCCCCCCGCGAAATGTTGATTTTATAATGGAGAAAATGTCAAAAATGTAAAAAAAACTGCATATGACAAACCCCCTCCGAACCAAAATCCTAGTTGCAGGCCTGCTTTATTATAGAACATACATAAAGAAATAATATTTCATTGTTTACTTCTTATACGATTTTCTGACACTAGAACCGGGTCTGGAAAGAATTCGATAGATTTCCATACACTCTTACAGGAGAAAATCTAGTAGAAGAAATTAAGTTGTGGTATACACTCTTTAAGTGTAAAAACAGTGCCTCTTACACAGAGCGGTTGTTAAAGAGAATGCCGTCCAGGAACGGATTAACAATGCTGTACGAGGCATCACTTAAATTGAACTCACGCTACGCTTATGTCTTCTCCTTTTCACATTGAGGCTATCAATTGCAAAAGCGACTCATCTAATTAATGTCAACCTTTTAATTATTGCCATTCCGAGGCCTAATGTATTGTTGTGCGAAGCTTACGCCATTTGGTGTCCGGGTCTGAACGTCCCTACAACAGCTTGGCAAAATGTAACTAACCTAGAGTTACTTTGACTTGAGCTTATACGCAATTCACTTATACTGAATCTGAGTTGAAATGGACCCCCTGTGTTTTCTATGCTTTATCTGGATTTGGTGTTAATAAATTAGATTTTAAAGCTTCCAAACAATATAGAAATTCTGGAATCTCGTTATGTTGCTAGGAAGTGTGTAAACTTTGAAGTTCTACATGTCAGGTCCGATTCGACATAAAAGGAACGATATATAGCGAACAAAGGAACGTATTGCACATGCAACCTGAGGGCCTTGTCTTCCACGAAACTATGATGTGAAGCAAACGTTCCGTACACCTGCCCGTACGACTCACTGCCACTTGTCACGTTTCGCCCTACGGGGCTTTTTCCTCTCCAACCTTAGACGTTAATCTCATTTAAGAACAAAGGCATTACATGTAACCGATGTAAAACTGATTATATGTAAACTTTCCCATCCATTATCATCTATTTCCAAACCAATTCTTCACAAGAGTGGGGTAGGCAGCGTAATGTGATTGACTTTTTTTTTCGCGAAAACAGATTTTCATTGTTCTTACTAAGTCAGGGTTCCTCAGTTTTATTTTAAACACAAGCCGGCAATTTTTATTTCACAGTGACGGCCCTTGTGAACGAAAAAAAATGGTTAAACTTGCTAGATTAATTACTTTGACTGCTGCTTTCTGCCATTTTCCCATTGTTTCGCTCCAACAATGCAACACTCAAATAATCATCGAACACCTCCTTTTCTCTCTACATAACTACACACATTCTTTTATGTTTTTGTATCTATCTTCACGACCCGGATGTCTTCCTGATCCCCACAAAAATCACACACACAACTCCATAGGTAAACTACATCAGCATAGCAATGAGGCATTTCTCATGTTAAAAAAAAGGAATAACAATGGATTTTTGAACAAAAAAAGCTTTCTCTTTCCCGTACTGTCCAAAGCTTTTTAGTACCACAATAATAGATTCGTTCATTGTGTAATCGGACGCATGTTACACTGTTCTCCCATCTTCTCTAACTCCACGAGCCTTAATGTCCCAAAATTCTAATTAGAATTGATGAAATTCAGCTCAAGGAGGAGCCCATTATTAAATAAAAAATACTTTAAGGAACCAAATTACATATTAACGCTTGGGGGGATAAACCTACTCGGGGGCAACGAGTAAGACTGTATGCATAATTGTAAAGTAAGTCTTGGTCTCAAACACAAGAAAACAGGCCGAAGCTTTTTTCTTCACATTTTTTTTTTGCTTGCGAAAATGATCCTCAAACCTGTCCTTTTCTCAAGTTTCGTTTCGATAGCGGAATCCATCAAATAAGGGAGCACACACAAAAATAAAGTAAGAGCTAAGGCGGGCTCAACAAAGTTTTTGACACGGAGAGGGGGAAAAAATTAACTCACGCTAAACTGGTGTTTTCTTTTTACTGTCACAGGAAGTGAGGGACTAATTGGGGTTAGGATTTATTATGATTAAGGCACAGGTAGCACATGGCGAAGGAGACACCCATTGAAAACGAAAAATAACGAAGGGGAATAATTCGCTTGACCTAAGGTTATCATATCTTACGAAGAAAACAAAGCAGTAAAACACAGTAGACGGATTACTTTTTCTCCTTGTGTGTCAATTAACTTCTCCATAGCCCGACAACCCAAACATATAGTAAACCACCAAAAAAACTGGACATTGCTTTTCACTTACGATTAATTTTTTGATGGTGTTGTATCAGAGCTTGTGTGTAAGTTCCATAGGCAAGAAAAACGACGCACAACTTTTGCTGTTAAGAAGGAAAACAAAGAAAATTCCACACTAGACTAAATAGCTTGCCGTCTTGAATTACTTTTCTGATAGAGGATTTGGGATGAACATAAAAAATACGAAGAAAGAGCAAAAAGCGATAATGGCAATTACCGGTTATTATGGATATGACGCAATCTCCTAACAGTTTTTCTCATCCCCCCCCCCCCAACTATAACATCACAAGTTTCCCTCACATAACGTACGCGGACACACAAAAAATGAAGACAGTCTTCACCATAATCTTCTACTTTCTTCAGGTGCTTCGCTCTTCCTTCTGTCGGAGACCTAGTTGCTTGCAATTCTTCCTTATAACTACCACGTGTTATCACTAACGAATAAATTCACTTGGGACATTATATACAAAAGTTTGTCTCTCTGATGTCACGTCAACAAGATGGCGATGCAAGAAAAAGTAAAGAAAAAAAAAGAAGGGCAAAATGACAGAAAATCTGCCCCAATATTTTTTTTTCTGTGAATAAACTTCTTCGATGCCATTTACACCAGAAACACCTTATGGTTTCCCCTAAAAAATAAAATAAAAAGCAAAGGCCAAGAAGAACAACTGACAAGAAGTGGGGGGTCTGAATTTGGCCAAAAATGAATACGGGGAAGGTGATAGTTCCTCGAATTACTTCAAATTCTCTTTTTAAATCTTGGTATCTATTCACATCTAACCATCTAAATCTCGGATATACACTCGGGAAACGGGGTATAGAGGGTATCTGCTTCGCCTTCCCAGGTTATTGTCCACCCTAGCCACAAGTAACGCTAATTGATTTTTCATGCCTAGTAACTGCAGCCATGAAAATGAGCAAAAACTTCGCCTAAATTCAACAGAACTTAACAGGTAATAAGTTTCCTCCTTCTGTATGTCCAGTACATTTTGGTCAACTCAAATCAAGCCACTCTCGTTGGACTGCAAATTGAAGTCCCTACCGTTTCTTACAACCGGTTCTTAACGTCCTCTGTTCGACGTTAATGTACTGTAGGGCGAACTGAGCCGCACGATGTGCAGGGCAGTACGCAGTACAGAACACGTATGTTTTCTCATTTTCTTGAACTGCCTATTCACAAAAGAAAAAAATGGTTCAACGAAACACAGGAGCTCCTAATGTACAAACACGTCCATTACGAAAGCATGAGAACATGTGCTCAGGAGTTTTGCAACGGGAGTAGCAGCGTTTAAGACATTGCTGTCGACTATGTTAGACAATAATAGCGTATTTTTTCACTCACAGGAAAAGAGTGAAATTTTTTTTACGGATATCACTTGGCAGTTCCGCACGCCCATTCTTTGAAAATGTTTCAAGTTTTGAGAACAAGTGCCAGTTACACAGGAGTAATCTTTCCTTTTCTCTCTTGCCTTGCCTGGATGTCTCCTGTCGTTCTGTAAACAAAACATGCCCTGATTGACATTAATTGTTTTCTCTTCATAACTCTCCAACTTGCATACTGAAACGCCCCACGAATCTGCTTCCCTGCAAATACCCACTACTTTCGAAATTCCTTTCCACGCTGACAAGTGAATTACTCTGTACACATGCCCCCCAAAAATGCAAAAAGGCATCGTAAACATTTCCCTTTCCACGATACTATTTCTGCCTTGCGAGTAGGTCAGAGTGTCAAAAAAATATTTTTTTCCCCCGTCAGTCACTCTTACAATAGCTATCAAAACAACCAGAAGCCGATGTCGTATTTTTTCTTTTGAAAGAGATGGGGCTGGGGACTGTTCGCCTCACCTGGCCTGATGCTCCAGACATTTTTTTTTTAAAGCAACAAATCTTCTTTTATAAATTGGGGCCACAGTGGGGCTGGGTGGTGTTTTCGTTCACTGCTGCGAGGACTTGACGTGATTTTCCAATTCGTTATTAACAGGGAGGATGGAACCCGATTCGATAGGTTCGTTCTCGACGAAATCTTCGTCTTGTAGCAGCAAAGCTGGGTATTTATCACGCCGCCTTTCACGTTGCTGGGGCTCTGGATGCCCATTTACGTTACGCTCGTGGCGTACTGCGCCGTTATTTGCACCCGCGCGAGGGACAAACTTGCTGTTGCCGTTTACGTTGGTGTCTTTGACCGGATTTTCTATCGGAATAGACAAAATGATTAATTTGAAAATTCACTTTTGAAAACGTACTCGCCATAAACGGCGTTGAAGATATAGCCGAAACCTTTATTTATGGTAACATAAATATTTATAATAAAAAGACGTGAATATCGAACGCAGTAATGAGCTCTTAGGAAAAAAAATCTAAAATTGGCTAACATGTTAAAAGCACACCAATAGTTAAGTTTGAAACTCAATAGTTCAGTAAGAACTCGAAAACGCATGTACTGTGAAAACTGAAGACAAAACTAACCAAAGAGGACTTTAACTACTAAATAATAATGATGTAAGCAAACAGCAATTAACAGGAAATAAAAATGAATAAAATCCAGCACAAAAATAACCTCAAGATAAACTTATAAAACAATAAAAAAATGCAAATAGAAGTTTTTAAAAAAAATAAATACATAAAAAATAAAACAGTACAAAAACAGAAGAATGATTAACACTAAAAGTAAATATTTTTTTACAAATCAAAGCATTCTCGGTTACTTTTTCAGTGTTAAGAAGAAAAAAGCATCGGAATAAACACGCAGAATAACTGTATGACTATAAATGCAACTGATAAAATAACTTCTAGATAAAACTTTCGTGAGATAAGTTGTGCAACGTAAACGCCGGTATATGTAGATGTTCACCAACTTACTGTTATGATTAGGTTTGGCCGCCATTTCCCGTCTCCTTTCTCGTTCCTGTTCCAACTCGCGTTCTTTGACCTCCCGGGCCAACTGTTCCAGTCGGTCTTTCCCCTGTTCGGCCATTTTGGCGTACGAAAGACTAGGTTTCATCGAATCTTCCTTTTTCCCCCTGTCCAGCTTAGAATTGGCATTCGTCCTACACCAAAATTTCAGTCAGTTTAACGAATATGGAGAACTTCACAATTTCTCCGCCTTATAACTATGTGCTCTTTCGTTCCCTTCTACTTACGCACGCTGAAATTTGAATCGGGCGTACAGCAATCTCCATTTACACAGTTAACTAGTTCAGTGAAATCACAGAATGAATCGAATTTTATCTTTATATGCTAGTTCCTTGATTTCAGAAACGTTCTCTTGTCGATGCGAGTTTTCTTTTCAATTTCAATACGCAAAAGACGACTGATAAAAACTCAATTTTCTGACTAATAGATTCGAGACAGCTATAGACAGATCAATTCGTTCAAAATGGATTGAATTGATTTCATTGCTATGTTTTAAGTACATACCCCAAAGTTGTGAACACGTATGTCGTTTTTATATAAAATTTAGGGTCTATTTCTACCGAAATACTAAGGTCTTAAGATCATTTGGGAGGAAAGCCAGTGACGTCCATTTACTTCTTAGAACTCCTGAATGCGCGTTAAGACTTTAACACCTCGGTGGCAATAGTCACTAAGCTGGAAAACAACGTGTTCTAATCACGTTCTATGTTTCGTGCTTTTTAATTGACATAAGAATTAACGGGACGCATCGATAGTAGATTTGCTACTAGAACGATTCCATTATTCGATAACATAAATTTGCATACAGATATTTTAGGTATTTTAATTAATGGTCGATGGTTCTGGTCCCTCACGGGACTCTAAAAGCTTTGATGTAGCCTGTTCAAAACAGGGGACAGATTCAAATTCTTCAGACTGCCTTAAAACTGCATAACCATTTTCAACGGCGAAGTTGGTTATTCAAAAAAGGGGGGAAAACTTGTGCAAAAATGAATTCACGAAATCAGGACATCATAACCCGGCAAATAGACAGACTACTTCATTCATGCGCTCGATAATTAATTTAATTTAAAAAAGTCCAAGAACTTACTTAGCTGGCGAAGACGGCGGCGTTAGAGCTAACGTGGATTGTGCTAACTCCCCATTGTGCAAAGCAGGCGAAGGTATTGAGTTCACAGGTCCACTCTTGACGGTTGGCACTCCTGTTATTGGCTGCGTGGGCGGAGGAAAGTCGGCCGCACTAGCAGCGACCGTACTTGCTAAGCGAGGCGTGGTGGGCGGGGACGGTTGGGACAGCGCAACATTAACTGGGCTTTTGGCTTTAGCAAGTGCAAGACCATTGTTGCTCACCACAGCAACTAACGTCGTGCTGGAGGGTTTGCTCGTCACCGAGGGCGTGGAGGACGTCACTAGATTGCTGACACTGGCAGACAACGCGCTCCCCGTCGTGGCCACAGGGCTCGTCCCTTTGCTCTTGGCCGTGCCTTTTACCACATCCGACAACTTTTCGCTCCACGAACTGGTGAAAACAGGAGGTGCAGTCGCCGGTAAACTTTCGGTCGCCATCGTTGGTGTACTACTCGCAGTTATGCTCACATTCAACTGCGGCATACTACTGACGCTTGGGCTAGCATGGCTCGCTGAGATCGGCAAAGACGGTTGGCGGTGTTCATCGGTAACGGCAGCAGCAAAAGCTTTGCTCGCTGACTCGTTAGGAAAAGCGGCCGTGTCCTCGGGCTCAGGGAGACTTTCAGCCCCCGGCAAGGGAGGGAAGGCTCCTGCCGCTTGCAAATCGAACTGCGCAGCGGGCAGAGCTTCTCGCGCTCTGTGCTGTCCCGTTCCGTTACCGCCCGGCCGGGCAGCGGGTCCTGTGCCCCTCGGGTGCAAGTAGCTGGAAGACCCATTTCCTTGAGATCCCGCATTGGAGGTTGCTTCGTCTTCTCTCCGTCGTGTGCGTGGTCGGTGCCTGCCGCGTCCGCAAGGCCCGTAACCTCCGGCTGCATGATGGTTGTGGCCCATGGAGCGATCGTATTTGCTTGAGCCCGACTCCTCCGTGCGGTGGTAATCCAGGTTGCCAGCCCCGCCACTAGGGTGTCTTCGATCGCCACTAGCAGCAGATGCCGAAGAGGAAGTCGCGAAAGAAGCGTTATTGGCACCCACCGTGCCGGGGAAATTTGAATGACTAGGGTTCGGAGGGTACGGTTTGGGTTCGCGGGGTCGGTAGCTGCCCGGGCTGGCTCCACCTGTCGTGTGGGTGGAGCTAACCTGAGACAAGCTATTCACGTGGATGCTAGTAGAGGCCACAGAAGGTGCAGTGGCAGAAGAGGTGACAGTGGATGCCACGCTACCAGAACCTGCTGTTGTTGTTGAAGCCACACCAGTAGCAGCGACAACGTCTTTAGTACTGCGAGCACTGGGCACAGCGGACGACGAAAATCCTCCCGGGGGTTGTTGCGAATGTTGTAAAGGAGCTTGAGGCGTTGCAGAATTCAAGGCATTGTTATTGGAACTGGTAAGGGGCTGCAAAGATGACTGTTGCTGCTGCTGTTGTTGTGAGGAGGCTCGGTTGGACGAATTGTTGCTGGTGCTTGAGGAAGGAGTCAAGAATTGAGGCGTATCAGCAGAATGAGTACTAGAATTGGACGGCACACGTCGGTGAGTCCTACAAATTCCAACCGTTATCTTGTGTTACTAGTGGTAACTACTGCATCGACAACACATGATCCTTTATTCATGCATAAAAACAGACTATGCTCGAAAACTTGAGTTCACACAGTTACTGTACTTACTTATTTCGAGGCATTAGAAAGCGAGGTGCTGGAGGCTTGAAAGTGGCGGTCGGCGTTAAATTGTTGATGGTAAACATCGAGCTCAAGTCGAAATAGGAAGGCCCTGCAGGCGCCCATGCTTGCAACAAACTTGGCGGGTAGAAAGGCGCAGGTTGAGGAAACGCCTAATAGATAAATAAATAAATCAATTACTATCAAATAAAAAAGGTGAAAATATAGAGTTAACAAAAGAATGCAGAAAATATATAGAGTACAAGAATAATATGAAATAAATAGATAAATATAAAACATAAATAGATAGGTAAGTGAAATAAATAGCTAGATAAAATACAGAACAAAATGTCAGACAAAGGCTTAGGAGACAAAAGACTGAGAAACAGGATAGGAAAAGGATAAAAAGGAGGAACGGAACTTACGAAAAGCTGCACTTGAGACCCATAGCCCACCCCAGGTTGGCCTGCAGGGCCAGGGTAAGCCATGTAACGTTGTTGGGGCGGAGCAGCCGGGGTCCCTCCCACTGGACCCATTCCTACTGTGACCGGGACGCCAGCACTGGCTGCGCCACTTCCTGCTCCGGTGGATCCTTGTGCATGCGACTGACTAGGCTGTGCGGCCACCGGAGTTGCCACGCCAGTCCCTCCGCTAGACGCAGCCGTCGTTGCTCCACTAGCACCACATCCGCCACCACCAGGAGCTGCCGGCGTGGCGTGGCTCACAGCATGTGCAGAGACCAAGGGACTGTTGGTTTCTTGAGGGACTGGATTGGATACTGACGCAGGGTAAGAGTTTTTGAGCGGGAGCGCGGCCATGGGAAGCGCTGGTGGCGGGGCGACTAATACTGGGACTGGCACAGGGATAGCAGTAGGCGGCACCACAGGAACGCCCATTCCCATGCCCACACCAGGAGGGGCCATGGGAAACGAGAATCGGTGCAGAGGTTTCGCTTTGATCCGTGCATTCAAAGGTTTGCCCTAAACACAAATAAAAAAGGGAAAACAGACAAGTAATTATGTAAACAGAACAAAATAATTAATACAATACGTATTAACACTGTTCATCTTGTTAAATTTTTTGTCTCTTTTAACAGAGATCATTCGTGGAAATACCAAGACAATTGGTTAGGCTTTCGAGCGATCACTTAGACATAGGTAGTTCGGTGTTCTCTTTCCGCGCCAGGAAGTTCATAATTAGAGGAACTTCTCATAAAAGCGGTCAGATATTTTTCTGTGTCCCAGTAGACGCCTGGCAACGTAGAAAACCGGAGCCAGGTAACACGGGGACCAATTGGTGACAAAGATAACTGAATTTTGTATTCATTTTGTAGGCTTAATACGGTTGCCACTTCTGTGTTTTAGGAACCTAACATGCGTTAACCTCTCAAGTATTATAATATATAATACACTGGAAAATAAATGTATGATAAAAACAGGAGGCACTTCATTGCAGTCAGTTATTTGATAATTGCTTTAAAAGGTTTGAATTCAATTCACGGAACGACAAAGACACAAATATAATAGTAGGGTGTCATACATTACAAGTTCTTTTTCTCACAAACGAGTAAAGAAATAAAAAAAATTTATTTGAAATTAGTCAACCGCAAATAAAAATCACCCACGTTAGATTACCTTAAATTCCGGCACTTTTTCACGAATGAAACGGTACGCCACTTGTGCGTCCTCGTCCGACTCGAACGTGACGTACCAGGAATCCGCGTGTGCGAACTCGCAAGATACTATTTTCGGCATGGGCCTCTCCGTTTCCGCAGAGGTAAACAGCTGACGCACTTCGTCGGGAGGAGTCGATTCAGGGATTTCCCGCAATATAACGATGCAGCGTTTGTGGTTGGGTCGAACACGTAAGCCTTCTTCGTCCACTTGCACGTTTGGCGACTCTGCGAAGTCCACACAACCCCATAGACAGAAATTAGTATACCAAAACAAACAAACTCCCTCCACGCAGCAGGCGCAACAGAAGCGCAACCACCCCGACTAAAATGACAGCAGCCTAATTTTCCTCCCATCTAACATGACACTTTATTATCCAAATAGCCTGCTATCGAAACGAAAATTATAATATCCTGGCCACATCCAGGATTTTGGTTTGTAAGAGCGTAACTCCCAAACCCTCTTGCTATGGCCTTAATTAAAAGTTACTACGTGTAAGTATGAACTATGAAAAAGTACAAAAGTTATTAAAGGAGTAAGACATGAAATTAATTAACAAAAATAAAATAAAACGATACGAAACGATACACCGAATGATTATCAGAATACCAAAAAATAAACACAAACATTCACGGTGCGATAAGAACTACATTTAAAGTGAAACAACGGACAAAACTAAAAATGTTTTTCTTTCACTCTGAAAACTAATCATCAAGACTAAGTTTTCCAAACGTGCTTATCAGAAATTTTGCTGTTTGTCCCGTCTGACGCCTGGCAACGCAAGAAACGCTGAAACCAAGTAACACAGGGACGAATGCGCTATGAAGGTTTTTCCCTCGTTCCCGCATACCACAGGAAAGAAAGCTCACCTTTTAATACTTCGGTAATCAAGCTGATATCGTTGGTCAATTTCTTAATTTGATTAAAATTAGCCACGGTCCAAATAGGCACGTACTGGTCCCCATCCATTTGCGACACCAAATAAGCATCATTTGCCAAATTTTCCCTAAAGGAACAAAACAACACATCAATTAGAGCGAGGATTCGCAATACCTGCACAAAGCATATCTTCAACAAAGTTAATTTCGCAAGTGTTCTCTTTCCGCTTAAACAAGCTGGGAATAACCCCCAACTCATCACAAGAGCAGACAGATAATTTTATTGTATGTCCCAGTTGACGCCTAGCAACGTACAAAACCGGAGCCAGGTAACACGGGGACGAAAACATCGAATACTGTAATCTTTTAAGACTTTAAGCTTTGCATGCTGCTTTTTTGGCAATTTTATGGAGATCTTATACATCTTCGATTTAAAATATAGAGAACAAAATCAAAATTACTTTCCTAGGTCCATTTTAGGCAGAGAAAATATTTATATCCTTTTTGACTAACACATTTTCACATCAAGTACTGAAAAATAACCAAATTATTCTACGAAAATTATGTATTTTTTCACTAAAAAAGGTATAATATACAATGTTTGTTTAATTTAATACCTGGAAAAATAATACTCCAGCTGAGTGGCCAACAGCTGCTTTAACTGTTCCAAAGACATGCCATGATCTTCGGTTGCCCGGCTTGTGTCCACACCTACACCCTTAGTGGACTCCGCCTTCTGCTCTGCTTCCACCATGCTGCCAGCCAGCGGTGACGTGGGTACAGGAACAGCTGAAGAGGAGGAGGAAGTAGCTTTGAGCTCTGACGAGGCGACCACAGTGTCACTGCTTAGCACGACATGGCCATCAGCACTAAAGACCAACACAGAAAAACTAAGTTAGAGCCAATAAGGGCTTCAAATGAATAATTTCAAAGAACAAGGGAAATATTTACTCCCCTCTGATCTCCCTTATCTCGTAACTCTCCCTAGCCTAACATCCTCCCTTTTCAACAAGCCCCGATCCTTCCCCACCCATGCAGCCATTTTCACCAAACTGTCTCGAAAAAGCTCTATTTCTACCCCAATTCGGTTTTGTTTCTGCTCTTCTTTTCTTGGACCTTTGCATCTTATTACTGAAGAAGTTGGTCACTTACGGCACAACACGACCAGAATAAACTTTGTCGAAGAAGCTACAGCAAGCTAAATTACTTCCGGCTTGGCTCTGCCTCTAACGGTGATCCCTCCAATAACACACATGCCAACCCCACTACGTTCCTTTTTACGTTTCCATAATTCCCCATTTCCCTCAAAAGACAGTTAACACATCGAAAATATTAGCCAAGTTAAAAGGAAAAAAGCCCACAAATCCAATAACAAAAATTTCAAAAAATTCCGTTGGCTGACCGTGCTGACTAACCTGAGTATGTCAGTCCCGACATTATTGGCCGAAGTCCAACATTTTGTTTCCCTTCTCTACCTTGTGAAGCGTCTAAGAATCCCTTCTTGTGGGTTTGGTGCACATTACAGGACCCATTAAAAATTAAGCCAAATAATACTGCAACGCAAGCGAACGAAAATTTGGAACGCAAGGTGTGCAACGTGCCATGAAAAAAGGATAAAAGACTATTACAAAGTATCATCGTTGAGAGGGGTAGGGGTGACATTTACTAAGCGATAACTAACCTGACTGCTGTTGTTGAACGTAATGTTTCATCGGTAGAGTGCGAAGCAGTAGAACGCAAAGGCTTGAGTGCAGGTGCCTTTAGCTGGGGAATAGGAGTAGGCATGCCTTCACGCTCCCCATTCATGAAGGCGTTGTCTGTAAACAAAAAATAATGCAATAAAGGACGGTTAGACCATATACATTGACCAGCCATTGGGTAATACATCTCACTGCTGTTATTTCTCCTTTTCCCATCGATAATACTCGATACTAATGGCGAATTCAGTGGGAGGAGTCAGTGCGCACCGAGTTTTTCAAAAATTTCGTTTCTCAAACATACAAAATCGTGTGCTTGGAAAACTCAGTGCGCACTGGCTCTCCCAGCTGAATTCGCTTTAAGTAACTTTACACAGTCGAACGGAAACTTTAAATTACACCAAGGACACTAGCCTGGGGGGCGAGGATTTTTTTCTATGGATAACAACGCAGGAGGTAAAAATGTTAGTTGAACAAAATTTACATTTTTGGAACAGTTTGGAGGGTGACTTTCACAAATTACTCAGTTGGACAACTTTCATAAGACCTTCACACTTCAAATTAGTACACCTACAGTATTATGTACACTTTCATCAGTTTTATCTTTTTCAAGATTCTTTCTAAACGACTTACACAACTGAAACGTTCATTTGTCCTCTATGAAGCATTAAAAATAACTTGCCACGCGGTCTTTCTTTTCAGCTGGTCTGCACCAGTTCCTGTTAAACAGCATTACGCTGCATTTATTACCGCCTCGTCTGTCACTGTGCTAACCATGTTTGCTGTTTCTGCGTTAAACTAAGCTTTGCTAAATGAATACAGCACAGGCTAAATAAATATTCCTGTAATAACAATAATAAATTTAGAACATATAAGTATACTGCTTACCAAAATTGCTCAAGTAGGCTAGAAACACCTCACAATCGCAAACCCCCCAACCAAGATGGCTGTGGTGTGTTGAGCTCGATTATAATCACTATCGATTACTAATCCAACTTCAACGATACAATAGTAAAGACGATATTAGTGTACAGCTTCGCGCGGTTCATTTAAACAACACAATTTACGGAGAGTCAATGGCTTTACTTCTAAATTTGAACCACATTATATTTAAAATAAAAGTGACACTTCGCTAAAATATACAACGCACACCGTTACTAGAACCACTTGGGTTCATTTAAGGAGGAAATGAGAGAAAAATTGCCTTTTGACGGTTGGCTGGTCACCAGAACAAAGGTACAATTTGCACCGCAAAACGTTATTGAATTATTCACGCTCTTTGACAGAGGCTGTACCACTTATTAACGACAGAATTCTTACATTGGTCGCTTTTCTGGAATTTTCTTTTGATTAATCAAAAAGCTGCAGCATTGAAAGCTCAGAACGCAAAAAAATAACTATTTCCAAATTGCCACAATTACCATAATAGCTGTTGTGAAAGAGATATGAGCATTTGTCGCAATTTACAGGCGAAACGAAGTAACCACTGTACACTCAAAAACGCTAGCGTCAGGTCTTTAGAGAGCTGCACGTGTTTTCCTAAAACGTAACCCGATAGACTGAATCTTTTCAAGTCAAATATACGTAAAGAAACAATTTTCTACGGCATACCGCACTTGAAAGTTACTCTACATGCAGAATTGGTCTCCTTGACAATATACACTCATGAATAAAAAAATTCATAGGAAAAAATCGAAGAAGCTTCACAAACAGAAGCAAGTAAATCAACTTTGTCAAGTAACATTACACTTGTCACCAATCTTACGTGGAGAATTGTTTTCGACTCTCATTCCTTTCTGTGCAAAACTGAACTTCATTCATAAAGCCCGTCAAATTTTCAATTAGTATGCAGAAAGTTTGCAAAGTATGAATACCACACGCAGGGAAAACCTTGATCGCATAGAAAAAAATGACATCTTTAGTATAGTTTGATTCAGGCCCGTAGCCAGGGGGAGGTCCAAATCTCCAATAAAACTGCATATTAACCCCCTCCTCCGAGCCGAAATCCTGGCTACAGCCCTGGTTTGGTCAACAGAACAATTGTAGTTGCGAAATAACAATAATTCAATTACCAGTACCTGTCTGATAACTGGCAAAAAGTTTAAACAAGATTACAAGAATATAGATACGCTTTTCTTCGACATTGTTTGGAAAAGTCTTATAACCCATAGAAAAATACTGCTTAAACCAATAACTTTCCGCTGCCCCAGCGAATATGGCCTCAAATCAACCTTTTATATGCATAAATCAGACTTAAACCTGGAGACCTAGAAAGGCAACGTTAATAAGCTTAAGTTAAAGGAGCAGCGGCCGCTCAAAAAATTTCATGCAATTACGGAGGAGAAATAAGTGCTGTATCTTCTATCTTATGAAATCGATGTTTTACGAAGGAACAGATGTTAAAATTTGCTGTCACAAACTTTTAAAACGTTCGCTGTGGATACAGTACTCGTTCGGAAAACAAAAACGAAAACGAGGCTAAGAAGAAGTATCTGCCAACCACAAGGCACTTTGCGTGAGCGGTGGCCACAACTATCCTCCTTATATCTCAACTATATCTCAAGTCTCCGTAAATCACATCAAATTTTCCGCAATAGGAACTTTCATTTTTCTAAGTGCCATATTCTGAGTTTGCATAGGATTGTTAGTTCAGTCATACTACTTTAACAGAACTACAAGAATTACTCTTAACACTTAACGTAGTGCCGTCCACTTCATGTCAAATACATGTACGGTATTATAATGATGAATGAATTAAATCGTGCCCATCCCATTACCTGACGTCTCAGGGTTGGCACCATGATTCGTGTTTTCTTCTTTTTCACCCGTTTTGGCATCAAATTCGTCTTGGTTGTCAGCACCTGGATGAGAGTTCCAGTCCGAGGCAGTCTTGCTTTCAAAGGCACACGCGTTAGGATTCAACAGAGATTGCGCTGCCGGACCCACCTGACAACATAGAAAACAACAATGAATTTCAAGTCTCTTTCATTTCTTTGCTTATCTTTGCCAACTAACGATCAAATTCGTAAGACAAGTAAATACAACCATTGGGTGATTCACTAATTCAAGGGTAATGCGTCAAAAGTATCGCAACTCTCTTGGAACTGAATCCCACAAAGCGGGAGGGTTAAAACGAGCCTAGAAAGCGCCAGTACATGTTGCCGCAGGGGGGCGGGGTTACCCGTAGCGCTTGTTGCCATCTCTGCTAGCGTAGGAAGGTCACAACTTTCCCAATTTCCAGCTTCTTTCCTTTACCGAACTGGCTGTTGGGTACGCTGTGCACACAAGTTCGGAGTTTGTATTGATCCAAAGCTAACGTAGCGCGATTGCCTTTCCGTTCTAAATCGTGCTTCGCAGTAGTGATAGGCGTTGCAAGACGTCCGATGTCGTCAAATCGTATGAGAAAGACCTCTCAGGAGATGCGTTAGACTCACTCACTTACTTGCGGAGAAAATTTCTTAATTAAACATTACATTGTGAATAAACGCCACGTCCCCGGATGTACGAGTATGATATCAAATATTTTCATGGGTTCATAGTGCGCGATCCTCTATGCAACTTTCGATTAAGGTAATTTTGCATTTAACTCTTTTATATGAACGCTCGTAGATGCGCGCGTTTTTCTCTAAGACTCGGGGATCCTTGTCGGCAATAGCGAGAAAAGAAAAGAGAAACGATAGATACGATATGGTACAGCTCGGATGTAGAGATACTACCTAGTCAGGAAAAATCTGTCTTGAACGAGCGTTTCTCTTGCAAGCAGGCCCGTACCCCCCCCCCGTAATTTTTATTTTATAATGATGAAGATAGGCGAAACCCAAATGTCCACTAAAATTGCATATTACACGGGTAGACGTATGTACACTTTTACATGCTTTGCGAAAATTATCATCGTTCTTTTGTGACAGTTGCATCCGGTTGCCAGAAAAAATGACTCGCGAGTTCACCCTGCTCAAGTGACTGACAAGATTCTAAAGCAGAAGTAACCGTACATAAGAGAAACCCGGGCGTAAGATACTTTTACGCTTTTTGTGTGACAAAAAAGCAAGGAAAAACCAAAAGATTTCTTACAACGCGGTTCAGGCGTTTTGGCAAATATGGTTCCCTCCAATGTAAATCCTGGTGAGCTTCATGTAAGAGGCATTTTGTCTAGCTTTTGCATGTCTGCAATATCTGACTTGTACCAAACAAGTTAAATTACTTGAGAACTTGAACCCGGGTCTACGATGCATATCCCTTCGTTTTTCTTTCTTATATTTGCGTCTCACTTATATAGCGCTGAATGGCCAAGCTGATAAGTTTCACAAACCGACGACCCATGTGATACGCGCATCTCTGAAACGTTTGAATGTTCTTGCATTCTAAGTCATTACTTACGACAGACAAACAAACTTGCATTAGTAACTGACCTTCTCAAAAGGTGTGCACGTTCGTTAGCTTGTTAACTTCTATATCCTCTTGCTTCCTATTAAGACAGATAGATGAAAACTAAAAAAATAATACACCATAGGTATGTTCAGACCATGCGAGTTGGATGTGTCATGTTGTGAGCGCGGTCTTAGTCAGAAACATTCTCCCCTCCCCAAGAACTACCTTCTGAATGACGTAGCATCGAGGCGAAAAAGTGGTACACACATAAGTGCCTTCATCACCCAAGTACATGGAATCAGTATGACTCCACAATGGTGTATCACCACATAACGGCGATCGTCGGTTCCTCGAGTTGGGGAGCGTCAATCGTTGCCAAGCGCAGCTGGCATTCCGCGATGCCGTCCGTGGGTTACGCCACGAGCAGTTGCCGCCACCCAGGCGACTAGGCGACGCTTGCCACGACATCAACTGCGAAATCTTCATTGAAACCGCATATCAAATTTCTCAGAAATGCAGAACTGTCAATACGTTATCTGTCCGCCACAAACATCACCGAAGCCTTTTCAAGAACCCAACACGCACACCTCCTCATCAATTTTCCTCCTCACACACTCCAAAGCTGGCATTCGTTCACAGAGTACAAGGTAATACAATTTCCGTGACTAGACTACTTTAACATGACTAGAGCATTTCAAGTTTACACTTGGCACAGAACATAGCAAGAACAGACCTCCAAATATTTCCACTAGCTACCCGGTAATTAAGAGTGAATTAACCTTATGGAAGCTCGAGCATTCTGTTTTATAGACGGACAGCATCACAGGAGGGTAATTGCACTACACCACACTCTTCTGCGATGGGGTCTGGGATTAGCTGCAAAAAGCAACAACAACACAGCGACCTGTTGAACTACTGACGTCACGACACTGACAAACGCCGCCGAAGAAAAAGAAGTGCCGCTGAAAAGCTTCACTCCCCTATGCTCCAGTAATCGAGTAGAGAACGACCAGCTTTTCGTTATTTAAGTCAGTGGCACCGTCACGCACATGTCGATTAAATGCACCTTCAATGGCTGTGTCGTCAGCAAGGGAATCGGTTGACGTCAAACCAGCCAACGCGGGAACAATTTCCCCAGTGAGTCTTTCCTACTACACACATGATACAGGGACTTTTGCTAATCGCCAATCGCGTTACCAAGACATACAGTATGAGAAAACTGTAAGCAGTTTTGGAGCGAAAGCATGCCAAAATAGGTGCGTTTCTGGCCACGTCAAGTTTTTCTCGATTACTCCAAGTATAACTGACAATAGTTCTTTCTCTTCACACCGCTAGTAAATTGACCCAGTTCTCAAACGAACAATTTGCTGTTCCATGCATATCCACACTTAACCCTCACAAGCTTAATACGCAAAATTAGCACAAATTTCGACAGAAGAAAAAAATAAAAATTAGTTATTCCCGGGAAGCGTAAACCGCCAAAGCTTTGATGCACGCTTAAATACACAAATGATTTGTATTCATTCAACTTAATAACGCTGGCTACAACGGTATTGGGAGACCACAAAGGTAACTAGTCGAAATATAAACCTCAAGCACTGTTGACGGAAGATAAGCAAAAATGTAGGAGGAGCCGAGTTGTTCAGCTCCTACCTTCTTCCACGTCTGCAGTGCTACTGTTATCGCGTATAAAGCTGTGTGTACGCGTAGATACCGCCGTGCAGAGTCGGGTCGGGGCCGAACAAATCCTGAAGGACGGGTAGATACACAAGTGTATACCTTCCGTTTTGCAACAGGCTCAGCCGCGCACGTGGGCGTGGGGTATAAGGGAAACGATAGAGTAAGTGAAGAAAAGACAGAATCCAGGGTTAGGTACTGAAAAGAAAAAAAAAGAAAAGGCAACCACGCTTGTCGTAATTTCTCCAGTCCTACCACCGACAATAATGGATTTCCTTACTAACGCAAGAAGACACAACTAACTCAACCCAGGGAGCTAAAACTACTACAGTGTTCACTCACACGGGGGTTTATGAGTGCTCCCTCAAATTTTAACGATCGAATAACATTCTCACTCGCTGTAATACCTTGTATAATGCTCTACTCGCACGCAGTCTCCTTCCTTCCCTCGGAGAAGTCCAAGACTCATGAGCTTTACCCCGGTTAAGTTCTTGGGTGCATTTACAGACTACGTAACAATGAAAATCGAAGATAAGCGTGGGAATAACAAAAGTGAAACCAACTAAGTACGGATAAGCCAAACACAGTAGGAATACGCACAAATTCGTTGGATTTTCCCTAGTTCTGCACCGGAATGGAAAGCTTTAGCTCTTTCTGAGCCGAGTTTTATGTAGTTCCGCCCAAGTTGGCATCACACTGTGCTACAATTTACGCAGACAGAAGTGGAATTTTAGAAACGTATTCCTTGATTTCGCCAAAAGTCGTGTGCAATCGAACCCGGATGTAAGAGAAAATTGCTTGAAGAAGCGTGATAAAAGGCAGTATCCTGCTTTGCACGAACACTCGGATGTTACATGAAGCAATTAGCCGTTTTTCTTGTATCTTTATCCGCCATTGGTTCTACAAAATTGCTAAGTTGAGAGAAAATTCCGAGAAAGTGATGCACGAGGATAATATTTGGAAAAGGATGTGCCGACATGGTCTGTTGTGTATACATACATGAAAAGGGTGAGACATGCTCACGAAATAAGGTAACAGGCAGAGTATCTCAAAATCCATCTTGGAAAAGATTATTGCGTTACGGCAACATTGGAAGACTTAATAATCTAAGTCTCTACACGCTAAAACTACTGCAGCAAATTAACTTGTGAACGAGCAGAGCAGTTCCTGGTATTCGGTAAATAATCCCCGAAAATTATGCTTGAGCCTAACCTCGACATGAATAACCTTAGCATCCTATATACGCAAGAATGAAGTAAAATCTCCTATTTTTTGACTATTGTTAAATGTGGAAAATTTCGCTTTGTCACGTTCTGTGAACACCTCTTAGTAGTACTGTCAAAAAATAATAGGACAGATGACAGTACGCGAGTCTCACATACCCCTTTTGTGTTACATCTACTATAGGCCTGTCACTATAACTTATTCATTAATTAGACTAAATTACTGGAGCTAGGGACCAAAACTTACCACGTCCAAACGTTGAGGGTGGACTGCGTCTTCAATGGACTCCATTCCCATAAAGGATGACACCTGAAAGTCAGAAACATTGTATTAACATTCCATTCAGTTTAAGCCATGACAAGAAAATTGTCTTCTGGTAAAAGTAAACCGTCACAACCAACGTTTTACACGATGATTCAGGCAGGATTTGTTAGAGCTTAATGCAGAAACCCCGTTTTCTGACTGGTAAACTAGTCCTTACCGGCATTGATTAACACCATAACTGTTGTTTTTGTTTACTCCTGACATTACGTTTAAGATACTGAGCAAAAATTTTCCGTGAGTTACTAAAATAGCCTACAATTACGGATTACCTAAAACAGCCACCAAATTTATTTTAATCCACTATTTCACGAACACATCACAAAATCCAAGCGCCACGTGCTGTTCACCGGCAACTACTACGAGCTAAAATTTTTGGAAGCCACCCAAATATTCTACTAACCAGGCTTATCATCATTGAATTTGTTTTTCCTCCGAAAATGTATTCAGGTTTACTCCGTAAATAACGAACCATAGTTATTATTAGTATTACGAAATTAATGGAGTTCCTTTCTTAGTCGTCTTTAGTATGAAATTCTCGAATGACTGTTGAAAACAGAAAATATATAACACTTGTGAAGAGCTTTACTAATCCCTAGTAATTAAGTTGAGATGGAGATAAAATGTCGTGTAATTCTATAAATATGTTTGTGGTTTTAATTACTTTTTTATCTACAATTTTTGAAGTCATTCTGGAAAACAGGCAGCTAATTTTCATTAACATTCCCTCGAACCTTGGTATTTGACTTGCGCTTCAATTTTAGTTGAATAAATGAAGCTTTTTTTACCTGCAAGATTTGCTCACTAATCACGGTTACAGGATCAACTGTAAAAGAAGTGTCTGACATTGACGAAGGATGAACGTATAACGGAGTTTTTACTTTGACGCTTTAAAATATTTTGTTCCCTCCTTGACCTGGTGATGTTACCTTAATTTAAATGGATTAAACGGACAGCGGCTTTCATCGGATCCATGAAATTGACGGCCTGTTTCGATATACTTTATGGTTGCCCACGCACACTTTAGACAAGAAACACAAGCCTTTACCTCTAGACAAAATCAAGAGTTGTCTGTATTCACAAGCTAGTTTGTCACTGAAATTTTACACACGCACAACATTCGTTTCGATTTTTCGTATGTAATTCTCAACAAAGGCGGGCATACACATCAATGAAAAGAAATGGGACGCATTCTGGACTCATGACCTGGCTTTGCCTTCTATTATATAACATTCTCTTTTACAATGAACCATTGTTTTCTGCGTACAAGAAAGGTTAGGAAGCCCTGCCAAAGCTGCAACCAAGCTCGTTTTTTCCATTCATGAAAAATCATGGAATACATTTTCTTTAATCAGAGCAAATATCATGTCCAAGGCACTAAAAACAATCAAAACCATCGAATTCCATTCTTATTACTGTTTTCCGTTGTGGCGGTTAATGACTACCAGCGCATAAACTAAGTTCTTTATCTCTCACTTTCTCGCTGTGTACGCTATCTACAAACAAGACTTGCCGCTTTTCACTTTCAAGTTCTCTTGACCGCTTCTTACAAACAAATAAAAAAGGATTCGCAGTCGCGCTAAATAAGTTATACCGGAATGTCATCTCACATATCTAAAGGTGACGTTACATACTGTATAGCAAAAGAAAACACAAAATCAATCGTCGAAAGCCAAGTCTGGGATGTTTCTTTCTTTCTTAGCAAGGCAAACCAATCAACTTTCCCCGCTGTGCGAGACTGGAATTTAACACTTTTTTCTCTTTTCTTTCACTGTTTCGTTTGACATACAAGTGCGAGCTTGCACGGGAATACGAATTCAAGGCAGTTGAAAAGGAATTGGCACTCACGCACGTGTACAACAAATGTTCGCTCTGCGAAAAGTCGTTGGTGTTTTTCTTTTCCCTCTTGCTTTTCTATTTACCTGAGATTTGGCTATTCTTTTTTTATTTACTATTCCTCAACATCGCGTTAGGAGGTAAAGTAGCCGACTTCTGTTGAACATACGGTCGGTACGACGATCGGGTGGATTCTCTACAATAATTTTATTGCCCCATACAGGGAATCAGTGTTACAGAAAGGTTTAATTGATATTTAAGTATGTCGGTTAACCTTTATTTTGTTACAGGGAAAAAGTCCCCATTCATCTTACCTTGGGGAAATTCTGGCACCTTCTGGTCCAGCTACGCTATTGGCCTTGTAGCCACACTTCTGGATCTTTTTCGACAGTTTCGTCACCCACTGTTGTTGTTCTTCCAATGATACGGCTAGCAACAACATCTCCTTGGCAGAGTTGGGATCGTAGTTGACTTTGCAGGGCGCGATAATCTCTTCACGCTTGTCCAAGTGTTCGCGATGCACCTTAATACGGCAACCTGTCGCAAAAATCGCATTTTCAAAACACTAAATTGTTCCTTACTGACGGGGACTAAATTCTTACGTCTACATTCCAGGGCGGGCGGTGGCCGGAACATGTGCCACAGTGGCTTAGGACACACTTCACATGTCGTCGGCATATGAAATGAAATTGTAATGAGCTCGTGGCCTTTATGAGAAATAGTTCCTGGTTTTTCTTCCTTGGTTACCAAATCGGGCGGCGGAAGACTTTCGTCAGGTTTACGCGACTCGCCTTCGCCAGCATACAAAAGCTGCAGGATGAAAATGTACAAATTGTCAAAAACGTACAAAACGCAAAACGGCGAGAAATGTTAAACATAAGGAAACAAGATTTTAAAAATAAAATAAGTAAGAAGTTTTTGAAGTAAGCGCAAAATCTTATAGGAAGAAAGGATAACGGAAACAGGCAAAAGAAATTATCTTAGGATGAAAATAAAAACCCAGAGAGGCTGACGAAATGGACTGACAAGAAAAAAAGAAAGCCTTTAGAAGTCGTGAGATACTTTCAAAGATTCCGAAAATATAAAAAATAGTTTTGAAAATAGAATGCTTTATAATGTTCTTAAAATCAAAATAAGTAATAAAAGAAATAAAAAAGAAAATTCTTAGAAAATAACTACAATAAATATAGAAAGAGGACTTAAGTGAATAAGAACTTTTAAAACTGAAAAATGCCAACATTCCTGTAATCAGAACTAATCAATTCGAACTCGGCTTACCTGGAAAATACGAGGAATATCTTTGGCATCAGCGCGGATTACGTCGCCTTGAGTAACAGATCGTACGTGAAACACTTTACTGGAATGAGAAACAGAAGGTTACACAAGCGCCTGGGGAAGGAAGTGAGGATAGGTTTTACTTTAGATCTAAGATTAAAAGTGGATCAGCATTGGTTTTATCTGTTTCCGAGTTATAAAAGAAAATTTTCTTAGACGACACTACGACAAACTGCTTTTTCCAACCATGACGCCGTATATTCTGCTTGGACGGTACAGACAGCCAGCCTTCGAGTCGCGAATCAGCTAAAAAGAAGTCGACCAATATTAGAAAGAGACAGAGACAAAACCTCGCTAGGGTGTTACCATGAGGACCTTCTTCTACGTCATTTTCTGCGCCACTCGAGATATTGGAAACAGTGTCGGCTGACAAGGACGCGAGTTTGGCTTGCAAAGCTTCGATTTCGGATTCCTTGCTATCCAACTCCATTTGCAGCTTTAAGCGCGCTTGGTTTTCTTCATACAGTGAAGACTGCAAGTCTTGTACATCTTTTTGATATTTGCCGACCAACTGGTTCAACTTATCACGCTCCTTGTTTGACAAGATAGAAAAGACTTTAGAAAAATTGTAAAAAATTTTAGGTAATTTTTTCTTAAATACAAGGGAATGCAGAGGGTCTGAAGTGAAAGAAAATAAAAAGTGTATAATATATTAGAACAAAAAGTAAAAAAAAGTCTGAAGTAAAAAAAAAAGTAAAAAAAAAAAAATACTGTAGATTTTCACTGAACCCAATAATGTACACTGAACCGAAAGAAATGTATAGTAAATGCAGACACTGTCGAATTAAATAAATTATATGGAACAGGTAAAATATACGAATAGGTAAAAACCTCAACATTAAAAAGGGTTTGAAAACGTACGAAAGCGGCGAAAACACATGGATCATGGAAATATACGAAAAGACAAAAAAGGTAGAAAAAATGAATTCTTAAGAGCAAACTTAGATCTGAGGATTGTTGATTGGTTTAAAAGACGACCACATAGCATTTGAGATGTATTGTCGTCTTCGGCAGTCTTAGACTAAGGATTGTTATACCTGTGTTAATTCTTGTTGCAGCTTTCGATACTCCTTGTCTTTCTTCCGAACATCGGCTGACGCGCTACCTTTGTTTTTACCGCGCCCCGGGTCTTTGCGGTTCATAATTTCAGCCAACTTGTTGACTGCTTGTTGTTTCAGGAGTTGTTCTTGTTTAAGTTGTTTCTTCAGTTTCTCTACTTCATCTCCAGAGTCTATGGACCGCTTGCTCAATTCTACACAAGAACACCAGAATTTAACTATCAAATCTCTCTTTAAAACGAAAACACTTACCCTCTTGTAAGACTTTCGTTCTGCTTTGAATATCTTCCATTTCTTTTGTCAACTGTTCCAAGTTGCGTTTGTACTCATTCTCACGATCTTTGGCCTTGAAAAAATAGTTAAAAATTAATTCAAAATAATGAGAAAAATACGTAAACTAAAATTTAAAATAAAATATATAGAAATAAAAATAATAATTAAATAAAAAAACAGAAATAAATAAAAAGTACACGGCCACAGAAATTATAGCCTAGGCTACTATTCTCTTACAGCAGATAAGGCAAGGTCTTTATTGCTTATGTCAGTTTTGCAACGCGCGGAGAAATCTTTCATCTCGAGTTCTTTCATCGTCTTCTCTTTCTCCAACTCTGCAATCGTTTCTTCCGCCACGGCCCGAGCTAAGGCTTCCGAATCCGCGCGTGCCAAGGAGAGCTGCAATTGGTGGGCAAGGTTCTGTCGTTCTTCTTCCAATTCCAATATCGCTTTCCCTTTTTCATCCGCTTCTTCGGTCAGTTCTTGGACACGTGTCTTGTACAGAGTCTGGATAAACCAGAAACAAAATAAAATTCTTCGGATTCGTTCAATCCAGTGAAAAATGAGATTCCCAGTAAAACGGCCGAAAACTAGGATTGGCTTACCGTAAAGTATTGCTCAGCTTCTAACTGGTCTTGTAATTCTCTCATTTGGTAATCGTCCACCGATTTGGCCTGTTTTAGCTTTTGTAGTTCTTCTTCCACGCATCGGAGCGATTCCCGGGCCGTTTCCAATTCGCGCTGTAGTTGTCGATCCCGACTCTTCAATACAGCCACTTCTGAACTCAACATGCCTTGGTCTTGTTGCAGTAGCGCCCGTTTTTGTCCCTCTTGCTCAAGTTGTAAGACCAGATTTTTTGACTAAAAGATCCAAGAAAATAAATGCGAGAAATGTAAAACACATATTGTGTTAGCACTTAGTAATCTTACTTTGTCAACTTCTTGACGGTAGTCGCCTTCTAACTTTTGCAGCTGCTGCTGGAGCTGTCGATAATCTACAGACAACATGGATATTTGCCTCTCCCGGTCTTGGCTCTGACTTTCCGCGCGCTGTCTTAGAGACTTTTCTTCACTCCATTTCAAATGCAAGGCTACGTTTAAATAAAGTACAAAGTACGTGAGTAAAATAAAGTAATAAGGTAACTAAATATGAAGAAAATAAATTAAAGAAAATTAAATTAGCTAATGAAGAAACTACTATCATTGATGAAACGATCAAGTTTTTTATACTTTTTTTTTCTCAGATAAATACATTCTGAATGAAGAGTACTAAGAAAATACGTCATTATGAGTCTCAAACCAGTTTCTGCATAGAAAAACAACTTTGTAATTATGGACCTGATTCTTAAGATCAACACTCCAGACTCTCAGTTGGATAGTTTAAGGAGACTATGGTCCTTTCTTATGAACGTATTTCAAACTTCAAAGCAATGCAATGTTTGCGTTGAACTAGTGCAATTAATCTGTACAATTTGCCACTTTCTTCCATAATTTAAATAGGTTATTGGAGCTCAACATTTACGCTAGCTCTCTTTAGGAGCTCCTAACCGTCGTACAGCTGTTAGAAATGCGGCGAATCCTTCCCGAATGAAAGTTCTTTGTAAAATGAAAGTAATTCCTTGTAAGATGCTGTCCACATGAAAATACTGGCTAAGTGAAGAGAACGTGAGAACATACTACCTTGTACCGCTTCAGCGGTCGCTTCGTCTTTATAACCGCCTTTGGCGTTCTGTAGTTCCTGATGGGCCCGTACTTCCTGTTGATACCGGGTCGTCATGGCTTTCAATTCGAGTTCCAACGAAGCGCGTGCTTTCTCCATTTCGACTAACCGGTCATTCAATTTCCGGTTCTCGCCCATCGCTTGAACCTCGCGTTCTTTACTCCGTTCCAACTCAAGCATCAACGCTTGACGACGACCTTTACGAGAACAAGAAACGATGAAATAGGTCTTAAATGAGGGAAAAACACCGCCAATGTCATACTTTCGAGTTCTTGCTGTCTTTCTGCGTCTTGCTGCCGCGCAGCGCGTTCTTGATCTAATTTGGCTTGCAAAGAGGACGCTTCACGCTCCAATGACTCTCGGGTGCGTTGCAAGACAGTGCACCTTTCTTGTAATTCCTGCAAAGCTTGTTCCCTCGCTACGGCGTTCGTAGAAAATTCCGCTAATTGCTTTTTGGCTTTCGCGTGGGCATCAGATTCCATTTTCAGCTTTTCGTTCACTTCATTCAACTAGGTAATACTAGATATTTTTTAACATTCTTCGGTACAAAAAGTCAAATACCTTCATTTCAACCATTGTGACACGCTCGGCGCTACTTTGACAGTTACTGAGATCTCGCGTTCTTCGATTTTGCTCGTCCTCAAGCTTCTTTTTCGTTTCCTGCAGCAAACTCTCCACTTTCTTCCGGTGTTCGCCCTCGTTTTCCACCTTGCGCTGCGCTTCCTTGAGCTCGTGACGGATCAACGCTAACGTACGTTCCATGTCCCTGCTTTCATTGCGAATCTGCTCCTCGCGGGTCGTCGCCAGGTCCAACTGGTGCAATGTTAAAGTATATTTGTGCTCCAACTCTTGAACCTGTCGTCGCTCTTTCTGCAGCAAATCCTCCACTTCTTTGGCTTTTATATTCACAGCCATGTTGGTGTCCTTTGAGCGCTAGAAATATAACAGGCATTTTAGGACAAAATCCTTCATTCCCACGAAAGGAAAATATTATTGGCGACAACATTTTCGAGCACATTTTAATTTCGTATAATAAAAAGGAAGTATTTATACAATGACAGGAAAAAAAAATAAACTTTCATATAAAGAAATAATACATTTTAAAAATTGATTTCAATGCTTACCGCGTTATCAACTCGATCAGCCCCCGAGGACGAGAACAGTCTAGATTAAAAAAAAATATCCCTAAATGCAAACGGATTGTTTAAATGAATTTACTGGTGATTTTTCGAGTAGGTAAACCCTACAAACGGCAAATGATTGCCGGCAAACGCTTTGGGAACGGGGAAATTTTCTTCCGGAGCGTCATCATTTTCCACATCATCAAAATTACTGGTATCGGCATCGCCATTGAGCTCTGGGACTACTGGGGGAACGCAGTCACGTATGGTACTGAAATCCCATTGATCGTTTCGGAAAAAACGATGAGCTTTAATTTCCGAGACTCCATTTCGACCCAAACGAACCGTCCTGCATAATATAAAAACTGTAGATGAAATGTAAAAGGCATTTAAAGGAATTACATTACCTGTCCGTAAGAAACGCGCAAATGAGACTTTTGGCGGATTCGGAGAGTTCCACATCGTCCGGGAAGCTGAGCGAGTTTTTGTGATCCATAATCTTTCCGTAAGTACCAACCAGTGATTCCGCGTAAAAAGGCGTATCGCCCACCAACATTTCGTACAAAAATACTCCTACGCTCCACCAATCACACTCCCGACCGTATACGCCTTCTCCACCTTGTGATTTCAACACCTCCGGTGAAATATAATCCGGAGTTCCCACCGCTGTGTCCGAGCGCACCAAACCATCCTTAGATTGGAAATTGTTATAAATCAAAATTTAGCGACAAATTAAAGGCATATAACTTACAGAGTCCATTTTCATACAAGTGCCAAAGTCCGCGAGCTTTAGATGCCCTTGGCCATCAAGCAACATATTATCCGGCTTTACATCTCTGAAGAAATATGACTTATTTGTTTAGTATTTCAAGTTTACAGAACCATAATTTAAACATTATTCCTATATTTTCATTTTATGCTAAGACTATCAGAAAGCTTGTGAACACGAGACATACTTGAAGGTAAATCGTGAAACACAAAATAATTTATGTACCTATGGACGAAACCCATATTATGAATAGCTTCTAAGGCGAGTACTACTTCCGCGCAATAAAATTTAGCCCATTTTTCGGGAACATCATAATTGGACATGAGGTTAACCAAGTCGCCACCAGGCATGTAGTCCATAACCATGTACAGGAACTTGGCATCCTGAAAGGCAAAATGCAACTGTACGATCCACTCTGAATTTGCGTGAGCCATAATGTCTCTTTCCTCCCAGAAAAAGGCCGAATCTGAGCGTTTAATCTAGAACAGCACACACACAAAAAAAAAGGATTTTATGGGAAACACAGATGAGGAATTTCGAAGTTTTACCATTTCAAACTTGCTCAAGAGCTTCATAGCGTACACCTTCCTAGTGGTTTTATGCCGCACGAGCTGGACTTGACCAAAGGCACCACGGCCTATGACTTTAATGACTGAAAAATCTTCATGCTTCATCCGCAATTCATCAATCTCCGTGGCCACGGTTCCATCTATCATAGAAAAAATATACAAATGATTTCCAAAGGTATGATATCACGGTGAAGATTCATCAGAGAAAATTAGAAAAAATGCAGGATGTAAATACGTACATCGAGCAAGGAAAGCTTCTACGTTTTTCATTCGACGAATAGCCGGATGATCACAATCTGCAACCAATGCTTTAACTGCATCCTAAAGCACAGAATTAATAAATCCGATGGAAATTACTAAAAAAAAAGCGAATTTACCAGCAAGCAATCAGCATTAAGAACATCGCGTGGATCAAGCAGACGTTGCTCCAGCTGAAGCAGACGTGCCTTAAAGACTTCGTCCATGGTGTAAAATCGGTTTCGATGTGTTATATAGCACTAAAATAGGTGAATGATTGTGTTAATCAAACCCTCGAAAATACGGGTGAAGTGGGCGTTCAAGCAGAGCTAGCATCATGCACCTACAACTTGCTAATATTAAGCTTCCAACGCCACTTTTATCAATCTTGTTAAGGTCCTGATATCCAAAAGTTTTCGCTGTAAGGTAAACTTAACGTAATTAGACGTTGATTTGCTCATAAAGAGTCTTTTAAAAGAGCTTAACTCGGGGAACACCACCAACACACACCAGTCATAACACACCGGTAGCGACCGCCCTTTGCTGTGTGCGGAAAACATGAAACTACAGATTCGTACGGGCGGGAAGGAAACGCGGGTGATTTGAAACTCACGAAGTTCTGTTCGGCTCACAAGATCCACTCCCAGATGGTGACATGTAAGGAGAACCAGTCATTTATTAGACTGGAAGCTTGTAAAAGCTTCTCTTGTTCATTAGGTACTCTCCTCTTCATTATATAACGAGTGCATTATTGATAAGATTTTATTTATTTCATTGAGACACCGTAAATGACCGCCAATAGGAATAAGCGGTGTGGGTTTCTGTTTCTATTTTGCCAAGCTGTAGAATGAAGTAATCCCTTAACTACGGACGGCATAGAACGTGCCAACTTTTTTTACGGTAATGTGACTTTTTTGTTCTTGTACATCAAGGAGTCAAACTGAGTTACCTCGTATACGTGAGGGCGGATATGTGTGTGTGTGTTAAATTTTCGTAAGATGAGGGCCTATTGTATTTGGAAAAAGAAGAGTATGAATGAAATAACCCCGTACCCTTTCGTCGTCACACCTGTTGCATAAATTACTAACCACGCAATGCATTATTTTGTAAAACGCAATTCGAAATGTTTTCACGTTATATACAGATTTAATTGTATTATCTGAATAAACAGAAAATCTCTTAACATGTTAGCGACGAAATATTATACACTGCAAAAATGTCGCAGGTCTTCAGCACATGAGTGTTGTTTGCAACCACTGCAAAAAGTCAGTTAAAATTAAGACCGAAAGCGCAAATGAATAAAAATTCATAGGAAAGTAAATATAATACCTCCGAAAGACTAATCTTGATTGTTCCGTTTTGCAAAGGGTCACGACGCTCGAATGCACCTTAAAAAAATTAACATGAGCCTCTTCAATTGTACCACAGAAAAAAAATGTGACTTAGAAGCTCTCCTCACCGAACGCGCTATGCATATGAATGATGGCAGAAACGAAATCACCGAAACGCAACGTTCCGTCCTTCCTCATATATTTCAGCATAAGAATAGAGAGCACGTCGTTATTTATTTGGAAGCCTACAATCACCAACGAAAGCCATTTTCGTGTTTACATCACGTTTTCGTGCTGTATCTTGGAAACTTATTGATACCTATATCAAGTAGCGCATCCTTAAAACGCTCAGCTCGCAAAATCCCTGTTTTCTCCCTCGTGTGCGCCTTAAATACACTTTGCCACCCTTTCAAACTTGCCATAAAGTCTCGAAAATCGCTAATTTTCAGTCGACCCAAGCCCACCGTCTAGCAAGTAAGCCCGTTAAGACAAATACATCATAAATAAAGAATTCCTTACGTCGAACGCCAACACTACTTGTCGGCAAACTTCAATACTAGCGCAACTCTTGATGTAATCTAAAATCGTAAAAGAATGTTTGATGAGAAACACATTTCTATATTAAACAATACCATTGGGAAGACATGCTTCAAGTAGTTCTTGAAGTTCAAAGGCATTAACGGAGCGATGTTCATCAGCCAGTTGCATAAAGACGGCTTCGTATTGTGTCAAGCCTCGTCCGTCTTGTTGGATCGCCGACGCGGCCTGTCAGTAAGTTCGCTTTATTGCATATTGTGGAGGTATTGACACATGTGTACTTTGATAAAAGCCGACTTCAGCATTGTTGGCACGGTATCAATTGATTTAAGTTTCAAGGCTTGTGAAGAAAAGACCCTTAACGTGAATGAGGCTTCCTGGCCCGGTTCAAAAGTGGTGGGCACAATTAGATATCCACCTTGTTCCAAAAGGCATCTCTGGCTGACCTATACAATTATCTCATGAACGCCAAAATGCCACCCTGCCACTACATTTTGAACAAACCTGTCTACTGTTGCTGTACTGCGAATTTACCAGTGACTTGTTTCGTTTAAAGAATGATTTGCCAATAGCTTCCACGCCGAGTTTCGCCAACGGATATACGGAAAAACCGATAACCTTAGAAGAAGTTAATAAGTTACATACAAATTTACTTAATATTAGTGCTGGCAAGGTAGAACACATAAAGAAGGAAAAAAAACAACAAAACTGACTTTGGGTTCCAAAATGGTATGTTGACAAACAGAGATGACGACTTCGTCACTGTCGCTGAGGATTAGATGCAATTGGGGGTTGATATGAAACGTGTCTACGTTATTTCGACATCCACCAGCGGTTACTCCTTTTTGCCAAGTGCCCTGGTAAACTCTCGTTGTCCAAGGCTGTTTACCACTCAAACTGGGTTCATCTTTACTCGTTTCGGCATCCAAATGTACTAGTTCCAGGTGGGTAAACGTGCGGAGGATTTCGTTAATAGGCATCCTACGGGGTTCGAAATAGCCAACTAATGTAATCGAGAACTACTTTAGGGTGTTAGGAGCAATTTTACCAAAATTCGCCGTCAGGTAAACTGTACGGGTTGAGTCGCTCCCGTTCCGGCGTGGGAACGTTGTCCCAATCTTCAGCGTTCCGGCTCCACGCTATTAAACTCTCCCCCGACTCTCCCAGCGAACATTTCAACTTGGATAAGTATATGGGTTCGTTTGACACGGTATCCACCTTAACAGATTTAATAAGTGCAAATTTGCTTTTGCGAATTGGCTTACCTTCTCTACAGCACAAACTTTGTAATTGATTCCAGTTATAATTCCGTTCGTTAGACGTTCCATTGTACTCCGGGAAGCGTTGGTCTGGGCATTTTGTACAGTCAATGTGACCAAACTTGTGCAAGAGAGCAAACGAGCTAGGAAACGGCCATTGAGCAGTGATGAGACTGAGAGTGAGGCTTCATTTTTTAGCAATACACTTTCCGTAACTCCGCCCGTTAGGTCAGCTAATCCGTCAAGGGTCGATCCATATTTCAATGCTTCGTATGACCCGTGTAGCCTGATGAGAAACAAGGTCAAAATACAACGGTAACACATAGGCCTACCTAGGATTTTTTTATGCATAGTAGCAGATTCAATATAGGTGATACGCACAGCTCTTGAAAATTCGCCACATTGCTAACCGAATCTATGTGTCCATGAACGAAAGCACAAAGAGCTAAAAAGCTCCACTGTACCAAACAAATCTTAACTTTGTCGTTTTACACCTTAAACGGCAAAATCCTTCTATAACAAACCTTTTAGAACTAAATCGCTACTGTGAAGAAGTTTTCCCTGGTTTTGATTAAGTGTAAAAAGCGACGGAAATAACAACCATTGAATATACCGAACAGTTCTTCTGTCTTCCCCAAGAGGTTTGTTATAGCGTGATGTCACTGTAGCAAATCATACAATATGCAGTACCCTTAGCTTAGAAATGGCTAGTGCGTGAGTTTTGAGATATTTTTAAAAGAAGTTTCTAGTGGCTTTGTAAACATGCGTTTAGTTATGCAACAATTTTCATTACAAACAATAACGAATGGAGTAGAAGAGCGATGTAGGGAATCATGCCGAAATAGGCAGCATTTAATTCTGAAGTTTTCAAAGTTCTACTAAAGCTTATATTAACGATAGCAGATTAAAAAACACAGGTGTCACCCTTCTCGTTTACATACAGTACGATTAAAACTGAATTTTTCTATTATAAGTTTCTTACAACTCAATAAAAGTAAACTTTCTGAGAACGAGGAACCCATCCCTCCCTTATATATGTAAACCATAGCTCAGTTAAGCAGTTCCATGAAAAAAGAATGTTACTCGATATTTTTCGGAACTTAAGTATAGACATTGTTTTCCACTGTCTGCGAACTAAGTTCCATCGACAAAGGTTCTAGATTATTTATTATGCATTTTGCACTCTTTCTGTAGCCGTGATCGTCTAGTGGTTAGGACCCTGCGTTGTGGCCGCAGTAACCCAGGTTCGAATCCTGGTCACGGCACTTTTTTCAATTTGTTTGTAAAAAAAATAAAGGAAATTTTCTGTCTTTCGGTGCTCTCCGTTAAGTCGAAAGGCTCGGGAACAGTCAGTAACTTCCTGTTACCCAATTTTGTCTTACAAGGATTTGCCTTTACGTTAATACAGGACAATTAACAGGATTTTCACATTTTCAGTAAATTTTCATTTAACGTTATCAACGTTGTAGTAAATACTACACCAAGTTGTGTCAAAGGGGGAGAATTGTGAAAAGTAAAAGAGGTCACAAAATCTCCGTTACGTTAGAACACATGCAGGATTTCAGCTTTTCTTGGAAATTTTCGGCTTCAACTTTCAGTAACTACTTGTCTATCCAGGGCTTCAGCTTATCCGAATCTTTTAGCATTACAAGCTACCCATTGGGTCTAGAATTTTTTTCGACTAAAGCCGATAGTTTTAGGAGTTAGACAAATTCGCTTAACCAAACTTCGTTTGCACCGGCTTAACTGGGATAAAAACGGAACCGTAAGTTTTCGTTCGTTTTAAGCGGGGTTTCGCAATACCGAGTTCGACGTAAGTGGAGACCATTGTACTATTATTTACTTTACATTCTCAAAAGTTTAACAGTTCTAGCAAAAGAGAATAGCATGACTTATTCTTTTATTATTCTTTTTCTTACACTGCATTGGCGTTCGCAAAATTAGATATGAGTGTAAATCGTCAACATTCTGTTTTCGCTTTTGCGCTGAGATGTATATGTGATAATTATTAGAGCTCAATACTCTTCTTTATTTGTATCATTTTGTGCTCCGAAATTTTCCTACTAAACTACGAAAACTCTCGTTATAGCGAATTTCGTTAATTCAGACGATTTTTTTATTTTTACATAACTCCAGACGTTACTAACCGTGCACCATAGTCGATAATTTGTTATAAGTGGGTTCGTTTTGACGAGGTTCCACTTACTATGGTTCGTATTCTCGCTTAAATTTTTTATTATTTTTGCGTTTGAGGTTTGCTCTTGTAAATTTATATGGCCTTACTTTGCGTATGCTTTTTCAAGGAGCGACGGCCAAAACTGGTCGAGCGCTTGACTATGGGCGAACACAAGTCTGCCATTCACCGTAGGTAAACGATCATCAATCGTTACCTCTACCCATTCTCCGCACCACCAAAGTCGGAACCTAAACATGCCATTTAAGAGCATTGATTTTCTTTCTTAGCGGACTAGTCTTACCGAAAGACGCCTGTGTATGATGTCAGATTCGTTGAAGTTTCCAGCTGGTCTTCGAAGGTCTGATCAGCAGGTACCACGCGATAGAAAAAGCCTTTGTTCAGAAATAAACATCCCAAGCACGAAACCAGCCATCTGTCTCCTGCGTGAAAGGTCGCGATAAACTTAGAATCCGTTGCCCAAATAAATCCGCAGTTTCAACAGATAGTTTTCTAGAATTAATTACCTAATTTGCCAGCGACAACATCAAAAGTAGGTGAACCTTCTTTAATAAAGCAAGGATTCTGAGCAAGTTCCTGGACAATGAACAAAAATCATTCACAAATGTAGTTGAAGTCCGAATCCAGTCAACAATTCGTTCATCGAGCACAAAACAGCTCAGGGACACGTGCACCTACTTGACATTTTTCTCATGCAACCTTGAAAATTTTACGGTCACAACGACAGGCATGACGCAGAGAAGAAAGTGAGAAAACCGGCTAGCAAAAACGTTGATGCGTGTTATTACATCGTCCCTTGTTGCGTTGTACTTTCCACGTCGATACCGAATACACCGAAAGCGACCCAACATCCAATCATTTCACGCTACCAGCGTTCAATGACCATTTTCATTGCTTGCTAGAGGATCAAGTATTGTTAAAAACAACGAATAATTTACGCCCGGTGTCCTGTAACAAGGCGTGAAAAAAGGAAAGCGCAATTGGTCCTTTCTGACCACTGTTGTAATGTGCGGTAATTTTTCTTGCCGTGCAAGCCGCAGCTTTCCATTAAGTGAAAATATAGTACGATACTATTGTTGGTTCCACCCAAAGACAATTACGTGGGTTTTGAAATGAAAGGAAAAGGAAACTGTTTTCAAGATAATTCGCGTGTCTCGCCGGAAAATAGGAAAAGTGGAAAGAAACTTTCTAGGAAATGCCACGGAACACACACACCCTTCATAAAATACCTTTCTGTCCAGAGCAGAAGGAGTTATACCCAAGAAAGCAGTTACGGACATAATAACCAACAATAAAATCGCATTAGAAACGGGTTTCTTTTGTAATACCTTGGGTCTTTTCCACACGAATTGAAACGGAGGCGTTTGGTGATAAAAAACGGAGGACTGTGTGGCAGAGAATTCCGGGTCTTCGTATAATTCACCGCGTTTTAGGCACTGCCGCCGAATTTTTTCATACTCCGTCATCCCAAGTCCGTTCTATGATGGACGCAACCTACGAAAATACATATGGGCAAAATATGTAGAAATATTCAGCTCAATTCGCGTCATCCTACAAAAATTTTCTTCTGAATAAAATTTGAATTGCTTGAACTCCATCTTTCATTGAAAGTGTTTGAAGACAATCAGCAAAGAATTGAAATTTTTCGAATTCCTCGCACATTTATTTTTTTTTCCTTTTTTTGATGGGGGGGGGGGGCGGGGTCAGTATGCAATTTTTTTGGGTTTCGCCTCTGTTTACTACAATAAAACAAAAATTTTCGCGGGGTGGAGGGGTTAGCCCCCTAGCCCTCCTGGCTACGGGCTTGAAATTTGCTGCATATTATGACGAAACCACTGAAACCATTCATGTACAGTTTTTGAAGGGTAAGTTTTTGTTCTTATGAAGTTCAAAACCTTCATGTAAACTTATCCAATGTATTCTTTACATTTAAAAATAATTCAGTTTGTTTTCAATTTTCACATGAATTCAGGTTAATGACACGCGTGTCTGGAGCCTACAAGCGATTTTGTTGCAACTAAAAGTAATACGTGTGGAAACCTACATACTTACATTTTCGAAACCACAGTTTTCATTACTGGGGTCGTGGTTCGAGTAAGCTTGGGAGTGTCCTCCAATGAACCCTATCTTGGGTCACGGACATTAGTTCGGAGGGTGAAATGCCGGGCCTCTCATAACAAAGGTTGGCAGAATAGTCTTACCACCTTGCACGAGGCCTGCCTACGTGGTCTTTTGTAGGTCAACGTGGTTTGGAATATCTTCCTCGGCAGTCTTTCAGCAAACATGCGCTGTATATGCCCTATCCAGCGTAATTCAGACCTCTCGAGGTAGGGACGTAAACGCTCTTAAAAATGGAGAGTTTCGTCGCCAGGGAGATCTCAGACCTGGCAACCACACTTCGCCAGAGCTCCCATAAAACTGAGGAAACCTAGAGGGTGTCTTTTATGACGTACGTAAAGTTGGATGTATCTATATACATCCAACTTTACATCCAGCTTTATATACATCCAGCTTGGAACGTTTTATCATAAAATACTTCACATGCGTCAATAATGAATTCAAGTTTGTGCTAGTTGACAACAAATATTTGTAGTTTATTTAAAAGTAGGGAAAAAGTCCTATCTGAAGTTTTATTACACAATGAGCTTTCCGATGACGAGTTCGAACAGCTCTCCACAAATTCTCCAAATCAACACCCATTAGAAAACCTACCACATGTTCTGAATTTTCAATGCACCTCCGTAAGGTAAGGCATTTAGTTCTAGTAACATAAAGGTATGTGGAATTCACACATAATAAACATGAAAGTGTGGAATTGCGTTAGTAATCGTGCCCGACGAGACGTCATTTCCGTATTTAATTTCGAACTGAATGACAAAGAAGGTGACAAAATTGACTTTATTGGATGCAAAGTGAATTTTTAGTTGGTTAGTAGGGCACGAACCGGCCAATAGGTTGAAGACAAGGAAAAAATGGGACCCAAACTCAAAAGCGGCACGAAGTAGGTTCTACCTCTAAGGCAGGAAACCCGTTGATCCAGCCTTGCCTAGGACTTTTCAATGAATACATTGCGAACCCACTGAGTTAATTATGCATGTAAGAGAAAGGGAATTTCTCTCGAGGAACCTGTCGACCCGCCACATCTCTTACAATGGCATACATACTCTATCTGAACCGTGACAGCGTACACTTATTACAGCAAACAACTTTTCAAGCACTTCCTTAGTATGTTTTTTTTAGCAGCATTGAGTGCAATTAAAGTTTTAGTATTAGTCGTGTGAAGGCTAAAGTTTATTATCTAACGGTGCGCAAACATTAAAAAAGAAGTCCATCAAAAGTTTTATTAAGGCTAAAGGTACTACGTGTTATGCTCCCAAATTCCCATCCGTAAAAGACTTCCTGGGTTTCCTGGTCCCCGCCATTAAACTTGAGCCGTCGCACGGTTAAGATTGTCATGCAAGATTCGCGTCTGTATACTTTTACACGCGTGTTCGGTTTGACCTAAGGAGGAGGGCATTTGTGGCAAAGCTCTTACATTTGATGGCTTTCAGATCACTTCATCTGGGGTGTTTCCTTTTCCTTCTTTCCGTATGGTTTACGTTTGTAATGGATTTCACACTAAGCATAGGATATTAGGACTTATTGTTAGTTTGCATGACCGCTGAAGTGCAATGCCGTGTTTTTTGAGGCCTTTTGAGAGGATGTAGGCTTTACCAATTCAAGATACGAAACGATACCTGGTCAACAATTACGGCTACTGATAGAAAAAGGATATAAAGTCTGTTCAATTTTTCCTTCGAGTCGCTTTGTTTTTTGACCAAATAACAACACGAATCCCCGCTGCACCTGTTGCCTAGTAGCAACAGGTATACGAAAGAATGTAGCAACAAAAATTGCACAGCAAGAACCCAGACACTAACGAAACCCAACGCAATAACGAAAATTTTTGTTACTCAGCAACGGCTTTCAAAATCCTAAGTCTCCTATAAACAAAAGCCTATTCTTGCAGAAAAGATGACACCGTTGTACAGTGGTTGAAGGTAATGCTAAATCTACATCAGACTTGCTTACTTTAACCACGGAAAAATGGGAAAGAAGAAAAGATGTAAGGAAAATGAGTGAAATAGTACATAAATACAACAATAAGGTCAAAAGTCCTAAACTTAATTAGAAATGTACGATACTAATTAGCAGAATTATGAACGCAAATAACCAGAAGTTAAATAAATGAATAGATTGGCTGACAGTTAACGAAAAAATAATAATAAGTATGATACCAGCAGTACTCGTAAAATACAAGAGGGTAGAAGAGAGCCTATACCGATCCACGCACAAAAATAAACAAAATAACATAGCAACACGAATAAACACAATAAAGTTTTGGTGTTTGTAACAAATTTACGATTTTGCAGAGCAAAGAAAAGAGTATCAAAGTTTGCTTACCTGTTAGCACATAGAAATTATCCAAAAGCTTCGGATTAGCTCCGAGAGAAAATTTGCACACACGAATAAGCACGTTTAAGATAAAGCACTGTTGCGAAGCAGATTGTTGCCACGTTTCTATGAAGCGCCAAACGAGCTGCCTTCGTGTGGCACAAAACTCAACGGTTAGAATGCCACAAGGGATATGAAAGTCAAGTGAGTCTAGCTCCAGATACAGGTAAGAAAAGATGTTAGGCAAGAAAAACACGAATCTCCCACTTCGGCGGGATTGGGCGGTGCGATGCATTAACCCACGAAGGAATGTTTCCTTGAAGAACTGTGGAGGGACCATAAAGCCCCTCAGGCTATTCAGCAAACCTTACCGTGGCTTCACGTGCTATTTCACTAACTAACGTACGATGTCCTTCCGAAGTTCCAACTGTACTATTGGCATTTAAATACCTACTTCATAGGTCTATCTAAATGCTTTTAATCCTTCGCGTGCTGCAAATGGGCATCACGCACCGCGTGTGAATTCACGCAATGCCGACATTGGCTGTAGTCAATCCATTATGCAACGAATAATCCTAAGACGTCCTAAGCAATGAACTCACCTTGGCAGGTAATGCATCATTGCAGATCCGTAGGCATTTTTGACATAGATCCGTGGGTTACGGGAATTTTACTGCCGGTTTAGTACCGTACTCACTAGAAGGATATCGACGTTTAAACACGTTTAGTTTGATATGTAATAAAGGAAGCGCGATCGAAGTAAATATCAATGGTTTTTGTCCTTTGTCGCTTAATGCACAAACTGACCTATCGTCTGAAATTCCAGTATCTTCAAAAGTGCTAAACTGTCTCGGCTACACAAAGAGCTACTTGAAGAGCTGATAAGAAATGAAAACAATACAAATACTTATTATTTGACAGTCGAAAGTATTGGGTTAAAAGTAACGCGGAGTTCATCTTTTTCAACAAGAAACTTGTTAGTCGAATTTAATTTTTATAAACGATACTGACGACATAATCAAATAATGCAAACCATACTGGTATATTTTATAAAATAAAATAGTTAGTATTTTTATTATTAAGAAATGTCACACTTGAAGTTTTTTGTGGAATTTTAGAGACGGATCAAAATCGGTAAGGGAAATGGTTTAAGTCCAGTTTTAGAAAGAAAAAATCCTTTACGTCAAACGCTTTCGTTCCGTTTGCTTCGCCGTTATTGGCATTTTATGCCACGTTTTAAATTATTTACTATCTTGAGCTAGCATAGTTTTTCTTTAGTTTATATATCCTACATTAAAAAGCAGTTAAATTAGTTTTAAATTATCTTGACTCGTTATCTTTGATTTTTTCGAATAATCTTTTTGACAAGTATTTTGCATTTATTGGCGTGATTGTTCACTGCCCTAAATACTGCATTACATATTATAACTTCTGTTGCAATGGCCATACTATCGTTAACAAAAGACACGGCATTCTTTGGCATTTGTTTTCATGTATTGACTACAAACATTTGCAGAAAGCGGTTTAAACTTGCGAGGAACAGTCATATTAAACATTATGGCCTTGTAATCACAAACGCGTATACAACAACGGTCTTTGAAAGGCAAGGAAAAACAAGGCACAGTACACAACTTATGCAATCTTCCATATTTTTTCTTTTCGTTCGACTTTTTTCTTAACAAAAATGTCCAGTTCATCAGATACTACCAACAACCAACCATCTTTAATGACTTGTAGAACTTTTTCATTCAAACAACAAGGCTTTGGTGACGAACATGACATTCACTTTTTTTTCACGAGATTCGAGTAACAAACGCCACAAAACGGTACCAGTCCCATAATCGTCGAACTTGGACGCCACTAAGTTGCGGCGGTCCAAACAGTTTGTCATAGACCCGTAACACATGATTTGAATCCTTGTCCCACTTGGCTTCGTCCAAATTTTCCATGTCAATTTCCAACCGGACCTGATTCTTCTTTTTATTTTTGCTCTTTTCTTTCTTGGAGTCACCATGTTTGCCATCTTCGACTCCTTGTCGTGGGTACGTTCCTTCCGTGCTGATCTGCTGGCTTAGCTGGCTATGAACTTTGCTGATTCGCTCCAACTGTTTGTCGCTCATGAAATATTGCTGGGCAATCTGCTGAGGTTTGATGCCGACTTGTTGGGCTAGAATACCCGTGACAAAGACATCGTCTACGAAGAAATATGCCTTTTCATTATAACTTTCCTGCAAGAGACGGGCTGCGGTCTTTTGGGAATAGAGGATCGCCCAGCCGTTGCAATACGGCGGGTACTTGCGACCGTTGAATTCTTTCTTGCTAGTTCGCCATTTCGATCGGTATGAGCGGGCCACGCGGCCCCCCAGAACTACATCACAGAGGATCAGGTACTCATCTTCGGGACTGGCAGGTGAGGATGTGGACGCAGGAACGGTGGTTGAGCTCGTGGTCATGGTTTCGGGACTGGCAACAAAGAAATTCCACAAGCTGGCCCACTTCGTCTCTTCCTTGCTGTCCTGTGAACTTTGAGAGGTAGGATTCGATAGCACCTTAAGCGAATCCGGCTCGTGCTGAGAATACATGTGCATGAGCAAGGGTAGATTGACAAAGACATCATCGTCAGTTTTCAGGACCAAACGAGCCTGGGAGCAGTAATTATTGACCCACAAGAGTCCCATCACGTGCTTGTAGGTCAAATTACGGTAAGCGTCAATAAAAGATCCCTGGACTATATCACCATCGTATTGGAGGAACTCGTCTTCGATTTTAGCTTGCAAGCTTGGATTGGCAGTGGTACCTACTAGAAAGACTAAAGGGACGGGAAACTGGGACCATGAGAGATTCGGAGCGCTAGTGGTGGGCGGAGTACTGGAGTTCGTGAAGGAAGGTTTCCTTAATTCGGTATAGTTGTCTAACAAGGCTTGGAAAGTCTGCCTACGACCCCAAGTGTCCCGAATGGCCATCCTCCGTTCCCAGTTCTCTGGAGCCGAGTGAATAACCACCACGAAAGGGAAAGTTGACGTAGGACAGCGGTCTTCACGAAGCATGAGAAACCGGAAATCCGGCAGGTCCAGCAAGTTTATCGTTGTGGCTGGTACTAAAACTAGCGCTGGCGACACTTCAGGATCGCTTAACAGAACTTTGCGATTTTTCAGACCATATTCCACCATAAAATTTTTGGCTTCACTCGGCAGCTTTTTGTTCGCTTGATTATTCAATCTGGCAACCAGGCCATGAGCCGGAATTCGGTTTTGTCTCGTGTCCGCTGCCAAGTTTGCAGATTCAGCTAGCGCGTTTGCAACGGACTCTTGGAGATTAGTTGTGCCCACAGAAGGATCGGACGTAGTTAGCGAAAAAGCTCGACTCCACAACACCATTTGTGTACCCAAAGTGACGAGAACAATCAGGACAAAAAACAGCAGCATTCGACGGCGGATGGTGGAAGGTGGTAATGCGTTGGTGGTGGGAGAAATGGGCGCGTTAGGATCTGACGTAGCGGCAGCGTCTGCACTGTTTAAGGCTGTGGGCGAAGCCAACTCCCCACCTTTGCGAAACGCCCACCCCCAGACGTGGTACAACTTTCGTAGCCCGAAGCCCATGACGTACGACTTTTATTTTCTCAATTAATCCACCTGGGAGAGAGGAACACTAAGAATAGCTTCAAGATCATGAACATGGCATACTTCTCAATAATTCAACACCGAAGACGCAAGAGAGACTGGATTTAGGAACACGAAAGGACTGGTCTCTTTCTTTTTAGGTGCTTATATTGACGAAAAGATCAACGTTGAAATAGAGACACTTTTTAAGCTTCCGAAGCTCCGGAATTCCACCACATTGCAGAACTGGACAAAACAATTCTACTGAACTTTTGCCCTTTACATTACAGTAAGAAAGTGAATGTTAAGGACTATATGCATGCACCATTCCGAGTATCGATTAATATATAAAAATCGAATCCGACACCAACAGTAAGTTAGTGACGGACAAGGTAAGTAGAAGGGTTGAGGTGCCAGATGTTGACAAAGATTGTTTTGTCTCTTACGGAATTTTTCCACCTTTCTTACAAGGCCTAGATCAAGGTTGCTGAAAATCACCACGAATCCACTGTCTCCTTTCCAAGTTGGCGTGCCATACGAAACTGGTCGCCAACAAGAAACGTCACAGTACGCAGGAACACCACGTGATTCTACTTTTTTGCCGTTGCTCAGGTGCAGCAATCAGCCCCCAGCCAAAGGTGGAATAAGGATGGAAAAACTAGTTACCTTTAAGACAAGATGCATGTGATACTCTACGCAAGCCAATTCTCACTAAAAAGGACGCAAACTGCCACATTCAGAGGTTAGTTACGAGGAAAAAATAGCACAAATCGGTTTGTGAAACAACAAGCTCTTTTCCTCTAAGGTAGTACCCGACACACGCTAACTGCGTTCCCTAATATATTATGTTTCACTAAAAGTTAATTTCCCTTCCAAAACGGAAGTGCACGAGTGCAAAGCACAGGAAAGAATCAAGTCAACCCGAGAATAAGGCACAATCCCCCTTAATAATCTACGCAAGAGTTTCCGCCCCCTTTTTCATAACCGGCTCTAGTATGTGAGAAAGGCACAAAAACACGTACTTGTAATTCAGTGCCATCATCTCAGTCACTCATGCAAGACACGTTTTCAGGTGTGGAAGAATGTAGTACGAGTTATTACAAGTCAGGTCGCGGCCAGTATACGAACAACAGCCGATCACAACTGTCTCAGCGGAACTGAAAAAGCACCCTGGAAAGAAAAACTTGTGTTGGAACATGAGCTCTCACAAGTGGACTGCTAAGCTTGCGAACAAGCCAACCGCTTCACCCTTTACAACTTACATGCCGTGTGGCCACGGTTTACGGTTCTGGGTGGGAAACTGAAAAGAAAAGGCCTTCTGTCTGTCTCTTGTCTGTCTTTCACAACGTGTTGACCTCGTTTATCCCCTCTCTTAAAAAGGTATTTGCTTTCAGCTTGGTGGTAACAGTGTCACCTTTTGGGATTTCGAACTTGCCATGAATTGCCATGAGTGCATATGGCATGAATTGAAGTTGGCATACGATTCAAAACTCTTGCATATTTTCATTTCTTTCTAAGAACTAATGACGTACCAACTAACGAACTTGGCAATTTCTAAGAAATGACTAATTCCTTTGTCGTTTTAAGTGACGACTTTACGTAACTTCCAACAAAGGTTAGCGTTGTAGTTTTACCACCGAAATGTTTACGTGTGAATTTTGATACGGTAATATAAGTTGACAGGAAAAATTCAGTTTTGTTTGCAGTATAATTATTTTCCTTCGCTGACGAACAAGATTAAATTTTCACTCACTAGTGTTGCGAACGCAGTAAAAACAGCTATGGCAAAGAAATTGTCGATGGCTGGTGAGGAATATTTTCCTGCATCAAGTTTTACCTTGAACTACGTGAACAGCGTGAACGAGCTCGGAAAGCACAGAGGACAGAGATGACTAGGTGGATAGGGTTTATTCAGGGCTAAGCGTATTCAAAAAAAAAAAAAAAGAAAAGAAAAATGAAACGCACAGAGGTGCTTCATAGGCTATACAGTCCGTCTGTACTGCGTTCGCTGTAAGAAACGTCGCTGCAAAAGACACCACTCTTTAGAATATTGTATGGAAATCGCTTTGCTCCGTTCCTGAAACTCGTTCATCGTCTAGAAAGTCATACAAGAAGCGGGAAAACTGAAAAAAAAAAACACAATTATAGCTTACGTATTTACGTTATTTCAGTTTAAATGCATTTGAAATTGTCTAGAGGCTTTGACCACTTTGTTCGACATTCCATAGCGCACTCAGTAGATGTTTTAACCTATCTCGTAATGTGTTGTTTGCACTATCATTTATACCTAACCGATTTAAAACACCAAGTTTTCCATTTCACTGCTAATTGACCTTATGAAAATTAAAGAAACTCTCGATGATCCTATTTTCTTTCCTGGTATAAACTTCAGGATAAACTCTTCGCTGGCGATTTTTTTTCCCTTCAAATTGTTAACTTGGTCAATTGTTTTTGATACAGTGGACCCACTTAATAACAAGGTCCTGGGACAGACCAGTCAACTTGCCTTTAAGCAAGTCTTGGGGTTATCCGGGGTGACTATTTGTATAATTTCGAAGTACCAGTTGAGCAAAAATAACACTATATCCTTATATGCCTGTAATGAAATATTGCTAGATAGTAATTTCTAAAAGAAATTAAAATAAAACCTTTTTTCTACGTCGTTTCGAAAAAGTCTGCGTAGCACTCCTTTGCCTATAGGCTTTGCTTTGCCTATTGGGCTTTCAATTGCTCAAGATGTTTTCCTTGTCTTTTTTAATCTTTGAAATGGCCAGGAGGATGTTAGAGGATAAAACCACCGAAATTTTTAATTTATATTAGTGAAGACAGGTGAAGCCCAAAATGTCCAATAAAATTGCATATCGACTATATTGTGACGCGCTCTTTCGTCGTGGGGACGATTTTAGCACATTGGGTCCTTAAGGAAACGGTCTGCTTGCGGGATACAAGTGTATTCAGTGGGGATACACGGGTTAGCTTAGCCCTGTGCCGGGCCTTACAGCTTACAACACTTTGGTCACCGCCTTACCACCGTAACACACTACCACCTTCACTGTCGCATCTCCACTCACCACATTTACTTTACCACACTTCAACTCTCTATTACTCTACGGCTCTACTCTACGCCGCTCTTTCTCTACTTCTGCGGCTCCCTGCCACTCGTACTTAACGCCACTTCGACTCTACTGTTCTGTCTCACCCCCCTAACGCAACTACCCCCCCCCCCCCCTACGTATAGCAGAGCACGACCCACCAAATCAGCTTGGTCTACTACAGTGGTGCCCAACCTTTTTTCACCCGAGGGCCGCGCGCGACATGATATAAAATCTCGCGGGAATGTTCCGGTTTCGCAAGAATCATGCCGACGTTAAAAATGAAATTATGCAGTGATATACATGTGCGGCATAAATGAGCGGGCCGCATGAGGCACCTTCACGGGCCGGATATGGCCCGCGAGACGTAGGTTGGGCACCACTGGTCTACTACCTAGCCATGCTGACTCGGCGGACGCCAGTCATCCTAGTCCCGGCATCCGAGTCTCACATGCAAGGGGCCCCGGATGATGGGCTTCGGATGGCCGGGCGCCGCGCCAGATACATTTAAGCAAACCTATGCACACATTCTTTCGTTACAATATTCTGTTACTCTTTCTACAAGAGATCTGATTGGAAATCGCGAAATGTAAAACACGAATTCGAGAATAGAGAAAGGTTTATATTCGTAAGAAAATGCGTTTAAGTGAGAGCTCATAGAAGCTTTTCTTGGAATTTTTAGCCTCGTATTTTCGGCATGTTTGTTGCTCATGTCCCCAGTTGGTTGTTATTATGCGGATATTAAGAACATTGAAGGATATTTTATAGGGATTGAAAATTACGTGGTTTCATGCGAGTCGTGTCATTAACCAAGTTGGTATAATCCGAGGTTAGTCTCCATTATTTTACATGGGAGTAAAACGGGACTTGAGATTTTCTTGCAATTAAGGGGATCTTGCCATTATTCGAGTTTTCGTTAAGCGGGTCCACTGTAATTGTTATTGCCCGAACCACCAAATGGTGTTAAAAAATTAATGTTTGTACTACCAAGTTTACCAGTTTCTTCCGTTTCCAGCCATGCTTTACTTTTTACATTCCGTTTTCTTCGATGAAAGTTATATTGAAACAAGGAATTCAGAATTCCATTTTTCTTTTCACTAAAGTGTCCCGTTGCGCTAAATTTAAATGTAGTCCTAGAATCTGTTAGTACGGATTCATACGAATTGTCAAACGTTTAAATAATGTATTTTACTCCAAAACATACAAAATGAAAGACGAAAGGACTAAGAGCGAGAATTCAAACACTGATTCACGACCTCGAGCAAATTATTATTTTCCAAAGCAGCAGCAACGCGTTCTTTATCTGCAAGTTGCTTATTTATGGCTGCTTCGGAAGTATGGGTCCCGGAGGCGATCCGAACGTCCACTTTTAGCCTTGGAGGTAGAGATCGCAATAATCGAACGCGAATTGATAACCCAATGATGGTAGCCATAGAACAATGTGGGATGGTTGGAGTGTACTCTACCAAGACAGAGCTCTCCGCCTGATTTATCTGAGAATATAAATATAGCTTTAATCAGAAATTGTTTACTTTTCCTTTAGAATGTGATTGGTAACTTCTGTTGTTCTTACCGTTACTTTGGAAAGTTCCACAACCTTTAACTCTTCCAAACTTAGCGGATGTTCAGGGTCGTTGATATTACGGATGACATCTAAATATGAAGGAATTATTATTACTTCAAGTGATCTTCTAAGCTACTAGGGTTGGCATACCAAAAACCTCTCGTTCATCAATTTGATCGGTAACGTCCTCATCTTCTTCTTCCGATGTGATTTTTCTTTCTTCAGCCCTTCCAAACACTTTAGGATTAATATTTTCAATGCGTTCTTCTAAAGGCATGACTGTTCGCTTTTGAAATCACACTTGTAAGTAAAAGAGCACGTTACTATTGTTTTGACTGAGAAACTAATGCATGATAGCTAGATGGCACCGCTCAATAATTTGGCGCCAAATTACAATTTCTAATCTGTGGGACACATTGTCTCACTTTCATATTAACTTTCTTAGTTTGATTCCTTCATTGAAAAAATGCAAAATTTGCAATACTCATATGTATTATGCGAAATAAATCACTATAGGTTAATCAGCGAAAAAAGGACAGTTGAAATTAGCAACTAGCGAAAGCGACCTTCTTTTTCAAATCTCGAGTTCGCTAGACGGAAACGTATGAACATTTTACTTATTTCTAAAAATTTTCTGATGTTATGGGTAAGATTAATGCTGATGAACTGATGCCATGTTTCAAAAATGCTGGAAGTCAATGTTTTACTACATTCAGCGTTCGAAACTCTGCTGCTGGTTCGTGTTAGCAACTAGTGAAAGCGTAAAGTACAAACACATTACGACAGTAGACATGACTTTGTACTGAAATTATGTAAACTGTAATTACAGTACAATCCAATTCACTGGAACTTCAGCTGAAATAAAAACAGAGTTACTCAAACAGAGCTCCAGAATCTAGAATAAATTATATATTTCACTTTACTTGCGCACAGGCAATTTGCCACAAATGAATTTTTCGCAATCATTCTCCTTAGCAAAGGTATAAAACGAAGTTTGATTTGAAAAGGGTAGAAAGTTAGAAAGCTTCTTGGTAATGGTATCCATAATTCCGTACGAACGACCAACTTTTCCCGTTTCACACAGCAATCGTTGCACACATTGCTCCGAAGCCAGCGAAGTTAAAACAATATCAGCTAGTTGCGAAACAGCGTCGAAAGTTAATACTGGTGAGCCAGATATTTCACGTCGGCGCCGGTAGTTTTTATCAGTCTCGTTAAATTCATAAGGTGGTTCATAGTCGTAGTATTCCTCGTATTCAGCATTTTCTGCGTTTTTGTTCTTTTTGAAGAGGTTAGGTAGGGCTAAATTCAGGATGATCACGATTGTGCGAGTAGCAACTACTGTAACTACAACAACGACGGAAAGCATAAGGGGAATGGCCATGACTATTAAAGGCAAGGAAAGTTTCTGAACAACAACAAATCCTTCCTGAGATTGTTCGACCTGATTGCTTCCTTGATCAGATACTCCACTACCAGCGGGTAATGCAGGTGGAAGAGGAGGGAATGGTGGCGACGGAGCTAAAGGGCCGGGTGGGCCTAAGGCGCCTGCAGGTCCAAAAGCGTCCATGCTGAACCTATGACACGACAATTAAAATTAAACTGTACTTCGTAATAACGCTAGTTACTTACCCTAAAAACAATTAAATTTAAGTGCGTTTAACCTCCCAACCTTTTTGAAATTAAACTGAACTTACTCAAGAAGCCATTGCTCCATTTATAGTTACAGGGATTGGAAAGCCAACGCTTTTCATTGCGATTAGAAAAGTTTAATCGAAAAAGGTCTAGATGGATTCAGACTTTTCTCCAAACTGAGTTCGCGAAATAATTCCGGATCTATTCTGTTGCCTCTATTGCTCTTTCACTGAATGCTTTTGCCATCAATGCATGAAAAGCAATTCCCATCATAAGACCAGGATATACAAGAGAAAACATAAGGGCTTAATGAATTGTAATTATTAAACTGATCCACTTGTAAAATGTAATTAAATATTAAACCGTAAGGAAAAAACTACTTTCGCAGGAGAAATTAAGTTTTCTACAAAAAGGAACAACAACTTTCGAGCTAATACTGGCATTATTTGTCATACATTAATACCTTAGTGTTTCTGAATTTGGTCTCGCTAATGCTGAATGCTCCGCTAAGTTGAAGCTTGCACACATCGGCTATACTCGGCTCGATTCCAGTTTACCGCGACCCCTACTGTTCGGCACCGCAATTCACCGGCGCAGGGGTCGGACCGAAGGGTAATGAATAGAGCTGGTGCCAACTCTAGAAAGGAGCTTGTTGTTCACCTTGTTATGGTTGTACTATTACAGAATTAACAAACTACTTTCAACGTAACTTGGTCGTTTGCTAACAACACATTTTCAGTTAGATTGGAAAGCTTTAGAACGCATTTAACTTCTATCAAAATATAGTTAAATACGCCTTATATTTCTTACGAGTCACTTCGACTCTATTATTAATATGAGACATGACATTATTAAACAATATGTATTAGCTGACACATAGTCGGCAGCTTTTTCTTCTGGCTACACATATTTTTGAGGGAGGTGAAGCGCAAATAACGCATGCGCTATGTGTGCTAACACGCTGGCTTTCTGTAGTTTCTTATGTTCTACATTGGCATTAACATGTTTCTTTTTTTCACTGTAAGTTTCATATACCATATATACAGTAGGACTGCTGCCCATCAGATGAGAAAGATACTAAGTACAATATATTTGACAGTTCAGGTAATAGTGACAAAGCAGGTAAACCTTGAATTTCTAACGTGTAAAAAAATATTAGTAAAACCGGTTTACATAAGTTAATAGACTTTTTTTTCCATATGTACAACTTCCATCAAACACTCTTTTCCATATAACTGGCAGCAAAGGAAACAATAATAGTAGCTAGGACCCTCCCACAATTGTTCCATAATTTTATTCGGTGCTGAAGTTTAAGGGGGAAAAACGGAAAAAAAGGTAGAATGACGACATGTTGAGGTATCTTGAACTTCTTTCGGACTCGTTTTGTTTCAGTCTTGATGTTTCGCTAAAGCGCAAAGAAAGTTTTATAATCGTATGAATGAGAGACAAAATGGCTTTGATAAATTATCAAGTGAAGGTAATAATTATAATAACTTGGCTTGAAGTTATGAAAACGGAAAAATCAACTTTCGATCCTACGAATAGGAAAAAAACAACAACAGAGGACTACGACTCAGCAGCAATCTGGTCCGTTACGCCGGTGTTGTAAGATGCCGCTCACGTAGCCATTCGCACTGCCATTGTGACTGTTCTTACTACCTTCACTACTGATCGTCTTCCCTGTCGAATGAGAGCCGTCACTTCGGGAGTTCGAATGGCTCTGCATGTCCCAGCTAGGGTCTCGAATGACGCCCACTGGCCCCCCAGCCAAGGCACGTACGTATACCGGTCCCGCGGGATACATGATTCGCACGTGACTCCCGGCATCACTATCATCTTCGTGGTGTTCTTCTCCCTCCGGCTCTAAATCTTCTTCATCCTCGTCCTGTTCTTCCATATCCACGACTTGTTCGCGTTCACCGAGCTCAGCCACGGTTAACAAAAGGGGCGTTGACGGGTCTTCACTGTGACTTGATCGCAGGTGCTTCTCTTCCAGATCTTTTTGATCTTTCCGCGCGTCTCGACCTTCTTTGCTGAAATAAAACGACACCTGTTCGAAAGTAGGTTTGGCCTAGGGAAACAAAGAAAAATAAAATTTTAGTTGGTTTTAAGTCCTATTGAGGTCTGCAGCTAGTGCGAATTGGCTACCTCTGACAGCAGAGATTCGACTATTTCGAAGAATGTGGGCCGTTCTGACGCTTTAAACCGCCAGCATGACGACATAAGTTCAAACATTCGATCCGGACAACCTTCGGGTTTTTCCATCACTCCGCCCTTCATTACGTAATTCAAGACCTGCTCATTAGCCAAGCCTTGATAAGGTTGCGAGGCTAGCGTCGCCATTTCCCATAAGACCACACCGAAACTCCACACATCAGACTGACTAGTAAACACTCCATCTTTCAACGACTCCGGAGACATCCATCTCACAGGCAACAAGCCCTTGCCTCCTAATTAGTCAATAAGCAATAAATTGCAAGACAAGAAAGAAAATTTAACGTCAAAGAAAACACTCAATAACAAAAAGAGAAAAGAAAAAAATCAATAAAAAATTGAAGAATAGAGATACTAGAGAAATTAAACTAAAAGAAGTACAGTAAAAATAATAGAGAAGTTTCCTTCCTAAAATTTGTTCAATAAATGAAATATGGACTTAAAACTAAAAAATCTTAACAGAAGTTGTTTTTCGTTAAAAGAAATCGGAATATTAAGATTTTTTTTTTTTTTTTCAAATTCGGGTCTGCTTTAGATTCTTTACCTTTTCGGTAATAATCTGTGGCATAAATGTCCCTGGTCATTCCGAAATCTCCCACTTTCACAGTGAGATCTTCGGCTACCATACAGTTTCGAGCGGCTAAATCCCTATGCACGAATTTCTTCGCCGCCAAGTACGACATTCCGTCGGCAATTTCTGTGGCCATCTGAAGCACAGACTATAAAAAAGCAGAAATCGTTAGGAAACTGAACTAGAATGGTAAGTTTAATTCTCTAGTACCCTTAAAGTAGGCGGCAATCTTCTGTGGAGAATGTTTTCTTCGTTGTCAGGACGATGACTTCGCAGGTATGACTTCAAGTCCCCGTTCGCCATCAGTTCCATGACGACAAGCGTCGGTTGCCCAATCGAGACCACGCCCAGTAACCGAACGACATGATTACAATCGAACGCTCTACATGGAAATAAAAAGAATTAATCTTACGATCACGACCGAATCACAGGAGATATGATCAGTAGAATTCCACTTTTCAGAAACTTGCAATTTTTGACATTTTATACTAAAACAGCATGAAATAATTTTACATGATTGGTTTCCAGTTTGAAAAATTTAGACTAAAAACTTCTCTACTATTCTTCATTTTACTATAGATTTACTCTATTGTTTTTTAATAACAAGGATTTACCATAATACAGAAAACAGTAACAACAAATTGATAGAAGTTTGCAAACAGGCGAAAGAAAAAAGGAAAGAATACAAAACTAGACGAAAGACTTAAAAATAAAGTTAAAGGAGCTAAAACGTACTTCATGACGGAGGCTTCGTTTAAGAATTCGATTCGTTCGCGTATAGAAGCTTCCTTATTAACCGTTTTAACGGCACACTTGACTATAGGCTTGTCTGGGGCGATGTCTTTGACAACGCCTTCATAAACCATGCCAAAGGACCCTTGGCCTAGCTCTCGAAGGAGTTCAATTTTATCGCGTGGTACTTCCCACTCATCTTGCACGTAAACTCCTAAAAAAAAAAAAAAAAAAAAATTGACAATGCCAGCCCATAGCACAATAGCAGCAACAACAACAAAAATTACCATCTGCTGGCAAGTATTCCGGATTCCTGGAAATGGTCACTTCCCCCATTCCCATCTTCTTCCGAACATAATATAGGCTGAAAACCGCAGCGAACAGCAGAATTACACAACCAATAATGACGCTAATAATCACCTCTGGCCTAACGTTACTGGGCTCCTGTAATTATATGCAATAGGACGAAAGGTGTCATATAAAAAAGCAAACAAGGAAATACAATTAAAACGGCTTAAACTAAATGAAACAACATTGCAATTAAAACATAAAAGTAAAAAAAAGGACGCAAGTGAACCAAAATATAGAAAGCAATAAGTAACAAATATGAATGAACAAAAGTTTGTAAGTTGCTACTAATTTATAATAGTTTAAATAAACAAAAATAATATAGATTATTGAACACACGAAGGAAAGACGTTCCGTCTTTCCTTCGTGTGTTCACACACGACAAAAGAGCGAAAAAATGAAGGAAAGAAATCTGGTATACCGGAATCTGGAAATAGACGACATGCGACGACCGCGTTGATTTACCATACAAGGAGGTCGCTTTAATTTCAGCTGAGTAGTTGCCAGGAGCCAGCGATGCAATCACATAGCCTCCTCCGTTAAGAATGTAATCTTTTCTTGGCACACATACTTCTTTTTTCTACATAATGATACATGTCAGACATGTTACATGACACTCCCCAGAAGAATTCTTACCAACTTGTCCGTTTCTACTCGACGGTATTCAATATGATAATTGACAATGAGACCGTTGGGATCTTCCGGCTCTTTCCAATTGATTTTGACCTGATCGGTTGAGTTTGAAACTGCTGCCTTGATTCCTTCGTGAATATCATCAGCATAAGCTGTCGGGGGGAAATATTTATTAAAACACACGAAGACGCTATGATTGCTAATTCACGTACGAGAAGGCGCCGTCCTGGCTGTTGTGATGGCTTTGTCACTGCACCTTTTATCTTTGGGTAACTGGTCAGGATCAAGATCATGACAGGCCACGATTTCTATAGTGTACTCGGCAAAGTGCCGTAAAGATCGAAGAATGTATGTCGTCGCGTTTGCCACATTAAAATGAAAGCTAATGTACCGGCCTCGACCTTTAAAACAGAAAATATTCAGATCCTGAAAACTCATTAATAATCCATTTTTACTGTCTCTTTGAATGGGAGGTGACGTTTCGTTGATGGTAGGTATGGAAGTATCCTTCGTGGGGGTTTCGGGAAATTCCTTCCCTAAGCTCAGTGAGGTGTCTCGTTTTTTGCGTGTGGCATCGTAATCAGGCCTAACGACAACAACAACAACAAAAAAAGGGTACTCCTATGAATTGTTCACGCACAAAAGTTGCGTAATAAGTATACCTTCTGATGTAAATCGTGTTATGGACATAATCTTCAAAGCTAATCTGCGAATCGCGTTCGAATTCAGCGTCCGTCGGTTTAGCCTTGGGCTTTGTACAAGCACAACATTCGCCTTTATCGTCATTCGTCGGCTGCGAAATCGTCACTCCGCGACTTTCTTGACCATCTTGGCCCTTGGAAGCTTTTCCGGTATCAGGCATGAACGCTGTTGCAAGATATGCATGACTTAGATTCACTTATAAGCTTTGTGATCAAATCACTTACGTTCTGAGCAATAGTTCCTCTGGTCCACCAACTCTCGGTCGTCTTCAACCCAACGGGCCGTTATGACGTAATGCGTGACATTGCCGTTCGGCTTGATTGGTTCTTTCCAGGTGACGACAATCTCCGAACTCGAGTTCGAAAATGCCTTCAACTGAACGGGAATCGATGGTTCTATCACAGAAGGAAGATTTTTGCATAAAATCAATAAGCGTTATGAACGCAAAACCTACTCGAAGGTTTAGTCGTGAAGTACACGATCGGACTCCGAGCTCCAACACGACGCCCGTCATCGTCCACCGAAGCCACAGTGAAAGTCTGCACATATACAGCGTACTGCGTCGCAGGTTCCAAGTTAGGCATGAGGTAGTCGATTTGCGATCCCTTGTCGTCGCCTGCTGAGTAGTCGTCCACTCTCCATCTGATTGGTGACAGGTAATATTCATAATTTACGAAATATTCGCCAAACCAAGCTTTTACATTCAGAAAACAATTGTGTACAAATGTGAACAATTATGAAAAATACAACTATAAATGACAGTACGACAACGAAACTAAAACTCAAACGAATGTAGATGAAATGTGGTGAAATGTAGATGGAAAATACCTAATACACGAAAAATTTAATAAATGGAAATCTACCAAAGCAAAAATAAAAGAATTATCAATAAAGAATACAAACCCGTCTCCTCCGCAGGCATCTCGACCCGAGTAATAGGTTAGGTTCTGCTCAGGAGCTTCAATGTATGATACCACGTAACCTAACAATGCGCGTGGATCTATCATTTTCTTCTCATAGTTTTCCCATTTGATGATAGCGAATTCTGAATCACTGACGCTCACTTTTAGCTCCAGAGCGTTTGTTTTGCCTTCCAGTGGCAAATATGGATAAAAGAAAAACAAACACAAATCAGCAACTGTAATTGACTATGTCAAGAAAATGGATTTTTAGCATTTACAGGCAGCTTTGTCTCCATTGGAAGTGGGCGAGATGTGTCTACGATCTGTGTCGTTCTTGTTCGTGATGTTCTGCAGCTCGACGATCTTATCATAGCAGAGGTTTGGATTGAAATGGAAAAACAGTTTGCCCTTTTCGATGGTCAGATTTCTGCCTTTCCTATCCCAGTCCCATAATTCTTGTAAATTCGGATTGTCCAGGACTACTAACGCATACCTAGTTAGAAAATAACAAACAAGTAAGAAAAAAATAAAAATTACAATAACTCAAACTGATCGACCAATCAAAGTGAAAAATAAAACATAAATTAAATAAAAAATCTAAAAAACTGATCGACGTCTTTGGAGTTTTATTTTTTGCTACTTTATAACGATCTCAAATTTCTCAAATTTCTCGACTTACTCGTTATTTTCCAAGTGTTCCCCACCGATTTTTCTAAGATTTTTCAAGAAATCTAGAGAAACCAATGGATGGGAGCGAACGATCTTTACATAGTGTTGAACCTCCTCGATCAACGACAAGTTCTCCACCAACTCACGAACAATGTTCTCTGTAATAATCGAGTTGACGTTAGAATCACAGAAAATTAAGTTTGCGAAGTACTGATACTAAAGGTTGTCCAGTAAGTTTATGTAAAAAAAGTGAAGAACAATCATACGTTACTAGAACAAAATACATGCCAGCGAGTTAACAAACTCTCACCTGGTACAGTAACTTTATAGAATAAGTAAAGTATGCCAAAGCTAGTTTGCACATTTGAAAATGTATTTTTATTTTTTTTCTATTTTTTTTTTCATTTTCTTCAGTTAGCAGGAATTTTTCTTGTTGAAGATCTGCCGAAGAGTCAATTTAAACAGCTTCAATATTCACCTACTGGACAACCTTTCATGGAACTTCTAACGAGAAAAACGAATCTTACCTCCGCCTTTCACTTGAATCTCCAAAGCACCTGTAATGATCGTACATCCTTTCAAAGCTTGAGCTCTTTCAATACTGTCCACACTCGAGCCATGGCAAAGTTTTGGACAGGGGCCTATTTGCAAAAATTGCATTGATTTTCACAATATAGATATTTTTTTCACAAAAAATTACCAGTGCATGGTACACATGAATAGATTTTTAATCCTGCTCCGTTTTGCGATTTCGTTTCGTTGATTTGGAAACCAGGAGGACATTCACGGCGGCAAATCCCCTCGAAGGGTATCCAGGGTTGCCTGTGCTCACCATTGGACTCCGGAGGCTCTTGATTGATACACTCACTATCCGTCAGACACCTTCTTTCATTGAACTAAAGACACAAACGATAAAATTAGTGCAAGTTTTCCAAAACATGCAGCGAACATAACGCGCACTGCAACACCTTTCTGTCTATCATCCAACTGTTCTAGCAAATAAAACTTTGACATAGGTTAACAAGATAAACGGTTCAATACAAAAGAGAATAGTGTCACGTATCATCGGCGTCACAGTAATTAATTAAGCTCTACCCCAAGCAGTGAAAACGAGCAGGAAAATCCCCAATTCTGAATGATAGATAGCTCTTTGACTATAATATTCCTCGTTCCCCACCCACGTCGTTACAGAAGTCGTTCCTTTAAATTGTCCCTTTCATACTTGGCGAAACCTTTTAATGAAGATTCAGCACAGTATACCATTACACATGTAAATCATCGCCAAACGTAAAACTAAAGGTGTTGTTTAGTACAAATAGCGCCACAAATTTTCCGCAGGGGAACCTCCCCTCGTACCCATCTGAATTCACAGACGCGGAGGCGCACATTTCTTAGAAAACTTACTAAGTACGTGTCTGGCGGACAAAGTTCTTTGCACTGGTTCTGATACGACACGTTCCTGCAGGTGATGCATTGATTACTCCCAGGACCTGTGCAACCTCCGAGGCATTGCGGGTGACAGCAGCTGGTCGACTTAGTAGACGAGATAGCGTTGGCAGGCAGCGGACACACCAATTCTTTCTCACAGAGGCAAACTGAAACAAAACGAAAAAATTCGCTAATATGAGAACAATACTCTTTTCTAATGGTGCTCAACCACAAATGAACATCGCTTCTCTTCGGAAAGCAAAATCTTGCAATTAATTTTACCTCTCTCATACCACAAAGTCGCCGGGAAGTTCTCTACATTGACTTCAAAACATATTCAGCTTCGTTCACATAAGGACATGTGTATTCTACTCGACGGCTCTCACAACGAGACATTTCAATGTTATCTAATGTTGCCCAGACAGAAATAGACTACTTTGCTTAAGCTTTCATTGTTGATCAATGTCGTGGGGTGGAGATATGAACGATTGTTTGGGATGGCATTTTATATGCAGTGTGCTTAAGTGATATTCACGGAATTCATTGTCTACCTCAATATCTCGTGTGCTGTAGAGAAAGGATTATTAACACAATCCTCTATGCAAAAAATGTGCTTGCCTTTTCTGTCCCAGGGTTACAAAGTCAGAAGCTTATCAACACACCCAAGCTGATAATGTCTCACACGGAAAGAAAAACACGACTTGGTTGAGAAAATAGTTCACAGATCGGCAAAGGGGTCATAAAATAGTTCATAAATAGTCCCCCGTTCTGGATATAGTCCTTGCGTCACGCCAACGTTTCTCCGAAACGCCACGGCACTTCCCAAACATAGCAAGACTCAGCAAACTTTCTGTGCGTGCACTGTCTATACTGCAATCAAGCAGCGAACCTGATAATTCTAGCAGTACGTTCTTATCTCCCCAAACTTATACCTGGAAATATGGAAGATAACAATACAGTTTCTTTTACTGTTGTATACATGCAACACCCTATCTTTTTCACACAGTCTAAACAGAACCAAAGATTTATGTTGCAATCCCTAATACGTACAAGATAACGATTATTTTCCTTAGTAGTACCCTCATCTGTTTGAATGAAGGTACTACATTTGTTGTGGAAATACCACACTAATCAGTTTAAGTATCAAGAAATATGGCCGGAAAAACAAGGTAGGACACCTTAATACTTGGAATTTTCCAACGATCAAATTTGGTCCGATATCAGAGGCCAAATACTGAAAATATCAGGAAAATGGGCCAATAAATAGGTGTACGGAGATAATCGCGAGAGTTAATCAGAATTTTCCTCAAAAATACACGTAAGTGTGCGTAGCTCTCAAAAAGCCTAAGTTCTCTCAAATGACACGATCCTTAAGAGTGACACGATGATACAGTTCTTTAAAGTGATACTTTATAGGATTAACTTAACCGGATCATGGAGGTAGTCAATTACACACGCAACCGTTTACGCATGGTATAAGCCAATACCGCGATTGGACGAAAATAATTCATACTGAAAGGAAGATAACTTTATAGTCTACTGATTTGACGAGTAATCAGTGAAGGCAGTGTTTCAAACCAAGGAGTTGAAACTACTGTCTACAACGGAAAAGGGAATTTGTCAGCTTACAGACATATAACTGCAAATATTTCATCAAACGTATCAGCTGCAAATACCGTGCCCAATTCGGACAGAAAGGTAACCTGAGTATCGATTTAGGGAGGCATAACTACACCCAATTAATAAGGTGTATACGCACCACTCGTATCGGAAAAGAGAAGGTTACTAAATTCTGAAGTACCGTTCCCGAGAAGGATAGATATACACGCTGTGTGCATCAAAACATCGAAAAGCGTCAAAACACCAACATCGAACACAGAAGTCCGCCAGTAGACGAACGACCGGTTCGACGTATCAATAAGCTGTCGCAATAATATTTCTCTAATGTGTCGCTACAATCGCTGTAAATAGAAGCATTTATACCAGTTGAGAGAGGCTACGCAGACAGGAGATAGAGATTATCGATTTGAAGTCGTGCCCATACACTATGCGAAGTTAACGGGCTGCAAATACAGTCGTCATCGGAGTAAGAAAAATTATCGGACTATCAACTGTCGTTTTAGTAGGGTAGCACATAAACGTTATGAGCTGGGCATATGATTTCAATACCGGACAAGAGAGGTTACCGCAGTATGATTAATTTGTAGAAGATAAGTCTGCACGCATGAGCTGAAGCGTTAACGAGCTGCAAAATAGGATTTTCGATACAACCGCTACAGCAACTTGTCAAGCCAGTGAAAAAAAATGCTTCAAATAATTTCAGCTCGTGGGTTCATAAGAAAAGCCATCAAGGAAACTTGGCAAATAACCCGTCAAGCGCCGTAATGAAGTTCGCAGGCTCCCACATCCTGCTCGAATTCCTTTCTGGCTAATTTGCTAATTACCTAAAAAGCTATTTTGTTCTCTCCGATTCTTCCTCTCTTGCGTGCGTCCTTAATTTAATGCAGAATCTTTCCACCAGCTCAAATTTGCCAGACATGGGAGTCATGGCGTTATTCGAAGTCGTAAACGCTCTCTTTTAATGAGCTCGTTCGCACACATTGTAAGCAAAAATTATGACGTCCACACGAAAATAGTTTCTTCAGCAAGTTCTTTTTTTTTTTGCATTACTGCGTCCTCAATGACGTCAAAGTTTCCCTTTTCCGCCTTACGGGAAGTCCATTAGCCCGTACAGATTAACAGCCAATACTTCGCACACGCCTTCTTATTTTTATACCCTCGCGAGGAAGACGCGGTAACAAGAAACAGCAAATGAATGGAGTAAATATTACGTAAATTTTAAGTACAGAAAACGTAAGTTAGTGAAGAATAATCTTAATTTCGAAACTATGATAACTGTGTGAGACAACAGGAAAACGATTATACGTGGATCAGGAAATAAAAAGATCCAACAATAAAAAATGTACACGAGGAAAATGTCCATAAATTTTAAGATTAAAAATGAACACAAGAAGCAAATATATTAAAACACGAAAGAAAAACTATGAAAGCTGATAGTGCAAACGAAAAAGCAAAAATTTTTATTATTTTCTTACATTTATTTCCTTATTTTCCACATATTTTCTTCGCTGCGTCGTAACGTGCACGACCTCCCAAGGCATCCACCGGTTGTTTTGGACTAAAAAAAACTCCTAAAAATGCCCAGCTTTGACGCAGTAGTCTTCGGTTAGCCCCCACGGTGCGCATCTTACGAGCTAAAAGGGATTTGAAAAAAAAAAAAAAAAAAAAAAGCCCGGCCTGGTCGATTGTTGTGCTGTCTGCTGGGTCGGCGTGACCTTGTCCAGTTTTCCGTCCTGCCATGTAGACGTAGAATAGCTACGCCGGGTCTACCATAGCATCCCAGCGTCTTTTACACTCAAGGTCACCGTCGTTACGTCTTGACACACCCCCTTCGGCCTCGTTCGGCCCCCTTTTTGGATCGCCTGACCCGCGCAAAACATCGGCTCCATGATCAAACATACCGGACGTCAACAAGATGGGCCACATAACGGCCCCTTTTTGTTCTTATTCCAGAAGTTTCTAAAATACCAACGCAAGCTTCTCATTGGTGTAGCCATGTACACACCCACATACACACAACGCATACTAACACACACCAGAGTAAAAATTCGCCACGTCATGTTTAAGATACAGAATGGTTCGTTTTTCAACGTAGGATTGCCTATCGGAGACCTTGGGAGTTTTTCAGCGTCTAGACAGATTCTTATTTACTCCAAGATCGCCGCAATTGCTTTTCAGAAAATAATGTATTATTACCACTTTTCTTCATACTTTTTTTTTAATACATATATTATTAGAGGAGAAAGAAAGGGTAAGACGTGTGCAAAAACCGACCACGGGCGTTTGCAGAAAGGGCAGCCTATTATACTTTGCAACGTAGTCAAGCAACTTTAATGGAGCTAACCTATTTTTACACCTTCACTATCAAGGGTCTTTCATTTCGTATTTTTCAGCAAGCCTGGGATTTTTGCACACCGAGAAGGCACGGAATGAGGAACACGGCGCCTTCCAAATGCATGTGAGCGAAGTATGAAATTTCTAGCTTTTTTTTCTCGGAATAAAGTCCTTTTTCGCAAGTAGACAACCTTCATAACTCGGCAAGTACAAAAGTAGGTAACAAGGAGAGAAATATCCAAGATAATGCGCTACCGCGATATAGTCAGTTATTTGCGGATCGCTTTTACACGCAAACACAGTTTCTAGTGTCGGCAACTTTGTCCACAAGGGTTTTTGCAACAAAAGAAGAGAAAAAGACAAATCGCTTCCAGGGCCTTGAAAAATGTATCACATATGGCTTATCACCCCTTTTGAACCGTTTTATCCAAGACACGTTGCTATGTGAAATCATGGTATTTGTATCACTCATCCAGAGACCGTGTTACGTGCAATTAACCAGTTTCAGGAGTTATATAGCATGCACGTACAAACAAAAGAAGACGGGCGTGACATTTATTTCTGCCAACTAGAGCTTATCAAATGGGGTTACGAAAAAAAAAGAAAAACCCAGAAAGGTTATAGGGTACAATCAGATAGGGTTCCGTGAGTCCGCAGCCTGTTTGTTAGGCATATAAGAAAAAAATAAAAAAGAAGATAAAAACGACTGGCTTTTGCTGTCTATTTCCTCTTCGAGAATGGAAGGCTTACTAGAGACGCTCACAACAAACTCACAAAACGGGTTTGTTTACCGCCGGCGCATATCTGAGTAAGAAAGACGACAAAATACATCGAGTGGAAAGAGAAAAAAAAGCTAAAATTAGAGAAAGACAGGAAGAGAAACAAAAGCTGAGACCAGAAATTGTAGTAGGAATCAGGGGAAAAAATCCCTGAATTCAATCAACATTTTTTATGAATATGAGGGCGAGTATTTTCGCTTCATATCCATCCACAATTCCTCAAAAGTATTTTTTAAGACCTCAGTTAAACAGCCATACAACGGAACTCCAAAACCCAGTATGAAAACATGTCTTTGCCAAGCGTGCATTCGAACCGAACAAGCCGGCTCATCACAAAGTAATGCCAGAAATGTTACACGCACGTCAACACAGTACCGTAGGCTACAGCATTTACACGTGTAAGTATGGTCGAAGACAAAACAGACCTGGCGCCACTGCAACGAAATACTAGGGACTTCGACACGGAGCGAAAACGAAGTTTAGACAAGTAGGCTACATGCTAATCAACCAACTAAGAATTGTGCATCAAAGCTGTTCTTGCGTCTGGATGTCCCACACCGCGAGCATTCGATTTCATTGTCTATGATGCCGCACCGTAGGCCTTTAACTGTCACATCTTTCTAGACAAGACAGTACTTTGTCAAACATTTTTTTTTTGTTATACGTCGTTAGGTCATACAGGTTTTCATCTATTGCTCGTGCAACTTCACTTTCTGCCCTGGAAACACAAATGACGTATCCGCATTCACCCAGTGCATTCCTCTGTAAAACGCACTGAGAACTGCTGCCTAAACTCGGTCGACAGCCATTTCGAGTCAGCATAAGAATCGTTTGGAATCAGAAAAATCAAGTTTGAAACTAAGACTCAGATATAACCATCACTTTTTACTGTTGCACACTTTCGTATTCTGAGCATCAGGCCGTTGGATTCAGTCGGTTTTCGTGCCGATTACTGTAAAGAAGTGAAGAATTCGTACTTTTATCCTATGTCCGATACATTGCTGCCAGTCACTAAATAATGAAATCGCACAACACTGCCAAATATGACATGACTACAGGATACCACCGACCTCAAGCCATTTCCTTTAATTGTTTTCATTCACCATTCTCTCTGTACACATTCACAGCGTTTCCGGTTCGGAGCCCAGTGCTGCATTCAGGGCTGTAACCAGGATTTTGGTTCGGGGGCACCGTAATCAATTTTTTACATTTGGCGTTTCCCTATCTTCCCCATTATAAGAACATATTTCGGGGGTGGGGGTGAAACCCCTGCTAACCCCGTAAATACGGCCTTGACTAAATTTTTCATTTAATTTCTTTAACTGAATCCAGTGCCATCGTTCAATTACGATGTTCAAATGTCCTATGAACGTAAGGTCAGAGAGCTAAGAACTGAAATCCTAGTGGAACACTCAAGTGTTCCCAAATGAAAGCGCCTCTAGAGACTTTGCGAAACTACACTTCTAGTCGTACGAATTGGTTCAACCTGTCATTTACGTACAAACTCTGGAAGGGGCCATAAGGCTCCGTTGATCATTCCTCATTCCTTAATTGTTGCTCGAATCAGAAGTTGTACAGAAAATGACTGACTTGGTAGCTTCAATTCTTTCGCGAGATGGTCGTACTAAACTGGCTAAGGTCTCATTCCACAAGAGTACAATTAACATTAAAAATCTACCCCAAGCAATGGTGCGCACGTCACTAAATAAGAGGCAATTTTTTTTCTGGAACGACAAGCGCAGGTTTGCCACAAGTTATAAATAACGATCCTAGACGAAAACTCAGCTCGCACCGAAACCATTTAATGTTGAAGTATACACTACTGTAAACTAAAATTTTTGCCTCCAAATCTTTTACAAATTTGCCACTTATTTCTTTCGCGGAGTCCCGTTCAAATCATTTGTCGAGTCAGGCACTAATAATATTGTAACGGACAGCCCTCTTTCTGTGCTGAGATTTGTATTATGCCATGCCTCTTATGCCATGCAATTCTTTCCCCAGCTCACATTTCTCACCCTCTTTTATAGAGCCTATTTCGTCTCTAACCTTGCAAAGATTACAAAGATAGTGACCCTCTTACCTTGGAGAAATCATGGACAAATCAAAGAGGGTTACATTTCCCCTAAACCAGATACGGAACATAATTACTTGTTGCAATATTACGTGGTAAGTGGGGAAAAAACAAATAAAAAGTTACCCTTCCCCAAGAAAAGAACCCAGACCAAATAGATTACATGCACCACAAAAAGAATCTCGAGTCGCGCAAAGGTACAAAATATCTTTGATGCTGACAGACACACACAAAAAATTATTTTCAGAAGGACGTATGCAAATTGACTACCTTTCTAGCCACAAAGTTGAGGTAGGTTCGGGGCAGCACAATTATTCCTTTGTCAGTAGCTCCCTCAGCATACCAAAAAACCGCATCTTGGAACGTTAAAAACCTTCAAGTAATTGTTATCCGTATAAAGGCTACGGCAACCATAAACTCCACGCCTCCCACAACAAGGTGAAAAAAAAAAAACGCGCCGATATTGCCCAAAATAGCCACGTCTCTCTCTTTCTTCCAACGCCGGGGCTAGGGCCGCCAAGGCGAGCGACGCGTTCGGCAACGCCCACTCGCACTGGATCCAACAAACCGCTACGTAGTTCGAGCCTTGAAAGGTCATCTTACGCTTACGCTCTTGAGCTTCCCACCTCATTCCCCCATCAAACGCAGTTCATGGAACCCTCCAACCCAATATTTCGTGACGTCAGCACAAACCTCGTCTACAACAACTGTAACTCGTGACAATGTGACGACTTTCGCAGACCTGCATATAAATGCATCGAATGCTTGTCTTTGCATTTGGCAAACTTTCCTTAGCTATGCACGGTATACTAATTATGTGTGCACGAATAAAACCAGTCCCAAGAAGATTACGCTGCTTCATTTACTACCCAACAAACCCCTTTGTTCGCACCGCGTCACCTTAACAGAAGGTTGTATGGAGTAAAAACGATTCAAGTCTAACTATATTTTATTACTATTATTTCTGAGACAGAAAACTCAAGGCAAAATGCTAGACAGTGAAAAAGAAAAAACAAGCGATAACAACTTTAAAAAGTCGAATACGGAGCTAGCGACAGTACTAGGTATTCTTCTCCGGATATTGATATAAACAAGGTAGTTAATTAGCTTTCCAAAATGATGTTGAATCTTTTCACGTTCTTTTCCTTTGACATTTTAGCAAATTTTTGTTGCCTCAACCTCAAAAGTGCTCCAAAGTAAAACTAGAAGAGTTCACGAAATTTTGTTTAACACTGGTAAATTTTAAGAAAATTATCCGCTAAATTGACTCGAGTAACTAGCAACCCGGAAGTGATACCCTAATGCCATATATTTCTGACTCTGTAAGACCTTACACGTGCTTATGGAATCATTCATTCGCCATATAACGCTCCCTTCCCAAAAAAAGAGAACAAAACAATGAAGATATAAATACTATAAAAATAGAAGAAAGTATTGTGATTTAAATAATGTAGTATTAGGTAGATATTCAAGACAGCCATATTTTTAGTACCATTCTTTCACCTTCATAAGAAATGCATAAAAAAAGATATCACTATTAAAAAATGCATCTAGAGAAAATGGAGAGCGATATGCTTAGAAGCTTGTACTGTACACTCAGTTAGATCCTGTATCCTTAACATATGGCTCTACTACCAATTTAGCTCCGCCTACGTTGGTAAGCTTAGGACAGATAGGCTCACTGTCAGATAACTCTGGTGCACTGAACAGCTTTTCTAATTGTCTCAACTTCATTTACGCTTCAGTTTTTTAATACTGGAAAGCAATTATATCTTAATTTGATCTGCCATATTCACTAATTCTCTACCCGGACACTTCAATTTAAAAGTCAGATAAAATTACTAAAAATTAAAAGAAAAGTGTACAATTTAGACTACTTTATCTAAGCCTCAAATGAATAGGAAAAATACAAAACTGTGCACAGGAGACCCAATGTAATCTTTATAATCTTTTCCTTATCACTTTCACAAATCAAAGATACAAAAGTTTGCAGCTGACATCCTGAAATCCTTTTGCAATGGTTGACCAGAATTAGAACATATGGCCAACTGCATACGATAAACGTTTGCACGAAAATGGAAGCTACATATAGGTGCCATAAACTGAAGCACTGTCTTCCGCTAGAAAGTGAATTGAATAATAACTTGATCACAGAACAAGGTCGCTGTCATTGTTTTTCCTCCTTCATACACGTGTGGAGCGCATTTCTCTCTACACTTTACTTGGTCACTTTCATAAAAGCCTCTCGTCAAACGCAGCACGAAAAGTGGGAACAGGTCAATGTACCCCAAGTAGGTTAAACGACACAATCTCTTTAAACTTATTTATCTCCCCTACAATAAAGGTCCTCACCAGGAAAAACGTCATCATTAAAGCTTTTTACATAGTCCAACCGATTCTGCACTATAAATCCTGTTGGCAAGGGATGCCATTTGTCACACCACCGTTTGAGAATAAATAAAACGGCAAAAATAGTTAACATAACGAAAACGAATCAAAAAAGTAAAAATAAATCATTATCCACAATAGTGCTCCAAAAATAGACCTATGACTTCTTGTTCTTTTTTTTTTGTCGTTTGTGCTAACCTAGTACACAACAGAGACATGCATTCCGAAGGAAGCCATTCAAGGGATTGTGCCTTATTAGGCTTAATATCCCGAATCCCTTTCACTTCAGCATGCTTACTACGAAGAATAGCAGAGATAAACGACAACTCGCTCTCTACAAATCCGTTCGAACTCCATGACCCCCACCGTTGTTTGTCTGACTGAGCTCAATAACGTCCCCTGCCCCCCCCCCCCCCAAAAAAAAAAAATGTAAAAAATGGCACCCCAAGATGTTTCTCCTTAATTATATTAGTTAGAAGATTCTGCGCGGGCAAAACTATCCGAAGTCTTTTTTTTTTTTCCTTTAAATAACTGAATCCACTCTTAACTTACGCATTAAAAAAATGAAGTTGACCCCCAAAAACGTAGTTCACTACCAGAGAGCAAAGGAATTGGACTGAACCGAACGCATACGCCAGATGAAAGTAATTATATTGAAGACTTACATTTCTGGCAGATATTATTGCTCCAACAATGGCGGGAACGCAATTCGCTGGGAGCTGGGCAGTTTTGAGGACAACTCGTGCGAGTAGGACATGTTTCAACCGGTTTGTTATCCTACAAAAAGCAAAGAAAGAAGGAAAAAATCTTCAAAGTAAATATGTACGTACTATATTATCTCCTTATCGAGACAATTGGCATACTACTCTGAAATACATAAATAACCCAAGCTCTCAAAACCACAGACACAAGAGTTACGGGCACGGGTAACATTACGATAACAACGAATATAAACAAACGAATAAAAGAAAATAAGAAAAACTCGACGACATTCAAGGTATCAGCTTGGACAAGGTACTACGCAGTTACTCCTCCTCTTCCCCCGAATATTCTACGTTTCGGTTTTCCCAATGTCCGACATTCTATCACGAAAAGACAATGTCTATACTGGGCAACACACGCAACGCGGCAATCTCCCGACTTTCCTTGCAATTATGTGGGACGGCATGAGTAGGCATAAAATGTCTTATGGTTATTCTTCCCGCGTGACTGCATAGTGAGTAGTTTGCGACGGTATTGCGTTGACGGGGAGAGAACAGTTAGAAAAAAGCACATGTAACAGCAGCTACATTGCATGGGTGTGGTAAATAAGATATAGTTGGGGTTTTCTGCCAAAGTGAGCTTCAAACTGAGATTTAAAGCTCTGGCTATTTTATACACAAAGTCTCTTTAACCCATGCAAAAGAGTTGCGTTACTTTGTTACCAAGAAAGGATAAGAATAGTGACTACAAAAGCAGATTGTTCGTGCGGATTACGTTTGAGCTTTACTCTTGTGAAAACAAAGTAATGCGCTAACCTAAAAGATATAGGACACTTTTCAGGAACGCCATACAAAATCGAATACTTTGTCAAATGCGACTAAAACATTCAGCGTATGGCACGAGGATTAAAAAGAATACGCAATGGACCCTGTGCTTGTCCCACGGCGCTGAGGAACACTGAATTTTATGGGCTATGAGTTATCGAATATTCGCATTACGAGTGTGTAGGAGACGTAGTGAGAAGGGCAATAAATCATGAGCCGCTTCTAACAGGTGGCAGCTATAACAGGCGTACTGTATAGTTGTTGTTCGCGAATTTGGTTGAGTGCTTCGCTAAAAAGAACTTGTCTTTACAACTGTGCGAAATTAATGCTTGTCGCAATGTTTGTTATGCTTGATGGCCATAAACATGAACCAAAGTCACTAAAAGACATGACATTGGTTGTGAGGTACCTAAAATACGCCCCAGCGTGAATAATGCCTGCAGATTCATTTCTTTCGACGAGCGCAATCATGCACAGTTTTCAAAACAGTTTTAACGCGTTGCTTCGTCCACAACGCAGACTAAAAAAATAATGAAACACTTTCGTATCCTTTCCCATTTCTGTGTGAAATACGTGATCAGAATTGTTCGCTATTATCGGACTACCTTAATTAACATATCCATGCAATACGTTATAATGCACTTCAAAGACCCATTTTCGCACGGAATTGTCCACAAAGGTTAAATAATAATACTTAGTCTGAAGTATTTACCACTAATTTTACCTTGAAGAAATTTGTGTCTCCCGAAGTCCGCGCGATGCTGTGCCAATGGACCGTGTCAATGTAACACAGGTTAGGATTTTTTTCAATGCGGACGGCCCCACGTGATATGTCCGTCAAGGATGGCAATGCAATGTCCTGGAGGTGATTGCACTCGAAAATGACAAAAGCATAGTTTTGGAATAGACTCTGGCCACGGATGACAGCCAAATTAGGGAACAAGTGTCGCAAAGTTTTTAGGCCGTACACTCGATACATCATGAAATAATCCGTAATTTCTCGTAGCTCTGGGAACGTGTAGTTGGCAAATTCCGAGGCGTTGACGTGCTCCATTAAGACAAACTTGAGATGCCCTTCAATCACGCGACAGTTCTTCAGCTTATCCAAATTACTCGGCGTGTTACGGATGTCCATGGAGCCGCAAACTACAACAAAAAAGATAACAGAAAAATTGAGTCTTTCCCTTCGTAAACACTTTGTTTAAAGCATTCACTATGCAAAAAATGATAGCAACGAAAAATCGCTGACGCGGAATGAAATCGCGCACGCTTTACAGTCCATAAAATATAAAAAACGCGCTTCTGATTTTAGTTACTGTGGTTCGACTAAGTTGCAGTTTTTTGGAAATCTAGTTAAATAATGTAATAAACATGTGGCTGTTTTATACACGTCCACACGTCACGGCGAAATGAAAAGTATCTATGCCATTACTGGCTCTAACGTACAATCAGTTACAACGCATACAATTTCCGTCCACTGCGTATACTCTACGGAGAGATTGTACTCTAGTAAGTATCGTTTGTTCTTAAGTTACATGACAAAATGCTAGTTTCAGACTGGTTATATTATGTTTGAAGACGACTAAACGAGAAAAAGTCAAGTCATAATACAGTCTTAGTCTCAAACCACCTAAATCAATACCGTGGCAGAAATTCATTTACTACGTAAGATTATCTGAAACATAGTCTTATTATTTTCCTCTACTTATCTTCATAACTCCAGCCTCCTCGATACAAATCATGTTGCTACAACAATCCACCCCCACTATCATCTACCTACACCCTGAAATCCGTTCACCCCACTTGGTCTTGTCTCACTATTACATAGAACTTTCCCTCTCCTGTCACCCACTGCATACCATACCAACCCTGTATTTCAGTTAATAAAGGCTAAATATCCCTAAGTTTGCTTCACATCAATACACAGCTTACCTGCCACCTCTTACTTTTCTCACTTTATCTCCTATCTTCCAAACTCTTTCACCCTAGTCAATGACAGTTTGTTTACTGCATAAAAAATAACACAAAAACTAAACAGTGCAAGCAATACGAATACGAAATACATAAACATACATCATTGTACAAAATGGGAACACTAGTTTTAATTGTTAGTAAGCGATTGAACAAGTTAACTGTGGAAATATTTTTGTCTATTTCCGCATTTTTTACTTGAGCAAAGTTATTTACGTAAGCCTACACGTTCATATCCGTCGAACTTAAGCCAAGATTTTAAAGCATCCCAGAACATTCACTGATATAAAATAATACATCGAAACACAAAAAACAGGAGATAATGGAAAAAGAAAAACACTTAAAGCAAACTGGACGAGGCTAGCTGGGAGACGAAATGACAGCTCCTGAACTGAAGTCGTCTAGGCAGGAAAAAGGGAACAATAATAAGCAATTGCTTGCATTGCGAACTAAACGGTATATTATACTGTCGAAAAGTTTACGGCAGATCTTATGGTTCTATACACCTGACTATTACTTGATGTTGGCGGGAATGATTCTTTTCGCTTCATACCTGAAAAATTGGACTATAACGAACAGTGAGTTGTGTGCAGAAACACGATACGCAAATCAACTTTTAATTACTGACAACAATAAATCGAAACTTCCGAGTGAGTCTGGAGTCGAAAATGAACGAATACAGCGTGCTCGCTTAAGTCGAACGGCTCAGGACAGGACTGAAACATTCGTCTTACGCGTAGTTTTGTCCTGTCAGAAGTTGCCTTTATGACAGCTTTATTAGGACAGAAAATACAACTAAGTAGACAACAAGAGCATACGTATTTGTATTGTATTACAGTACGAACTAATTTTACTTATTGATAGCGAGTCTTCGTTTTTTCTTGAATATTCGTCAATCAAGCGCGATTTTGCGTTCTTTTTGAGATTAAAAAATTTTAGTAATTCTGTAAGGCATATCTGGTCATATTATGTGCCACCGTTCGCATCCAAAAATCTTCGAATCACGCCCATAGACTCAACGGCAGTCAGACTCATCACGCAAATAAAAACTGCTTTGCTACTAAAGCTTGCGTTTGATTGTTTTCAAAAGTTTTAAAAATCATCTTTCTCTCACCTCTTTCAACTTTGTATTAAGTGCCGCTATCAAAAAATGTCATAAGAAAAATGTGAAAGACGAAAGAGGTCGTAAAAGGTCGTTATATCAGAACATCGGGTGCAACTCGTGGAAATTGTTTTCTGAGACTATCACCTGTCCAGGATTTCACCTTATCCGGAACTTTTAACCGTTGAGATCCAGTGGGTCTGGATTTTTTTTTTTCGAATAAAGCGAACAGTCGAGTTAGACGATTTACCTTAACCAAACTTCGTTTGCACTGAGCAAAATGGGATAAAAACGGAATCGTAATTTTCGTTCGAGTTACACGGATTTTCGTTTTATCCGAGCTCGACTTAGGCGGATGGCATATACTATACTATATTTTCCCGCATGTAATCTGCGCAATTCACTGAACTATATTTAATAACATTTTTGTGTATTTATGTATTTCAAAGCGTAAAATCCGACGGACTTTGCTTTGAAAATGAAATCTTAGAAAAATTCCTTGGCATGAGATTTCCTAGCTTGCTGACTCGCTTTCACCCCTACCCAGACCGTCCCCTTCCAATAACCGACGTATTTGCTCCTGCTTTTTCCTTTGACATTCCTAGTCATTGTAAAGGCCGACGAAAGCCGTGATGGGTTTTAGTATGGTTTCCATGGGAATGGCAGGGAAGTCGCCTAAACTCTCGGTGTCGGATTCTAGGTAATATTACTGCAACTGTGGGTTTCAGAGATGGGTACACTGGCTGAAGATGAAGTCGCTTGCAAGTTTTTTTTTTTTTTTTTTTTTTTTTTTTTTTTNNTTTTTTTTTTTTTTTTTTTTTTTTTTTTTTTTTTTTTTAAGCCTTGCCACACAAAAATGGAAAAAAGCAGCCATTTTTTGAAGCTCCGCGGGTAGAGAAGCAAAACATGCATGTAAAGTGCAGTAATCCATATAAACTGCACAAACAAACAAATATTTGCTCTGCTGTAGCCTTTGGGGTGACCTCTCGAACTCCTCCTCCTCTAACGAGCTGTTTCTCTGAATGGATCACAAACAAATGCGTCATCACATTTATCTATCATGATGTTTGTTTTCGTTCTTGGCTCCTTTCTGTCCTCCCTAATTTTTATCCTGCCAGAAAATCATTTCCTAAACCGCATCATCCTATATAAAAGATTAATTGTGCATGTGACCAGCAAACATCCTGTTTTTCCAACGTCCCATTTGACAGTAAACAATTAAACGGGGAAAATCTACACGTTGATACGTGGGGGGATTCCCCTTCGAGCTCCACCAACTAGGAAAAATCTTTAAAATACATAGCAACCAAAAAATATGTATGCGCAAATATCTAAAAACAATGTCAAACAAGTTCTTTAGACATTTACATAATACTAAGAGCATACTAAAATCTGCACAAACATACAAATATAATTAAAAGTGTACGTAGGACTAGTCATGACCAAAACTGCATTTGGACTGACAACTAAGATCAAAGCCAGGAAAAGCTGACAAATTGATTTTCCTCTCTCTAAGTAACCGATATATTTTGCATCAGACTATGCCAAACCTTTGTTACAAAATGGAGTATCTTATCATTAAAAAATAATCATCCACGTCAACGCGTAAACCCCGTTAAGCTTGCAACGCAAATCACCACGCTTTCCTACACTGCCCAGTCTCGCGTCGTAATCTTGCAAACATTTCATTAACGTATTAAAAGTGGTGCGACCCGTTTCGCTTTATCCACAGTTGGCTTCCAGCCCACATGCTGAAGCAATTGCGTTTTGGGAGAGAATTAGTTGCAGTAGAAATGGCTCTAGCTATAACTTGCCTGCATTATCTCTCAAGTACCTCGCATTCATTGCAGAATGTATCGTACCGACATATAAACTAATGGGAATAGTGTACAGTAAAAAATTTCGCAAGTTCGCATTATCCCCATTTATTTTTTGCTTTTGCTTTTTGCTTGGATATAGCATTGGACACAAAGGGTAAAAGGTTGCTGGGAACGCGGCCCGACGATCTTGTATAGGCAAAGTTATAGCTGCTCCTTAGACTTATTTATGCTTCGGCAAGCATAGCAAGTATTGCCACACTCTACAAGTCCACATATAAAGCTCACGGTCGCAAAAGTTTTACGCGTTTTACCTTAACTTGCTTCAGTTCGCTTCACATAAAACTTTACGCGCAAAAATGTTCTCCATGAACTTCGCTTAACTACTCGCATGACTGCCAAATGCAGGCTTTAAAGCTCACAGCTTCCCAAACGTGGTTTGTTTTAATCGCCTTACGTCCGATACATTCACCTCCCTTACACCCTGCCAACTTTACCTTCCAACAGTTGATGGATTCTCGCAATTTTCGACAACTTTATAAGTGCACACGCTTCGGGCCAACTCACACCAGAAATTAGGAAACTCAATTGGTGAATTTGACTTAGATTCTGATTAATTCGTTTAAAAGCAGATACATTTAACTAGATGGAATTCGCTGTGTGTTTTTTCGTAAGTCGAGTGTAACGAATGCTCGTTGCTGCCTTTATAGTTTCGTCAATCACTACATATCTCTAAGGAATTCAATGTATACTGAGTTAGCTCAGTTCTGTAAATGTTATTGACTTAGTTCAATTTAATATATTTACTTGATAGTCTCAACAGAATAAATTCAATCCGCTTAGCTTCAACGGAAGACATTCATTCAGAATTCGATTTAACAAATGTAATTCGATATAAACTTAATATCAACGAAGTACATTAATTCAATGAAATATACAACCGATTTGTCATAGACTATGATTAAAGTCTTTCATCTGACGACTTATAAAGCAGCTCAGTTGACTAAACTGACCAGAGTAAATAAACCCAAACTTAGTACCTCGTAGTTTACGATTTCTTGCCTTTCTGACCCAAAACTTGTGATTTTTAACACGATAGGAGTGTTATGAAAAAGAAACAGGCACCAAAAAATGTGCCAAATTGTTTCTAAATGGCTTGGGTTAACGTAAAAAGTTTCCATAAGAAAGAAAATTTAAAATAGAAAAAATATTTTTTTTCCTTGTTGACCATGACTATGAAAGCTACAAAACTGAGTGAAATGTCTTCCCTTACAATACCGATTCCGAACTGGAATTTAAATTAATTTTCAGCTTCCTCTTTTTCTTCTCATAATGCTACTGCAGGAAATGGTCGTAAATTCACTTGTGTTTACAAATTTTCTTTTTTAAAATACTGTAGAATCCCGATTACGGAAACTCCCGCATATGGTAACCGGTTCGATAAAAGTTTTTCTTCATGAACAGCAAATTTTCACGCTGATTTAGAAGTATTTCATTATAGATGGTACGAAATTTTCTATAATACATCACAGAAGCTTAAAGAAAAATTTTAAAAATATATATTTTCGAACATTATTCTGTTTGGGAATCTTTCGAAATATTACTAATGCATCAAGGACGCTTATCCGAATTTGTTAACTTTTTCCTGTCCCAAACGGCAAACAAAATCGGAGTTTTACTTTACCATTTTCAATCCAATGTGCCACATTTTAATTTCTTTTGAGTTGACGTGACTTCTTTTAACTTGATAAAACTAAGTGATAAACTGTGGATTGAATTTATCTTGCATTTCCCTTGATTTTGCCTAGGACTTATTATAATCTTGGCGCGACACAATACGGCATGCTGAAATCATTTTCTCATACCAACGACGTTTCTTAACAGGAGGAAATGAAAAACAAGAATCCTTGCCAGCGGATGGTGTTCAATCAATCCGGTTCGTAATAGGGGTTGCACCAATCTTAGTTTGGGGTTGCTTGGTAGGGTGCGCTAGTGGAGGAGCCGCCAAAGTTCGGAAGTTTCTTTATGAACAACTGCCATTAAAATACCACTGGCTTTTTCTCAGGCTTGTTGTAGTAAAACTGGAAAGCCGTAATATCGAAGACTATATTTTTTGTAAAACTATGAATCGCGAGCACGACAGACACTGTCAGGTACAACGAAAGGAAATTAAGCGAAAATATAGCCTCACGAGTTCCTTAAGCGCTTGCATTGTCTAATGAATTTTACATGAAAATCAAGCGATAAACTAATCTAAGCTTTACAGCAACTGAGTTTACTTTGAGCACAATATTGGTATAATCTATAGCTTATTTATCAGTGCGTTAAAGAATTTTTCTCTGCATTATAATGGCCAAGATTTTTACGCGTATGACACAGATAGACGACGCCTGACAACTAATGTTGTGCTCACCGCATTTATCTGCAGTTCAAAAGAAATGTACTATGGCTACTGTTACTGTTATTTATATTTCCGATTACTGATGTAATTCAAATAGCTTTAGGTGTGTTTTGTCAGCAAAAAGTGGTACACAGTGCCACAAATCTCTCCAATGTAATTTGTATTGAACTCAGATTACAAAATATCATACACTTTACACTAATTCACATACCACGTGATTACAACCTTCACTAGTAAAACTGTTCGGACAATGGCGGCTCCGCCACTAGCGCATCCTATAAGCCAACTGAGAGCTAAGATTAGTATAAGCCCTACAATTCTTTGTCGTAAGGACTGGACATGTCTTTTTTAAACCGTCTTTGTTCCTCTTTTTCAAAAGCATATAATCCTCGTCTACCTACAGGCGAGAATAAAATAAAAAAAAAGAGAGAATGGAGAGTACTTACTGCCTTTAGCCGCACTGCTGTCGGAGCCATGCTCGGGCACGCCTTGGGATTGCGCAAAGCATACGAAAGAGCATAGCAGGAGGCTGAGCCAGATCCATTTGGCAGCAGGCGAGGACCATTTCCCCCGAGATCGCGCTGAGTTCTTCCTCCGGTTGTTGCTGTTGTTGACGTCGCGGCTGTTGGGCGAGTAGGTTGGCCTGAACCATGTCGCCCACCAAGTGAACCACATCCTCAACCATAGCCAAGGTAACCACCAGCAGGGTATTTGGTGTACATGCTTGGCCACCTTTTTCACCTTGGACGTACCCGGGTACCAGCAGGAGTAGGTGCAGCCACCGTCACTGTTGGCTTTGTTGTTTCCCTCCTGGCTGTCGTTGTCGTTGTTCTCAGGCGGAACACGTAAGCGCTCGTCAGCATGCATCGGACGACCGGCTGTAAGGGGAGTGTTGTCGTCGTTAACCCATTCTTGGGTTGCCGGTGAGACTTTTCCTGTCAATCGATCAGTCGAATCCTGATCCCAGTCCATGAAAGCGGGATGGAGTTGGGTATAATCATTGGCGTTCATCATGTCGATGTCAGAGTTGTTTCCTCGCCTCCTCCTCTTCTTTTTCTTCTTCTTCCGCTTCTTCTTCCGTTGGTGTCCGCCTTCGCAGCCGGACTCCGAGGAGGCAGTTGTGATCTGTGTTAGGGTATTTGTCACGTAGTACGGCTCAGAGTAGCGGTCACATAGTCCACCAGCGTCCGCCATGTCAGCACAAGCAGAAATCCGACTAGGAGTCAAAACTTTGCCAAGCCCACAAGTTTGCACTGGGAACGAGGACAACGAGGAGGAGGAGCACGGCCAGACTTCATTCATTGTCGGAATCCTTTGAGCAAGAGCGGCGGTGCTGCTTCGCGTGGAAGCCATGGTTGGAGTGTGAGCGCCTTCAGTAGTAGTAATAGTAGTAACGGTCGTAGTATTAGTACGAGCAGCAAAAGAAGGTAATAACGAGGAGGTTGAAGAACATGACGATGAAGGGATTCTGGAACAGTTTGGGCGAACCCACTGCCACGGTAGAGAACAGTTTTCATTGTTGCTCACAGACAACCATGTTGAGTGTTCTGAGCTTGTGTAGGCCCAAGCAGTAGCCGTTGGCTCCGTCGTTCGTCGCTTTTGCGTTTTACAATGACACATTTTTCGTTGGGTAGATCGATGCCCGCGCCACAATGGTTCCAGTTCGCGAGCCGGCAATGGCGCTTGAGCTGCGTCATTTCCAAGAGCAGCACCACCGCACGCTAGCCGGACACTCCCAGTGCGGCTGCTGTTGGTAGTAGTAGTAGTAGTACAGGGGCTAGAAGTTGTGGAAGTAGGAAGTGGCATGCTGCCGACGGTTTGCTGGGTGGGTGGTGAACGTCTTGCCACAAACCAACAGGCTGGAAGAAATGTATATAGCTCGTATTACCCCACGGAAATGACGAGATGGCATGGATGCTACCAGCAGGCCTGCGAGATCAATACAAGCTACGCTGCACGTCATTCACGTAAAGGAGTGTAGATACGCCGGCACACAAGGTCACATGACTCCTTGGCAGGCACACTACCTCGTTTCGGGAGTAGAAGGGAGGAGAATACAACGAAACACGGAGAGGAAATGAAGACGAGTCGGGATCGATCTTTGAAGCTTGGGTGGCAAAAGACGTTGCGAAACTGGGTTAAGGTACCGCAAGACGGAAGACGGAGACTATATCTCTGCAAGTCACCAGCACTTTAACTAAGCTTAAGTCGATTGGATGCGTAACTGCGAACTTTCAGTAGGACGTGTGTGTCTTCCGGCGTGAACGAATATCGGGTTTGCGAAGTTTCCAGTGGCATGGGACGAGAGATGATGATGGAGGATGGAAGTGCGCCGCAGGGAATGTCAAGGGGGCGCTGAGGGAGAAGAGGTAGAAAGTTCAGCGAGTTCGAATTCAAAGTTCGTGGTTACCGGCTTTTTCGCGCAGTTACCAATGAAATCAGCGTTTCAGCGAGATAGTGTCCAGTTTCTTTTCTTTTACGGCATGGATGAGTAAACTGACGAAGATTCAGTCGCTTTTGTCCTTCCTTCTGGAAAAACCGTTTTCAAAACTGAGTGGTCATTCCAACGGAGTCTGAGAATATCCAACTGGTGGTACAGTTTTTGGAGGAAAATCAGGATTTCCCCTCGCGAAGGAGAAGCAGCTGACACTTTTCCTAACGTTCACAGCCCTGTAAATACAAGAAAGTAATGGAATTATTTTCTGACCAAAAGAACACATCTCTGTTCCACTTGTCATTCCTCTTGTTTCAAAAATATTCTACACGGAAGAGAGAAAAAAGTGTACATTAGGGGACAGATACTTTTGTACGTTTTTTTATTAGCTTGGCGACACACAATTTTTACTGCTTTCGTCTCCTCGTTCATTATATCAATGTCACTTAACAGATAAAATCGAAAGTCCTCGTAGAACTCCGTTGATTGAATGAGATAATAAATAATTTTTAACATAAATATGAAAACAATTTACGGATAATCAATCACTTGTAAATGAATATTTATTGATTAATTAATATCCTTAATTATGTCACGACGTTTCAGTTACAACCATGAAATCTTACTTTCACTGAACTTTGCTAAGATATTTGATACATTGCAGCTACATTCATTTATCACGAAAATCACTACAAATGTAATGGCTTCTGTGACATTTTTCGAAGCATTAGTTCGACTTCATTTCTCGCACGAACAAGAAAGTACAGTGAACACGTTAAAATTGCTTCAGAAAAGTGATTCAGCGCATACAATTATAATTACACATTTTTACGACAACTTTTTATGGAGCATTGTTGCTTAACAAAGAATATAAAAGCATTCTTAGGGTGGACACACCTGGGATCGTTCAAGATTCACATCAGGATGCACTGATTCGATCTTCGTGGATTAGTAAAGCAATTCAACCAACTTGGCCTACGAATAGACACATTCTTTGCCGGGAATATCATAGAAACACTGCGGCTCTCAAGTACCATCACAGAAGGAGTCCCTGAAATGACTCCCGAGGAGCAAAACAGCTCGTCGACAACACAAACACGCAAGTAGCGAGACCCAAAATACTTCTGCCCTCGCGTTAACAATGAAAGAAATCCCAGTGGCCCATTTCAAAGGGAGCCAAAAGGACCGGAGCAATTAATCACCCTATCAAGGAAACCTTAGTAAAATGCAGAGGTAAAAAGGAAAATCACGCAAGAAAAGGTTACACACCACACACCGAAACCTTGTAAAACTAGGCACTGTGCTTCTATAAGGTCTTTCACTCCATCTCTCCAAGTTTTAATCAAAACTTCTTGGTATCCTTCACTGTTTTTCTGTCCTTTAGAAGATTTTATGAACCTTATTTGCGTCGCTGGAGTTATTTATCAATAATGCATACTAACGTGGGAAGGCAAAAGAAACAAACAAAAAAGCTCTCATACGAACATCACTGCTCCGTCTACTATGTCATGTTAACTTTTCTACCCCGGAGACTCCCTTTTAGCTTCGCTTAACAAAGGAATGGAAATCACTGAATTCGTTAATAGCACCACAAACTCAACGAAAAGAAAAGTCCCGAAGAATTCTATCAAGAATGCCGTACATGTACCGTCGTCGCACAATCAATGGTTCCAATCAATGGTGTAACAACGTAATAAGTTTGAGCGCGCTCCAGTTTTACGCAACTGTACGTAAAAAGGGTAAAATGATAGAAATGGGTTATAAAAAAACACCACATTTTCCTACACCTCTTCGCAAACAAGTTCTCATAGAAGGTATTTAAAATATGTCCTATGTTCACTCGCTCTTGAGGCAAAAACGCGTAAACCTGTGATATTTGTGAACAGAGCGTCAGATATGAATTTCGTAACAGATCGCGAAACTCTCATAGCTTGATGTGATTCCTTGGGAAGATCCCTGAAATTGCAAATGAAAATGCACTGCAACATTCCCTAGCAAGCAAAGTTCATTGTTAAGTCACATTAGCCAATGCAGCCTTATCAAAGGTAAGTATAATTCTTATCAACGAAAAGGTAAACACGGCTTTTATGAATGAAAATCGATATACAATGCTAGATAAAACGAAGCTCATCACACCCTGTTCGTTAGAAAAACGATTACGAAGCAATGCCCTGAATTCTGAGGCACACGAATGTTTTTCGTCCTTCCGGTAGACAAAAAAGCGCGAGTTTCCTACTTCTCGGCACAAAAAAATGAAAAATAAATAAACAAAAAAATCCACTATATGTTAAATGCTACATGGCACATTTTGAACATCCTAAACACCGATGGCGTAATACCAATGACACTCCGCGAAACTTGACACTCGGAATTTTTCAACCCATGAATTCACAAGTCGGCTACTTGACAAAATCGATTACTGTCTAATTTACGGTTTATTTCAGTATCACTTATTTTATTTTGTATTGGTTGTACTATTGCGAATATCCTTGAATAATTCTACACAGGGTACTACCTCACCTAAGCGGCCTCAAAGCTTTAACTTTTTCCAAAACTCAAGCCAAAATTGTGCAGTTGAAGAATTTACTCACAATTAGTATAACAAAAGGCTCGTATCCCATACTGATTGTAAAACTAATTTCACGTAAGGCAGAGCAGTAAGTTTAAGTTACATGACAGTTTAAGCGCAATCCACGCTTACCTTCTTAAGTTGAGTTTCCACTGCTAATCTAAACCTGGTGTTGTGCTAACCGTAACACGCGTTTCCACTGGCATACAAAATTAGTAATTGTGTTAAGGTGGGAAATGATATTGCCTGTCGATTGGGCGTATACATCGTTTAATCAAACCCTATGAATTCATATTACAAAATAAAACTTGTAAGAAACACCCTTTTTATTGAAACAAAATACTAAATGCTTGGTATTCTGCGATAAATAAATAGATATAAATTGAAAACAAGAATTTCGCTCTTCACAAACGAATAATAAACTCACGTAAAATGATTTTTCATACCATTTTTGACTTTTTTGAAATTACTTCTCTTTTGTTTCTTACATTTTGTCAAATAACTTATTACTTAAATTATGAAAGAAATCAGAAGACTGTTCACACCGGAACACAACATAAAGGTGCAATAAATAATCTAGAGGAACGATACACATACAGTTTTTACTAGATCATTGTATTCACGGAGACGAATTAAAGGAGCAAGCACACCAGAATAAACAAAAATCATGCCAAATGGCATGCTGACCTGGTGCAAAATTTCACTTAATTTAACAGGAAAGGCAAACAGAAAGCACACAGAAATTCACGAAATAAAAGGAATGTTTTTTTTAAAACACTAATTATGTTAAACATCACTTCAGAGGCGGAAACTTCTTCTTCTACAAACACACATTTCACATAGATTTAACAATGATGCGTAATATGGATATTTAGAAAGTAAGTTACTTATTTGTCATAAATATGTGCTTTGTTGACATTACACCTAGCCACACCCACGCACGAAACGCAACTAATACCAAACTACGAGGTTTTGACTTTTAACACAGAATCAAGTGGTGCTAGCTAGCACGATGACTAGCACGGCTTCGCCTAGTGGAAACGGTTATGTTAACTGATCCATGTTAATTTTGTTTCTTAACACGTTTTTTGATGGCAGTGGAAACAGCCTATGTGCGATAGCGCTCTTAGGCTGTGTTTCAACGGCCATCTTGACACGTGTTGCTAAACAAATCAGAACACATTATTGTGCAATTTTCGATTGTTGCCACACTCTTGAGACTTCTATAGTCGCAAAGACAGCACAAATGATCTAAATGCGCATTTGCGTGCGAAATTAGCGCGGTCATCTGCAATATTTTGCTTCCTAACACGTGTTCAGTTGGCATTGGAAACGCAACCTTAGTGTGTTAGTAGGTAAACTTTGGATGGTCAACTGCATTTTTGGGTACTAAAAATACGCTGTAGTTATTTTCTGGTACCAGTCTGGAACGAGCTTCTTAATTACCGTAAAAAGAGATCTAGCAGTAAAAAAGAAACTGAAACTTCTGCCCCCCCCCCTTCACAATGCTTGACATAGTCGGAGTAGACAAAATCGGAGTTCTACTTTAGTCTGCTATCCACCAGTCGTCTTATCCGGACATTTTGTAACAACATCATACGAGAAGAGCTTTTGGCGTCGAAGAAAAGCGTACTAAAGCTCTGTTACCATGACTATCGTTACTTACAGATTAAACAAGATCGAATGGTGGTAAGTTTTCCCTACCAAAAACCCCGTCTCTCACGTGATTTCACTTCAATATGGCGGTTATCAATGTTCTAAGACGGCTGGATAGGATAACTCATAGATAACACCAGAAACGGGCGAACCCGCAAGTGAAAAAAAAAAAAAAATAATAAATAAATAATGAAAACCTTCCTTCAACCTGCAGCGCTTTTGAACTTCTTAAGATCTCGCTGAACATGCTAATACGCAAGTACTGTACATTCGTACTCGACTAATGTCCGAGCTATGTAACAATGATTTTATTTGCCCGTTAAGAAAAAGGTTTCAAGCTGAGACCGCGTAGGTCGATCGGTTTCTGGGTTTGAACACGTTCAGTATTTTACTTTGTCATTCACCAACCCACTCGCAAATACACAAACTGCCGCGTGATGACGCACTTGTGGAGGCCTTTCAATCACAACTTTTGCCCTTTTCTCTCCATAATGGAATACTTGAAGAGTTTGCTTCCACGTCTTAGGGAAAAAAGACTTATCCCTCCACCCACCCAACCCGGATCGGTGGCAAGTAGTAATCTGCTTGTATTATCTCCCAACCTGCCTCCTCTTCTTGCGTGGAGTGCAGGTTGCCCCTATGGAGGGCGAATGACGTTTGGCCTTCCACTGCAAGGTAAGTTGGAAGTTTGTCTTGCCTCAAGTCCCGTTACCCGTTACATGTGAAGTTCGCAGGCGAGTTCCAGGAACCCAGCAAACAAGTTGGCTTGCCTTTCAAACGCTCATAAAAGGGCCTTCTCCCCGTCCGCATCCCCACAAAACTCTCCAACTTAACATGTTCCCTCTCTCTTTCTCGTTCGTTCTTAACGCCCAAGCTCCCATTTCTCTTTTGTTTCTTCGCTCCTCGACAAGTTTGTCCTCAGAAACTGCGAAATTCCTTTGCCCACAGACGCCTCAACCACGTCAAACGCCTAGCATGGATACCCACCGAGAGAAAGAAAAATCACTAAAATTACACAAGGCATAAAAAAAGTTGATTGAGTGTTAACAAAACAAAACTGATCAAGTTAAAGAATAATACATAAAAATGTAAAACAAGAAAATTTAAACTAATTAGCCACAAGAGCTGCAGTCCTGTATGCGCATCAATACTCCACGTGCAGGACATGTTATTTCCTCGTCTGTCTTCGTCTTAACATAATACATGTTCATGCGGGAAAAACAGGCCCGCTTTCCATTTGCTGTCCTTTCTTTTCTACCTATACGCAACAACAATAACAACAAGGAGAAAAGAAAGAAAGAGAGAGAGAGAGAGAGAGAGATCGATTTATCGCTTTTCCAATGCCCACGCTTAGAATCCTTATGACGCTCCAAGCTTTCCCTGTTCTTGTATTACTTCATCTACGTAACTGCCACTGTCACTACGTTAACAACAGTAATAAACTTCAAAAATCGTACCCACTGTAAACGATCATAAAAACAACTAATTATGGTCACTCAGACCCTTGGGATAACCTTTTTTTAAAAAATATCCCCAAGATTTTTCTTCCATAGATTATAAGTAAGCTAAAAAGGAAATTTTGAAGTCACTCGTGTGTCTTTTTCACGACTAACGCCCAATACACGTAACTTTACACCGTAAAAATGACTCTCGAAAAGTTGCAGAAACAGGATAAGGTCGCAGCTGTTCTTGGCGATTATTCTGTGTTTCCGTCAATTTCCTCAAAGATGACAATAACCCAGTTTTTAACCAGGCATGGATCTGGGAAGGGTCATAGTACCACATTTCTTGAGTGTCACAGCCTTCGCCTTCAGCAACCATAACGGAAGATGGCCATAAAATAACACCAGAACTATTTAACATGTGACGGCAAGTCCACTTGCCCCTTTACGTCCATTACAACGACATCGAACGGCCCAATGAAACAAAGAATTCCCCGTAAGTTTTTTTTGTCGATTGTAGCCAGTGCTGTACAACTGGAAGAAAAAGCTACAATAAATACATCACAAGGTAAACAATTAAACTGGAAATATACGCACACTTCGCCATTATTTTTATGGCAAAATTCATGTTAACTATCCAGACGAACCCACGCAACTGATCAATATTTTACAACAAACTTTGGACAGTAAGTGGATCACTTTGTTCAGTGCACATCGCTGGGGTTTAAAAGAAATCCTGTACTAAAAACAATTGTCGCAGAAAAGTCGAATTTGTATAAGGTATTATTTGCAACGCAGACTCGCTTGTTTTATGTTTGCATATCCCATACATCAGAATCGCACAAAACAAAAATAAAAAGCACTGCGTAATTAATATAGTTATATCTATTCAACAGCAGCTACTGTGACACTCACGAAAACTTCTATAAAGCTACATGCTCTTGAACTTTTCGTCATTTCCGAAATAACTAACCTTGACTTGCCTGTCCGTCAAACTTCCAACCAACGTACGCCACGCAAAAAGTACTTTCACGAATTAAATGCTTTTTCTGTCCTTTTTATACACAATGTGCTCAAACTTACAATAATAGCGATTCACGTAACTAAATATCTTCGCTTCAGAATTACTTCTGACTTTATGACGAATCTGACTTCATTAAGATGCAGTCACAAAGACAAAATCGAACTCAGCAGAACTGGCAAAACCGATTTCCCATGGCTAATCTTTTTGCACAAGGTTGAACAAGAAACCCGTGGTCGGATAACAGCACTGAACCGCCAACACAGACAGGTGAACGACCTCTCCTCTCAACCCCCACCACCTCCACCTTTTCTCATGTAAGTGTCCGTAGTACTCCGAGTCTTATACCAATCTGCTTCATGCCGGCTTGAATCAAGGCTTTGCTTCTCTAGAGCCATTCGTAAAAGAACTTTTTCGCCGCGAGAAACTCGTGCGCCATTCTCATGCACACCGAACTAATGCCGTCTCGCGCAGTATATATTTTATTATTCTCTATCTGGACGACCCATTTCCTATCTTGTAATCTAAGCTCTTGTCTAAGTAAACGCTTTGCCCTTGACCCTCTATCACTGAATTCCGTGCTCGACGGCTTCAAGTAACGTTCGCATGTAGGTTTTTGAAAACGGTGCTAACCAGTGCCTCCCCACACCTCATACTCGTTTATGAAAACGGGTGCATTATGCTACCTTTGTGGTATATTTTCTATACTCCCCTCTCACTAATACGTTTCGAGACGCTTCCTTTTAAGATTAAGGTTCCATTATGGGCCAGGTTCGGCTTTGTTTACAAAAGGGTTTCAAAATGACCTTTAATGAAAGAAACATGTGCAAAAATAAGTTACTTAACAACACTAGGAGCCAAACAGTGCGAAGAAAAGCGCTGAAAGGAAAAAACAAAAAAAAGACCTGACATCTTTGATTTGCAATGAGCTGTCGTAGGCATTCGACTCAGACAAATCAGATAGCTACAGCATTTACACATCGGACTATTGCTTTACACGTTTCTTGGCAAAGTGCCGCATCAAGAAGAACTGTAAAGGTTTAGTATAGCACCGAAGCGGGTTTTTTTCCCGGTCCTGTGTCCCAAGCTCTGAACAAGAATCTTTGGCGCACGCAAGTTGAGGTCACTGCTAAGGCTCTGTTGAGATGTTTGTCGTAAAGTAGACCCACCTTTTCACCTTCTGAAAACAAGAAGTGTGGCACCCTTAGCCGCAGACGGTGTACGGTACTCTAAGCATTGATGAAAAGTCACCAAAAAGTAAAATAAAATGAATTACCAAAAAGAAGTGTTGCACTCCTCCCAAACATGAAAATCCCAACGGGTGCAAAAAGTTATTTGTGAAGCAACAGCTTCGGAAATTGGGAGGATAAGAGGTTTGCAGAATAACACAACTCTCCGTTGGCTTTTCCTGCTCAGTCTTGGCTTTGAGTTTCATTGTTCATCACAAAATGAACAGCGAAACTCATCTTACAATCCAAGAAGTACTCTCTTACCCCAACTCCACTAACTGTAACCAAGTTAAGATATATCCGCGGAAGATACTTGATTCGTGGCTGTGAGACTTCGTTTCAGCAACTCTCGCACATTTTCGCAACAAGGAAATTTGCGAACGGTGTCCGTTAGCTCATGACGGTACAAAGTTTCCTAAACTTCTTACTCGAAAGAAACTATTTCTTTATTTCCTTGAAAGATTCTTCGGTGAACTTAAGTCAAAGATTGCACCACAGATCCCTCTAACAGAATTGACGGGGAAGGAGAAATCAACTGACGCAAAACGTTCATGGGACGATATGCTAATTAAATGGAAAGATTTAACGACGAAGATGGCACTTTGCAATTTTTTCTTTCATAAACACTGTTAAATAATTCACAGGTTTTACAATAAAGTAAACCTGTACAAATAAATAGAACAAAACATAATACATGCACAATAATAATAATAAAATATTTATAAATTCTGCCAGCAGTTCTCTTTTTTTTTGCAAGTTACAAAGCGGGCGTAGGACTTCGGTGGTTCACAGTTTCTCGCCTTGAGAAATTCTCATTGTTACGTACTACTGTGTACCTTTAACAGGTTGCAAACTACGTGCACGGCATCTGCGTGACAGGAGCCATGCTCTGCTGTGCTCTAAAAGTTAGCGTAGCTATACGGTATTAGACGTGACGTAACGAAGTGGGTGCTCGCACGGTGAACAACTGATTGTCACGCAGACGTTCTACATTAAGGACAGAGTCCAACCGTTTGCTGGAATTTTAGTGCAATATAATCGTCAATAAAATGATTTGCCCAGAACGAAGATGTCGTTCGACCCACGATGTTCCCCAACGCACGAGAAATGGTACGCACCAAGAGTTTCTCTAGAGGGAACGACAGATCTTAAGTAAATGTGGCACCAAAGTATAGAACCTATAATCTATCTACCTAAGTACATTTCACTTGCAAATAAACAAGAAACACTTTCCGTTGCTCTACCCATATCAGCACATGAAAACTCGTGTGAAAACTAGGCCTAAACGACTCGTTAACACACTCCTCGGTAGCACTACTGTTATTAGAATAAGTGTTGATTTTTAACATGGAGTAACAAAATTACACACAGCTCCAATGTCTACCTCATCCTTCTTTGCAAGCTAAGCACTTACTACTCTTGTCCAAAACAGCTTATTAAGCACCTCTCAAGTGATGGAAGGAAGACAGAAAAACAAATAGCCGTGTTTCGTGCTTCAAGTGCGTTTCCCGACGAGTGCGGTTTCTAATAGCGCGGCATGCGTGCCTTCGTCACCCGCACTGTGCGAGGCGTACTTCTATCTCCGGTCCTCAATGATGAAATCCTACTTAACTAAAGTTTTACACGCTAAATGCGTCGGTTTGTTTTTCATTCTTGCCTACAAGTGCATACCCATGCGATAATTTGTAGAGAAAAGTTTAGACTTATCATGGAAGGTGCACTCAGACAAAATCTTTTGGAACACACTACAGATATGCCATTTACGATGCTACGCGTTCAGTTCGCAAAATTTCGTCCACTCGAAGGCGCCTCAACGCCAGGCACGTGTGCTAAGAGCCTTCTGCACAACAATCTCGCGAAAATTCCCTAACAGCAACGCACCGGGAGACGTTTCAGTTCCATGCAATTAACATTGGGAGTTTCTAAAAGTCAAATAATTGTGCATTATTTCTTGATTACTTTTCCTCGATTTCGCTTATTTGAGTGTTTTGTGAAAGTGTAAATTACGTCTCTCTGGCTGGTCGTGGAAAAAATATACGAAAGAGAAGTGAAGGTATTTCTCTTGCCAAAATTCCTAGCCGCCTGCGATAGTTTTTTCGACCCTTTATTCCTGTTTAATGTAGTAAATTCTATGAGTGAATCGGCTTACTCATGTGATGACATACATGTGTTTGTTTTCTTTCCTTTAAAAAAATGTAGAACACGTCCTTTGGCAGTAAGATGTTTATTATTATTTATTTTTTTTTTACTATTAATGTGGACATGAAGTGTATATTGCCTGAATATACGTGCGATTTCGTTTCATTCGCCGAAGTTAGTGGGCGAATAATGTCTTTAATGTCTTGCAGATGATTATCAATCACCTCAGTGTGCCAGTTCTGTTGCCCATGACGCGTAATTGGTGTATACAGTCTGCTTGTCAAGTCGTGTTCGTAACCTTGCTATGAAAAAGCAAACTTGTCCATTCATGCGAGGTCACGCCACTGCAATGCGCATCATCATCTCTGGCGTGAGGCCACTCATGTTTAGCCACGCAGAGTCTCAAAACCAGCTTTAATGTTTCTGCGTGGCAAATTTCCTGCAACAACACGTCACTTCCAACCTTTACCAAAGCAACTAATCAATTAACAAAAAGTGTTTGTCTCCCTTCAGAAAAAGTCCGTCAGAACAAAAATAGCTTTGTTACCAAAAACGAACAAATCTTAGCCTGATGAATTATAGTCGTTTCGTTGTATATATGCAAAGCGTAAACGACGCCGCGAACTGCCCGCATTTTTGAAAAAAAGTTGCGCTGGTCTCGTTCAAACTCGAAATTCCGAGTTTGAATGGCAACTTTGACTAATAGATTTCTTGGAATTCCTATGCAAGTTCTGTCACCTCCTTCAATGTCCATGCCACTTGTTCACTCGGAATACTCTTTGCCCCCCCCCCCGGACTTTTGACGACACGTTCCGTTCGTAGGAGCTCCCCATACTTAACCCTCATTGGCTTTATGCATGTTCTCAGCTGGTTAGCTTTGCGACAATTCGGGGAATCGACACATAAAACGGTAAACTTGGCATTTGCGATTTCAGCGAACAAGTAATTTATAGAACCTGAATTTGCAGACTAACGAAGAGCATTTATGGTAAACGAAACAAAAGACGCTGATAAAGCGTTCGACTGGGGATAAACGAAACGTTCCACATTGGAGAAGAATAAAGACCAGAGACAACTAAAATCATTTGAAGTTTTTCCCCGTACGAAAATATTCACACGCACTCACTCACAAATGCTCTCACCCCTGGGGTGTGTTTCCAGTGTTACCTAACCCTGGTGTTCTGCTAACCGTAGCACGAGGGAATCCAACACGCGTTTCCACTGGTACATAGAACTAGTAATCGTGTTAAGGTTGAAAATGATATTGCTTGTCGATTGAGCGTATAAATTGCTTTATTAAACCCTACGAATTCATTTTACAGAAGAAAACTTGTAAGCAAATACCATTTTTAGCGAAACAAAATACTGAATTCTTTGTATTCTGCCATACATAAATGGATGTAAGCTGAAATCAAGCCATCCGTTCACGACAAACGAAAAATAAATTCATTTAAAATGATTTTTCATAGCATTTTTTACTAATTCGAATGACATCTTTTTTCTTCGTAGATTTTCTCAAATAACTTATTGCTTAAGTTTTGAAAGAACTGAAAAGACTGCTGACAACAATACACAATGCAAAGGGTGTCATAAGGAATCCAAAGGAACGATAGACACGTACACTTTTTACTAGATCATTGTATTCACAGTCACGAGGTAAAGCAGCAAGCACAAAAAAAACACACTAAAACTATGCGAAATGGCATGCTGGTATAACGCAAACGTAACTTAACTGAAAATTAAAACACGGAAGCATAAAGAAATTCACGAAATAAAAACACCGTTTTTTAAACACTAGTTACGTTAAACATCACTTCAGAGGCGGAAACTTCTTCTCCTCGAAACACACATTTCACAAAGATCTAACAATGATGTGTAGTATGGATATTTAGAAAGTAAGTTACTTATTTGTCATAAATATGTGCTTTGTTGACATTACACCTAGCCCCACCCACGCGCGAAACGCGTCTAATACCAAACTGAGAGGTCTAACACAGAATCAAAGTGGTGCAAGCTGGCATGATGACAAGCACGACTCTGCCTGGTGGGAACAGTTGTGTTAACTGATCCGTGCTTCTTCTGCCCCTTAACACGGGTTTAGATGGCAGTGGAAACAGCCCTGGTGAGGAAAGTGGTCGTTGGACTCGGACTGGAGGAAAAAGCTAGGCGACCTTGTGTGTTTTCCCAGAAACCGAAGCCCCACCTTGACCATAGTCTGGAGGCTGGAAAAAACGCTTATACAATGCTAGTTTAATTTGACACATAGCTGAAAATGAAAGCTAACCGTGGAAGTTACATCTGCCAAGCCAAACGCCCCGTTCTAGCCACACCATAGCCTATATGATACGGACTTTCTGACAGCGGCCAGAAATAACTGGTACACCTAATTCATAATGTTCCATTGTACAATCACACTTTTGGCCTCACGTTAAATGTGTCATGACTGTGCACTGCAGGAAGTGAATCTTTACTAAATCCACAAACGCTTGTGTAACGAAAACATGGTCTAGAACGTGCTAGGTAGTTTCACAAAATGTCTGTTCTCACACATGTGCCGGGCGTTCAGTACGCAGACGATTTTCAGTACATGGCCGTTATATAATAGCGAAACTTCCAAGCGAAAAACTGCGATCGACGGTACTCATTGAAACTCCTTAAAAATTTTACATGAAGGATAAAACGTCTGCTGTCACAAAAGCGCCGTGCAATCAAGGCATATTTTTTATGTTTCTGCAACAATGAATGAGTCGCATTGCGGGGTGTGGGAAGTGCACTTGTTCTAGGCTTAGCCCGTATGCCCCAGTGTAATAAATGGGAAAAGACCGCTTAGGACAATTACTGCCATCACCGTCTTAGGCACAAGAAATTCAATAGTACAAAACCGAATGTAAGAATAACAAGACGTAAAAATCGCTCGTAAAAGCACCGAGTTGTTTACAGATAACTGTTCAAGTACCTGGAGTTTTAGGCGTAAGGTAGTTGATCACGAAAAGTTTTGGTCGCCTCCCATACATCTAGGCGCAATAATGCTTTTACTGTACGAGACATGACATAGTAGAACTCCGACTTGATCAACCGGTCGGGACTGGAGGGTGGTTGACAAGTCGGATAGCTGACAAAACCAACCGGATTCACGTGTAAGAGCATTTTGTAAAATTTTAGTACGGAATAACAATTAAAAATATCGCGGTTTTGTACCTGAATTAAACTTTTGCGAAAAAATCTCATCCTACACATGAGTCTCAAAAACAACGTAAGAGCCCGCTGTAAACGAAAAAATAGCCGAGGCACTCAATATTATCGTTTCTTGCTATATTCGTTGTTCTTACATACAAATATAAAAATGATATTTTTTTTTATCGTGGGTTAATCAGTTCCCCTACATTCGGGTTTGGCGTCATTAGAGTGCCACTGCAACTCGGTATTTTTTTCTACTCGTACACTTAATAATGTACAGCGAACGGCAAGAAAAACATGACGATGACCCTATGCAAGTCCCACGATCCTCGGTAAAATTGAAAGTTCCCAACGCGAAAGTCTTGCGTGTAGGTTACGGAATATATACTGCAAAACGTGAGGACCACGCAAAATAGTAGTGATTTTCTCTGACCCACTTCAACGCATAAAAACTCCTATAGAAGAAAATAGTTTCTCCAAGATAAAAATGTAACAAATAAATTAAAATTATTTTGGATTTATCCATATTTTAAATTTTTTCAAGAAACTATTAAAACCGTACCGATCGATTGATCGATAAGAATTTTGCAGTTGTAGCCCTGCTTTAAGGTTAAACAAAATGGACAAAACCCGCTGCCCCCGTGCTGCAGACGGCTCGGAGCACGAATAACTAGTAAACTTACGGGCTATAAAATTCATGACGTACAACGTAACACAAAACTGATACTTGTTAGTGCTACAATTTTTATAGTTTTTCATTCACACTGTAACACGGTGAGCATTAACAATGTTGCAGTTTTTAATATCGCTTGAAAACATAACATTTTGAACGTTAAAAAACTACACACATGTATATTGAGGTGAAAATATTAAAGGAAACAATCGTACTTCATTAGTCATAAGCCTGCGGCTTGACTACACTACATGTTGCAGTGGCCTCACACTAGCCTTCAGTCGATTCGCTACATTCATTCTTGCAACGGCTGAATGCAGTATAGTACAGGCTTGAACTTTTGTAACGGCGGGATACGGTACAATACAGGCTAGACCACAATGCTATAAGATAGGGTTAACACTTATTTGCACTTATCTCGGAAACTGTTGATTACATAAAAGTGAAACAAGTTGTATCTACTCTTCCATGACTAAACCTAGCTAAGTACACAATTCCAGGATTTTACATCTAGTAATAAACTCTGTAGCCGTGAGCAAATTTTGATCGCCTTTTAAATTATTCGTTTTTTCGCATGCTTCTGAGAAATTCACCAAAAATAAACGGTAAGACCAAAAATCCCAAAACTATTCACAGGAGCTTTTATAGCGATTTACCAGCTATGTGCGAAGTTTCTGTTCAAAATAGTGATTATTTTCAGAAATAAAAATAAGACGTTTCGCCACAAGCCCATGTAATATAAGGCTCGCAAAGCCTCCTCGAGCCATATATAGTATTCCGTTCGGGCTCCTAAGGCTTTACTCCGTACCTCCAGTAAGAGAAAACCTTAGGGCCCTATAATTTGTGAAAGGGTCGCGTGAAACACCGTCCACACAGGTGCCGTGGTGTTAGCATAGGATCCTCGTTGGAGTCGTTTTTCGCTTCGTTTATCATGCCAAGTAGCCTAGTTTCTCTCTATGAAGAATCCTATTAGTACGACTGTAGGCTATTGAAGAAGCGTCGGAAGGTTGTGGACTATGTCTAACGTGCAGACATTAAAGTGTCCGATCTAACGAGTTTGGGATATACAGAACACATTTTGTAGCAAGACAGTCCTGTAGAACATCGTAAATCTCAACAGTATGGTCTTTCAACTAGGTAGGTTAGTGCAAAGCTACAGAACGCAGTAGCAAGTGGTCCTTAAAAAATACGTAACAAACCGTTACAAAAATGAGGCGTCGGCGTACCCGTTGTTTATAGACACCCAATATAGGTATTTACAGGAACTGGATAATTCGTACGCAAAACACGCACTGAGCGTTACCAGTATTGTATTTGGCGAAATCCAACCATCTAAAAATGTCGAAGTGAAGGCGTCCCACAACCGTCGCTTTCATTTATTCTCCTTGTAGGTAATTATGAGTTTCTTGTTTTTGGGTCGTGCGTAACCCAAGGAACACGCCTAACGAGCTTGTAGAAGGTATTGCTACACAAAACTTTTTTGTGGGAGGTAGAGATATATTTAAAGCACGTTTACGTGTACGGTTTCCGTTGACTTTACGGGTTCCCCCTCTCCATCTCTCCCACAGCGTGCTTAGGAAAGGTACGGACGTCAGCACTGTTCTCAAATCAACACCAGAGCAACAACAAACTCCACGGCTACTTTTAACGCAATTTTCAGGTGCCCTCGCATACCCAACCAGCCGCAACGCCTCAGACCTCGCCATTACCTACGTAAACAACCTGGGGAGTCAACTCACGCTTGCACGTACCATACCGTACGTGCAATATACGGTATGGTACAGTATTACACATGTTCTATGAGCTTAGGCTTTACGTACTGTATCTTTCCGTAGAAAACTTGGACAAACAACTTCCTCGGGAAAATTCGTCTCACTATCAAGCGAAAGATAAGCAACTCCCCTCACCTTCCCGCCCACATCTGTGGTAGCCTTGCCTTATCCCATAACAATGAACTTTGGCCTCGGCTGGAAACGGTCTTTTAAGGCCCGCTTTCACAAGGCTGAAAATACAACAAATACCATATAATAGCACAACAACAACAAATCCCAAGCAGATAATGAAATAGACAGCTATTAAGGTTACACTGTCTTGTCCTTTCACGGCACAAGCCTCCCTTTGCTCTACTACGCCAATACTGACGTCAATAAGACCGTCTAGACGCCACGCTTTGCAAACCCTGTGGAGCCCGGAGCCACATGGCATGACGGTATAGCCGCCGTTGCTGTAATTGAGGGGGGAAGGGGGGGGGGGGTAGCAAGAGGGGAATACACTCTTTCTCCCGCCTTCACACATATATGCAACTTTAAAATTAGAAAAAGCTTTAGGCCTATTCTTAGCTAGTATGTCTTACCAGCACCAGGAAGAAGTGTCGGTGACCTTATTGCGCGTTGCCTTCATTCAACGGCATTCCTGAAGCGCTTGCCAACAATGAAAATCTCGTGCTTTCACAGCTTATAATCAGAAAGTGGACGTTTGCAAAGATTTTCACGCGGTTTTGATCTTCACTACACCAACCACCTGCAAATCCCTCCCTCCTCCCCCAACTACATCCACACACTCTTCACCAAACACATACTGCACAACTTCATTCATAGATTCTTACTTGTGTGTCTGACAGTCTCAGCGCAAACAGGCATTCATTCAAGGGCGGTTTTATGACTTACCTAACGTTAGAGAAGCACGTATCCGTTGAGGGAGCAGCGTTCTCACCCGAATTTGCTGCTCACGACTGCAAATCACCAGGACGATTGCACTTTAAAGTTATCCAATAAGGGACCCAGCTTTTTTCTTGCACAACACTACTGACTTGTAAGAAAGCTTGGCCTGTGAACATACATAACAACACGATAGTAACCCAGATGCTGCGCAATACAAGCCAGACAAGCCTATATACCGGTTTAGCCTCTTTCTTTATTTGTTACCAAAATTTCCCCCAGCTGTGCTCACTGCATACGGTCAACACCAGACACTTTTTCTCAGAAATGAAGAACGTGTCCATAAAATACACACGGCACGTTGCTCACAAATAAGGGCGTTTCACTAAACACTTTAAAAAGAGGCTCATTTTATTTATGAAGGGCCGGAAGAGACGCACTGGCAAACTCCCATTACGGTCAAGTAAACGAAGAAAAACTAGTCGTGTTGTTGAGTTAAGCCACATTCACAGTAATCCAAGGGAGATAACGACGAAAAGTACACCAACAACTTCCTCAGATGGGGAACGACGGCGACTGAGAGCCAAAAACAGGCGGCATTGCGTTATTGCGTTGTAGTGTAGTAGTAGTAGTAGTAGCAGTAGTGGTAGTGGAGGTAGAATGGGGCGTTGTTAGGGTGGCGTTAGGCTACGCGCACTTCAAAAAACGTTGCAAAGGTTGCCAAATACGTCGGTTGATGGCAGCACTAGACAGGTAGTCTTGAACCGGTTGAACATGTCCGTTGGTGCTGGACAAAATTAAACACAGTTCACTGAGGTACTTCGCGCACGAGGAAAGTAGGAAAGACTAGTAAGTTACACTTGAAAAGTTATAATTCCAAATTCTTATTTTTAATTCTTTTTTCTAGTTCGCTACATTATTCTCGATAGGAGTCAGCAACACGCTATAACAGCACAACACTGCTTGAAAAAACGGGTAATATTCGGCTTATTTATTTGTAGCACCTTATCCGCCATCTAGTAAGTTGTGTTGTACTTTTAACGACACCCGCTATACTTGAAGAGTATTGGAGATTTGAACCACAAGAACAGTACTAAAGGAAATGCTTTAAGGGAATGCTTTTTAGTAACTAGCCACAATTGGACGATATATTTTGTAAAAGGGAGCCATTAACAAGAGAAGTGGAACTATGCATATATTATTATTTAGTTCTTTGTTGATCTTTACTACAAAATAACTTAAATTCGAAAAGGCTTTGTCTTATCCGTTGTTCTTTCACTACTATGAGGTATAATGTGTAATATTTGTTTAACCGAAATGTATATTACGGGCGCCTAGAATATTAATATTTTGCTTACTGAGGGAAACCGTAAAGGACAATGGACACCAAAAACACCTACATATTTTAATCGATTCTTATTGCACGCATTGTTCTAAGAACACAGAATTTTTGTTTCGATGTTTTTCTGACGAGCCGCTCCTGATTTATTACCTTGCGAAGTTTCTCGACGCGCGAACGCGAAAAAAAAAAAATCGTACAAGCACGAGCGCGCCCTTTTGCAGAAAATGCGATCGCCAATTTTGAACCTAGTGCACTCCGACCAGATATTTTAGAAACTATTTTTATTAAATTTATATAAAGCGAGTAAATTGTTGTACGCTTAAAGCAGAAGCATGTTCCGAAATCAGGTTTGAATGTGCATTGAATCACATTTTTTACTTATCTCTAGTCAAAACTTAATTTCGTATTCGTCAGTTAGTTTTCAGACAATCCCCTGAGAAGTTTAGAGAATTTTCACAGGTAATAACTTTTACCAGTTATCGAATATTAACCATGCTTTCCACGAAAATTATTTTAAACGGCTCTAATGAATGTAAGAACAAATTTTTGAACTATTCTTATCCCGCCGTGTACAAAAAAAATGGCCTTGCTTTTTCATACAAGGTACTGAATAACTTCTATTGAGAATCTGGCACGGTGTGATCGTGAAATTTAGTGATGGGCATTACATTAAAAAATAGAAATTTTGGTGTCTAGTATTTAGAAGAATAATTAACAGGTTCTATAAAATTGTCTATTCAATTTAACATGTGGTTCACGAATTTCACGGTTAGGTGTGCCGTAGTCTTAATTATGTGATAAAGAAGATAGTATGTCCACTGAAAAGGATTGCCTCTATGATTTAGTTAGCGCCTAAACCTTGTGTGTCTGTCGGCAGTAATTGATGCGTGATCCGACTCACAATGCCAGAATATGAGGAAAAAACTAACGAGAATTTCACATTGGATATTGTTTATTCTACATTATGTTTGTAATGATGAATCTATAATAATTACAATCAGGTATGTTTGAGTAATCACGAAATTATTTTAGTCCAATAATCTATTATTTTTAGAAGTGTAATTATATTTTAATTTATTATTGTGCATTGTGATTTTTCCTACAAATAACTTGAACTTGATTCTGAAAAAGAACCATGCCGAAATTTTAGTTTCTTGAAGGCACGGCCCGTGGGAGTGAAGCTGAATCAAAGAGCCTCTACTGAAGGCTAAACACAATATAAATGCGCTGCAGCTAAACCTAACAAAAATATTAGCAGAATTTTTTCCAGATCAGTTTCATACTTAGGTTTAGTGGCAATCGTTTATTAACCACAGAATCATTTAATAACCGCCCGAGTTTTTTCTTCGTGTTTTCTAGAGCCATGGTGTCGAACAGGACCTTAGCAAAAATCGCGGGTTTTGGAGGCGCTATCGTGATTGGATCTGGCCTGTTTGTGAAGTACAAAATCCAGAGCAACATAAGGAAATCAGAATTTTTCCAAACCGCTGTAAAACAGTTCACTGGAGCGCAGGTCGTCAAGGATCTTCTAGGGGAGCCGATTCTGGTCGGGAATGTAGACTTGGGTGATACCGCCAACAATTACTGCGATGGAACGCAAGCCAAATTCTCCATAACTGTTCGCGGTCCCAAAATGAAAGGAACGTTGACGTTTGAAACTGTTCGGGATGAAACGTCCGGGACGTGGTCAGTTAATCTCTTAGAGTTTCTACCAGACGATAAGTCTGGGAAACTAGTACTGCGATAATTTGTCTTTTGTGTGTATATTTTTCATAGGTTATTAATATAAGAGTATCAGAAAAGTGACAGAATACAAGGATTTTCTTTTGAATTCATCAAAGAAGTATAAATTTTGTTATTATCCGGAAAGCGGAGCTGAACCGCAATGCGACACTTCGTATAAACACGTATCAAATGTCATTGGAAGTCCTATCTAATTGCATTATAGCACCTTGAAGAGGTAATGGTTATATCCTTAGCGAATAGGGAACGTGCAACCTTATAAATGACCTATACCACTTTCACTTTCGTATAATAGATGGCAGTGGGAGCACTCTAAAGAAATATAGGTTTAACTGTTTATACATCCGGAAGAGCTTGAAGTTTTCACGGTCGTATAACCTTAATTTTCTCTTCTTTAAGCTGTTGGAAACGCACTTAATGCTGAGAATAGCAGTGCCTCTAAAAAAGCGCATTTTCACGCTACAGTGTTATCTGCACGCAAAATAAAAAATAAACGCTAGAAAACTGTCCAAACTGCCTCCCCCTATTTATAGGGGCCTAAAACATACATTACAAATTGAAAATTAAATACATTATAATCGCATTTTCCAATGTTGCAGTTATGCTTTAGGTTCTCGCTCCAAAGCCCTGCACCAATTATGTTTTCTATTATTATTTATTTTTTCTTTATTTTTCTTCCTTTTAATGTCATGAATAAGCGTTGAGTCCGTAGGTGACAAATTTTGGCCAATTTTCAATTGCAACGCTCGGGCACACTTACACTTAAAGTTTTTTTTAAGGTATTCAAGGCCCCGATTTGACGAAGATGCGGAATTCATGAAACGCGCCTACTAATTCATGAAAGGATGGCAGGCCATTTGCGAGGTTTCTAAGAAACGGTATTTTCATGTGCTACTTTTGTATTTGATACGTTAACACGTTTACACGTATTTTAAGTATGTAATATTTTTTTGCCTTTTCTCATATATACAAATGTGACCATGTATATTGGATTATGTATTCCATACTATTTAAGTACATTTTATTTAGTGTAATTCAATCTGATTAATGTAGAAAAAATTGTTTAATTTTTGGTACTAGTTCATTAGTTTGTATTATTCATGTAGAATTCTAGAAGATCTACGATAGACTGCAGATTCGGTTGGTTAAGAGGGGTGAGTCTTATTATCAGGACCTGCTGGTGAATGTGGTGGAGGAATTGGCGTCTAAAGGGATGCCGGAACAAGGCGAGGGACGGAAGATTATGTTTACGCCCATATGTAAAATTCCCTTGACAATAGTCAAGTCAAACGGCGGGTTTACTTACAATACCTCCGATATAGCTTGTATTAAACAGCGTATCGAGGAGGAAAACGCCGATTGGATCATTTACGTCACCGACGCTGGACAGGTTTATAGTTTCTTTTCCTATTTTCAAATCTTTTTCGGTTTATTTTAATTAATAACAGGCCCGTACCGTCGGGGGGGCCCAAGAGGGCCCGGGGGGGGGGGGGGGGGGGGGGGGGGGGGGGGGGGGGGGGGGGGGGGGGGGGGGGGGGGGGGGGGGGGGGGGGGGGGGGGGGGGGGGGGGGGGGGGGGGGGGGGGGNCCCCCCCGAACGCAAGTCTGCCCCCCCCCAAGTAAAAAAAAAAAATGGATATGAAGAAGAATTAATGGTTTTATTGCAAGATGAAAATGAAATAAGGAATCATATTTATTCATATATGCCATATATAATCTAGTAGTAGGCACAATGTATACAGAACAACTGACATATGGGGTGTTGCATAACAACTTTCTGTCTGCCTCACTGTCATGATCTTGACCCATCTTGATCCATAGTGTTGTAACTCGCATTCCAAACGTGTTGTGGCCTTCATGATCTTGATCCATAGTGTTGTAACTCGCATTCCAAACGTGTTGCGGCCCTTGTGGGATCAGGTCAACCTGGTCCCACAACAGTTGCAAGGTCGGTAGTCTGGTATTGCGCAATTGCGCAATCCTCTTTTGCAACCTCGCCTCTCGTATAAATAGCTGAGCACTCTGGTTCACTAACCAGAGTGTTAATCACTTAGATACAGCTAACTACTCTACTAAGTGTAGACACAAAGTCAATACAACTTCCTTTTTCTACAGCAGACCCGTCTTCCGTCACATCGGTTCTGCAATCACTGACAACTTAACACTCTGTATCCAGTTCCTGACTATGTTCCTGACAGCTTAACACTCTCCTGAAATGGACCAGTCTGCTGTTTCTGTTCAAGAAATCTTGGAAAGGCTTCAGCGTCTCGAGTTAGAGAACCANTAGAGCTGAGCCTAAGGTGAATTTACCAGAAAAATTCAACGGGGATAGACGTTTCTTCAGGGGCTTCCTGAATCAGATCGAGTTAGTATTTCTTCTTAATCCTTCACGGTATGCCACCGATAGTCACAAGGTAGGCGTAATAGGAACTCTCCTTACCGATAAGGCCCTGGCCTGGTTTTCGCCTTACCTGGAGAAGAGAGATCCCATTTTGGATAACTACGTTACCTTTAAAGAAACTTTCGTCTCTGCCTTTGATGAACCGGACCGGTCAGTTCTCGCTGCTTCAAAGTTAAGTCGCCTCCAGCAAGGAAAAAAGCCTGTTTCTTCGTATGCTGCAGAATTCAGGCAACTAGCTTCCGACCTCCAGTGGAATGATTCCGCCCTTATTCATCACTTTCGAATGGGCCTGTCCACTGAAGTTAAGGACATGCTGCTACAGCACAAAGTCCCTACTACTTTGGACGAGGCCATCACTGTCGCAATCCAGGTAGACAACAGACTCTTTGAGCATCGACAAGAGCTTGGTAATTCTTCGCGAAGATGGGCAACCGCTTCCAGGCATTATACCTTCGATCCAGTACCGTCTGCTACTCCGATGGAAATTGACGCGGTCAAGCACCAGCCGTTGACAATGTCTGAGCGAGATCGACGTCGCCTGAATAATTTGTGTTTTTACTGTGGCCAGCCCGGTCATAGTAAATTATCTTGCCCTGTCAAGGCGGCAAAGTTCGGTCCTCAGCAAAGGCCTCAGCAACCGGGAAACGAGTTGGATCTGTAAACTCTGTTAGCGGTTCACTGATCCGCCCTCGACCAGCTAACACGCCTTCTGTTCCTGCACTCTGTTCTTCTGTTCCTGCGCTCTGTTCTTCTGTTCCTGCGCTTCGACTTCAATCTCAGCAATCAGAATCAAAAGGAAAATTACTTCTGCCCGGTACGTTGAAGTTCGGCGCTACCGAAGTGCAACAACCTCTGTTTGTGGATTCAGGAGCTGATACAAGCTTCATGGACTCTGATCTGGTAAAGATGTACAAGATTCCTGTCGTACCTCTAGCAAAATCTGTTCAAGTGACGCTAGCCGATGGCAAGCCGTCAAGCGCTGGTTTGGTCACGCAGGAGACTATACCTTTACAACTCTGTATTGGGAATCACGTGGAGACCATTAGCTTTCTGGTCACTTCGTCTCCACATCCAATAATCCTGGGATTCTCCTGGCTAGCTACGCATAACCCTGTGATAGACTGGAACAACTATAGCGTGGACTTCGGCTCGGAGCACTGTCTGACATACTGCGTCTCTGTCAAGGAATCTGTAAAGGGGTACCCGGTTTCGAAGACGTGGTCACCCCCACCCACTACCAAACTTCGCACTGTCAACTTACCTGCTCCTGTACCTGTAGCTCCGTCGTCACCGCGGGTTTCAATCTCAATGATTGATGGCCCGTCTTTTTCAACCTGCGCCAATCGAGACGATTCTTCTCCAGTCGGCTTGGCTTACGTACAATTGATCGACGGTACCTTGAAAGTTAAAACTATGGAGGAGATACACCAGCAGTTGTACCCTCATATTGATCCGCTGCCCAGTAATAATTTAGCGATCCCCAAAGAAGCTCAGGATCTGCTAAAAGAATTTCCTGACGTGTTTTCCAAGCAAAATGCAGATCTTCTTCCTGAACATCGACCTTATGACTGTGACATCCAACTGCAGCCTGGAGCAACTGTACCTTACGGGAGAATTTACAATCTGACCGAAGCCGAGTCCAAAGCTATGGAGGAATACGTCAATGAACATCTGAAAAAAGGATTCATCAGGCACAGTTCTTCACCAGCCGGAGCTCCTTGTTTCTTCGTCAAGAAGAAAGACGGTTCGCTGCGACTTTGTGTGGACTACAGAGGGCTCAACAAAATCACCATCAAGAATCGCTATCCTCTGCCCCTAATCTCGGAACTCATCAAGACTCTGTCTAAGGCAAAGGTATTCTCTGCTCTAGATCTTCGGGGAGCCTACAACTTGGTACGTGTTAAAAAGGGCGAGGAGTGGAAAACGGCTTTTAGGACCCGATTTGGACACTTTGAATACCTCGTAATGCCCTACGGTTTGTCTAACGCCCCAGCGGTATTCCAGCACTTAATGAACGACATCTTCCGCGACTGCTTGGACAAGTTTGTCATCGTGTACCTGGATGACATTCTGGTATTCTCGAATTCAGTCGAAGAGCATGGACAGCATTTGAGAACCGTCCTTGAGCGGCTTCGTAAGTACAAACTGTACTGCAAGCTGGAGAAGTGCCAGTTCTTCTCCCACAAAATTGACTACTTGGGATACGTCATAACCTCGCAGGGAGTGTCAATGGATGTCAAAAAGGTGGAAAAAATCCTGGACTGGCCATCTCCGAAATCCGTGCATGATAT